>CANNZV010000286.1:159930-495154 GCA_947561585.1 Caprella mutica | reverse complement strand
GATAGATTCTTTGTTATAGATAGATCCTTTGCTGTAGATATATCCTTTGTAGTAGATAGATCTTTTACTGTAGATAGATCCTTAGCTGTAGATAGATCTAAGATCCTTTGCTGTAAATAAATTAATAAATCCTTTGCCGATCTATCTGCAGCAAAGGATCTATCTGCATCAAAGGATCTATCTTCAGCAAAGGATCTTCATACAGCATAGGATCTATGTATAGTAAAGGATCTATCTACTGCATAGGATACTTCTACTGCTAAGAATCTATCTAGAGCAAAGAATCTATCTTCAGCAAAGAATCTATCTACAGAAATGGATCTATCTACAACGAATGATCTATCTACAGTAAAAGATCTATCTACAGTAAAGGATCAATCTACAGCGAATGATCAATCTTCAGCAAAGGATCTTTCTACAGCATAAGATCTATCTACAGCAAAGGATCTATCTACAATAAGTGATCAATCTACAGGAAAGGATCTATCTACAGCAAAGGATCTATCTTCAGCAAAGGATCTTTATACAGCATAGGATCTTTCTACAGTCAAGGATTTATCTACTGCAAAGGATCTCTCTACAGCATAGGATCAATCTAAAGTTAAGGATCTATCTTAAGCAAAGGATCTATCTACAGCAAAGGATCTATCTACAGCAAAGTGATCTATCTTCAGTAAGGGATCTATCTTCAGCAAATAATCTGTTTTCACCAAAGGATCTTTCTACAACGCAGGATCTGTCAACAGCAAAGGATCAATCTATAGCAAAAGATCTATTTACAACAAAAGTTCAATCTACAGAAAAAAATCTATCAACAGCAAAGGATCTATCTACAGGAAAGGATCTGTCTACAGCAAGGCATCTATTTACAGTAAAGGAGCTATCTACAGCAATAGATCTGTCAACAATAAGGGATCTATCTGCAGCGAAGAGTCTATTTACAGCAAAGGATCTATCTTCAGCAAAGGATCTATCTACAGCAAAGTGATCTATCTACAGTAGGGGATCGATCTACAGCAAATGATCTATCTACAGCAAAGGGTTCTATCTACAGTAAGGGATCTACCTACAGCAAAATATCTATCTACACCAAAGGATCTTTCTACAGCGAAAGATCTGTCAACAGCAAAGGATCTATCTACAGCAAAGGATCTATTTACAGCAGAAGATCCTCCTACAGCAGAGGATCTTTCTACAGCAAAGGATCTATCTACAGCAATGGATCTATCTACAGTAAGGGATCTTTTTGTAGCAAAGGATCAATCTACAGCAAAGGATCTATTTACAGCGAAGGATCGATCTACAGCAAAGGATCTATCTACAGCAAAGTATCTATCTACAGCAAAGGATCTATCTACTGCAAAGGATTTATCTACAGCAAAGGATCTGTTTACAGTCAAGGATTTATCTACTGCAAAGGATCTCTCTACAGCAAAGGATCAATCTACATTTTAGGATATATCCTAAGCCAATGATCTATCTACAAAAAAGAATCTATTTACAACAGCAGAACTTTATACAGCATAGGATCAGTCTACAGCAAAGGATCTTTCTACAGCAAAGTGATCTATTTCAGTAAGGGATCTATCAACAGAAAAGAATCTGTCTACACCAAAAGATCTTTCTACAGCGCAGGATATGTCAACAGCAAAGGATCAATCTATAGCAAAAGATCTGTTTACAACAAAAGTTTTATCTATAGCAAAGAATCTATCTACAGCAAAGGATCTATCAATAATAAGGGATCTATCTGCAGCAAAGGATCTATCTACAGCAAAGGATCTATCTTCAGCAAAGGATCTATCTACAGCATAGGATCAATCTAAAGTTAAGGATCTATCTTAAGCAAAGGATCTATCTGCAGCAAAGGATCTACCTACAGCAAAGGAGCTATCTAGAGCAAAAGATCTATCAACAATGAGGGATCTATCTGCAGCAAAGGATCTATCTACAGCAAAGGATATATTTTCAGCAAAGGATCTTTATACAGCAAAAGATCTATCAACAATGAGGGATCTATTTGCAGCAAAGGATCTATCTACAGTAAAAGATCTATCTACAGCAAAGGACCTATCTACAGTAAAGGATCTATCTACATCGTATGATCAATCCACAGCAAGGGATCTATCTGCAGCAAAGGATCTATTTACAGTAAAGGAGCTATCTACAGCAAAAGATCTATCTACAATAAGGGATCTATCTGCAGCAAAGGATTTATCTACAGCAAAGGATCTATCTTCAGCAAAGGATCTTTATACAGCATAGGATCTATGTACAGTAAAGGATCTATCTACTGCATAGGATACATCTACTGCAAAGAATCTATCTAGAGAAAAGAATTTATTTTCAGCAAAGAATCTATCTAGAGAAACGGATCTATCTACAACGAAGGATCTATCTACAGCAAAGGATCAATCTACAGCAAATGATCTATCTTCAGCAAAGGTTCTTTCTACAGCATAAGATCTATCTACAGCAAAGGATCTATCTTTAATAAGTGATCTATCTACATCAAAGGATCTATCTTCAGCAAAGGATCTTTATACAGCATAGGATCTATGTACAGTAATGGATCTATCTTCTGCATTGGATACATCTACTGCAAAGAATCTATCTACAGCAAAGAATCTATCTTCAGCAAAGAATCTATCTACAGCAAAGGATCTATCTACAGCAAAGGATCTATCAACAGAAAAGGATCTATCTACAGCAAAGGATCTATCTACAGACAAGGATTTATCTACTGCAAAGGATCTCTCTACAGCAAAGGATCAATCTACAGTTAAGGATCTATCTTAAGCAAAGGATCTATCTACAGCAAAATATCTATCTAAGGCCAATGATATATCTACAACAAAGGATCTATTTACAACAGCAGAACTTTGTACCCTAATGGATCTATCTACAGCAAAAGATCTATCTACAGCAAAGTGATCTATCTTCAGTAAGAGATCTATCTACAGCAAAGAATCTGTCTACACCAAAGGATTTTTTACAGCACAGGATCTATCAACAGCAGAGGATCAATCTTTAGCAAAAGATATTTTTACAACAAAGTTCTATCTACAGCAAAAAATCTATCTACAGCAAAGGATTTATCTACAGGAAAGGATCTATCTACAGCAAAGGATCTATCTACAACGAAGGATCTATCTTCAGCAAATGATCTATCAACTACAAAGGATCTATCTACAGCAAATGTTCTATCTACAACGAAGAATCTATGTACAGCAATGAATCTATGTACAGTCAAGAATCTATCTACAGCTTAGGATCTATTTACAGCAAAGAATCTATCTACTGCAAAGGATCTATCTACAGCAAAGGATCTATCTACAACAAAGAATCTATGTACAGCAAAGAATATATCTACAGTAAAGAATCTATCTACAGCATAGGATCTATCTACAGCAAAGGATCTATCTACAGCAAAGGATCTATCTACAGCAAAGGATCTATCCACAGTATAGGATCTATCTACAGCGAAGTATCTATCTACAGCAAACGATTTATCAACAGCAAAGGATCTATCTACAGATAAGGATCCATCCACAGCAAAGGATTTATCTACAGTAAAGGATCTATCTACTGAAAAGGATATATCTACAGCAAAGGAGCTATCTACAGCAAAGGACCTATCTACAGTAAAGGATCTATCTACATCATATGATCAATCCACAGCAAGGGATCTATCTACAGCAAAGGATCTATTTACAGTAAAGGAGCTATCTACAGCAAAAGATCTATCAACAATGAGGGATCTGCAGCAAAGGATCTATCTACAGCAAAGGATCTATCTTCAGCAAAGGATCTTTATACAGCATAGGATCTATGTAAAGTAATGGATCTATCTACTGCATAAGATACATCTTCTGCAAAGAATCTATCTACAGAAAAGAAACTATCTTCAGCAAAGAAACTATCTTCAGAAAAGAATCTATCTACAGCAAAGGATCTATCTACAGCAAAGGATCTATCTACAGTCAAGGATTTATCTACTGCAAAGGATCTCTCTAAAGCATAGGATCAATCTAAAGTTAAGGATCTATCTTAATCAATGGATCTATCTACAGCAAAGGATCAATCTAAAGCCAATGATCTATATACAACAAAAAATCTATTTACAACAGCAGAACTTTATACAGCAAAGGATCTATCTACAGCGAAGGATCTATCTACAGCAAAGTGATCTATCTTCAGTAAGGGATCTATCTACAGCAAAGGATCTATTAACAGTAAATGAGCTATCCACAGCAAATGATCTATCAACAATGAGGGATCTATCTGCAGCAAAGGATCTACCTACAGCAAAGGAGCTATCTACAGCAAAAGATCTATCAACAATGAGGGATCTATCTGTAGCAAAGGATCTATCTACAGCAAAGGATCTATCTTCAGCAAAGGATCTTTATACAGCAAAAGATCTATCAACAATGAGGGATCTATCTGCAGCAAAGGATCTATCTACAGTAAAGGATCTATCTACAGCAAAGAACCGATTTACAGTAAAAGATCTATCTACATCGTATGATCAATCCACAGCAAGGGATCTATCTGCAGCAAAGGATCTATTTACAGTAAAGGAGCTATCTATAGCAAAAGATCTATCCACAATAAGGGATCTATCTGCAGCAAAGGATTTATCTACAGCAAAGGATCTATCTTCAGCAAAGGATCCTTATACAGCAAAGGATCTATGTACAGTAAAGGATCTATCTACTGCATAGGATACATCTACTGCAAAGAATCTATTTAGAGAAACGGATCTATCTACAACGAAGGATCTATCTACAGCAAAGGATCAATCTACAGCAAATGATCTATCTTCAGCAAAGGTTCTTTCTACAGCATAAGATCTATCTACAGCAAAGGATCTATCTTTAATAAGTGATCTATCTACATCAAAGGATCTATCTTCAGCAAAGGATCTTTATACAGCATAGGATCTATGTACAGTAATGGATCTATCTTCTGCATTGGATACATCTACTGCAAAGAATCTATCTACAGCAAAGAATCTATCTTCAGCAAAGAATCTATCTACAGCAAAGGATCTATCTACAGCAAAGGATCTATCTACAGTCAAGGATCTATCTTAAGCAAAGGATCTATCTACAGCAAAATATCTATCTAAGGCCAATGATCTATCTACAACAAAGGATCTATTTACAACAGCAGAACTTTATACCCTAATGGATCTATCTACAGCAAAAGATCTATCTACAGCAAAGTGATCTATCTTCAGTAAGAGATCTATCTACAGCAAAGAATCTGTCTACACCAAAGGATTTTTTACAGCACAGGATCTATCAACAGCAGAGGATCAATCTTTAGCAAAAGATATATTTACAACAAAGTTCTATCTACAGCAAAAAATCTATCTACAGCAAAGGATTTATCTACAGGAAAGGATCTATCTACAGCAAAGGATCTATTTACAGTAAAGGAGCTATCTACAGCAAAAGATCTATCAACAATAAGGGATCTATCTACAGCAAATGATCTATCTACAACAAAGTGTTCTATCTACAGTAAGGGATCTATCTACAGCATAGAATCTATCTACACCAAAAGATCTTTCTACAGCGAAAGATCTGTCAACAGCAAAGGATCTATCTACAGCAAAGGATCTATTTACAGCAGAAGATCTTTTTACAGCAGAGGATCTTTCTACAGCAAAGGATCTATCTACAGCAAAGAATGTATTTACAGTATGGGATCTATCAACAGCAAAGATTTTATCTACAGTAAAGGATCTATCTACAGAAAAGGATCTATCTACAGAAAAGGATCTATCTACAGAAAAGGATCTATCTACAGCGAAGGATCTATCTACAACAAAGGATCTATCTACAGCAAATGATCTATCTACGGCAAGGGATCTATCTACGGCACAGGATTTATTTATTTATTTACAGCAAAGGATCTATCTACAGAAAAGGATCTATCTACAGTAAAGGATCTATATAAAGCAAATTATCTATCTACAACAAACGATTTATCTACAGCAAACGATCTATCTACATATAAGGATCCATCTACAGCAAAGGATCTATCTACAGTAAAGGATCTATCTACAGCAAAGGACCTATCTACAGTAAAGGATCTATCTAAAGCAAATTATCTATCTACAACAAACGATTTATCTACAGCAAACGATCTATCTACATATAAGGATCCATCTACAGCAAAGGATCTATTTACAGTAAAGGAGCTATCTACAGCAAAAGATCTATCAACAATGAGGGATCTGCAGCAAAGGATCTATCTACAGCAAAGGATCTATCTTCAGCAAAGGATCTTTATACAGCATAGGATCTATGTAAAGTAATGGATCTATCTACTGCATAAGATACATCTTCTGCAAAGAATCTATCTGCAGAAAAGAAACTATCTTCAGCAAAGAAACTATCTTCAGCAAAGAATCTATCTACAGCAAAGGATCTATCTACAGCAAAGGATCTATCTACAGTCAAGGATTTATCTACTGCAAAGGATCTCTCTATAGCATAGGATCAATCTAAAGTTAAGGATCTATCTTAATCAATGGATCTATCTACAGCAAAGGATCTATCTAAAGCCAATGATCTATCTACAACAAAAAATCTATTTACAACAGCAGAACTTTATACAGCAAAGGATCTATCTACAGCGAAGGATCTATCTACAGCAAAGTGATCTATCTTCAGTAAGGGATCTATCTACAGCAAAGGATCTATTTACAGTAAATGAGCTATCCACAGCAAATAATCTATCAACAATGAGGGATCTATCTGCAGCAAAGGATCTACCTACAGCAAAGGAGCTATCTACAGCAAAAGATCTATCAACAATGAGGGATCTATCTGCAGCAAAGGATCTATCTACAGCAAAGGATCTATCTTCAGCAAAGGATCTTTATACAGCAAAAGATCTATCAACAATAAGGGATCTATCTGCAGCAAAGGATCTATCTACAGTAAAGAATCTATCTACAGCAAAGAACCGATTTACAGTAAAAGATCGATCTACATCGTATGATCAATCCACAGCAAGGGATCTATCTGCAGCAAAGGATCTATTTACAGTAAAGGAGCTATCTACAGCAAAAGATCTATCTACAATAAGGGATCTATCTGCAGCAAAGGATTTATCTACAGCAAAGGATCTATCTTTAGCAAAGGATCCTTATACAGCATAGGATCTATGTACAGTAAAGGATCTATCTACTGCATAGGATACATCTACTGCAAAGAATCTATTTAGAGAAACGGATCTATCTACAACGAAGGATCTATCTACAGCAAAGGATCAATCTACAGCAAATGATCTATCTTCAGCAAAGGTTCTTTCTACAGCATAAGATCTATCTACAGCAAAGGATCTATCTTTAATAAGTGATCTATCTACATCAAAGGATCTATCTTCAGCAAAGGATCTTTATACAGCATAGGATCTATGTACAGTAATGGATCTATCTTCTGCATTGGATACATCTACTGCAAAGAATCTATCTACAGCAAAGAATCTATCTTCAGCAAAGAATCTATCTACAGCAAAGGATCTATCTACAGCAAAGGATCTATCAACAGAAAAGGATCTATCTACAGCAAAGGATCTATCTACAGTCAAGGATCTATCTTAAGCAAAGGATCTACCTACAGCAAAATATCTATCTAAGGCCAATGATCTATCTACAACAAAGGATCTATTTACAACAGCAGAACTTTATACCCTAATGGATCTATCTACAGCAAAAAATCTATCTACAGCAAAGTGATCTATCTTCAGTAAGAGATCTATCTACAGCAAAGAATCTGTCTACACCAAAGGATTTTTTACAGCACAGGATCTATCAACAGCAGAGGATCAATCTTTAGCAAAAGATATATTTACAACAAAGTTCTATCTACAGCAAAAAATCTATCTACAGCAAAGGATTTATCTACAGGAAAGGATCTATCTACAGCAAAGGATCTATTTACAGTAAAGGAGCTATCTACAGCAAAAGATCTATCAACAATAAGGGATCTATCTACAGCAAATGATCTATCTACAACAAAGTGTTCTATCTACAGTAAGGGATCTATCTACAGCATAGAATCTATCTACACCAAAGGATCTTTCTACAGCGAAAGATCTGTCAACAGCAAAGGATCTATCTACAGCAAAAGATCTATTTACAGCAGAAGATCTTTTTACAGCAGAGGATCTTTCTACAGCAAAGGATCTATCTACAGCAAAGAATGTATTTACAGTATGGGATCTATCAACAGCAAAGATTTTATCTACAGTAAAGGATCTATCTACAGAAAAGGATCTATCTACAGAAAAGGATCTATCTACAGAAAAGGATCTATCTACAGCGAAGGATCTATCTACAACAAAGGATCTATCTACAGCAAATGATCTATCTACGGCAAGAGATCTATCTACGGCACAGGATTTATTTATTTATTTACAGCAAAGGATCTATCTACAGAAAAGGATCTATCTACAGTAAAGGATCTATCTAAAGCAAATTATCTATCTACAACAAACGATTTATCTACAGCAAACGATCTATCTACATATAAGGATCCATCTACAGCAAAGGATCTATCTACAGTAAAGGATCTATCTACAGCAAAGGACCTATCTACAGTAAAGGATCTATCTATGGCAAATTATCTATCAACAACAAACGATTTATCTACAGCAAACGATCTATCTACATATAATGATCCATCTACAGCAAAGGATCTATTTACAGTAAAGGAGCTATCTACAGCAAAAGATCTATCAACAATGAGGGATCTGCAGCAAAGGATCTATCTACAGCAAAGGATCTATCTTCAGCAAAGGATCTTTATACAGCATAGGATCTATGTAAAGTAATGGATCTATCTACTGCATAAGATACATCTTCTGCAAAGAATCTATCTGCAGAAAAGAAACTATCTTCAGCAAAGAAACTATCTTCAGCAAAGAATCTATCTACAGCAAAGGATCTATCTACAGCAAAGGATCTATCTACAGTCAAGGATTTATCTACTGCAAAGGATCTCTCTAAAGCATAGGATCAATCTAAAGTTAAGGATCTATCTTAATCAATGGATCTATCTACAGCGAAGGATCTATCTAAAGCCAATGATCTATCTACAACAAAAAATCTATTTACAACAGCAGAACTTTATACAGCAAAGGATCTATCTACAGCGAAGGATCTATCTACAGCAAAGTGATCTATCTTCAGTAAGGGATCTATCTACAGCAAAGGATCTATTTACAGTAAATGAGCTATCCACAGCAAATGATCTATCAACAATGAGGGATCTACCTGCAGCAAAGGATCTACCTACAGCAAAGGAGCTATCTACAGCAAAAGATCTATCAACAATGAGGGATCTATCTGCAGCAAAGGATCTATCTACAGCAAAGGATCTATCTTCAGCAAAGGATCTTTATACAGCAAAAGATCTATCAACAATGAGGGATCTATCTGCAGCAAAGGATCTATCTACAGTAAAGGATCTATCTAAAGCAAAGAACTGATCTACAGTAAAAGATCTATCTACATCGTATGATCAATCCACAGCAAGGGATCTATCTGCAGCAAAGGATCTATTTACAGTAAAGGAGCTATCTACAGCAAAAGATCTATCTACAATAAGGGATCTATCTGCAGCAAAGGATTTATCTACAGCAAAGGATCTATCTTCAGCAAAGGATCCTTATACAGCATAGGATCTATGTACAGTAAAGGATCTATCTACTGCATAGGATACATCTACTGCAAAGAATCTATCTAGAGAAACGGATCTATCTACAACGAAGGATCTATCTACAGCAAATGATCTATCTTCAGCAAAGGTTCTTTCTACAGCATAAGATCTATCTACAGCAAAGGATCTATCTTTAATAAGTGATCTATCTACATCAAAGGATCTATCTTCAGCAAAGGATCTTTATACAGCATAGGATCTATGTACAGTAATGGATCTATCTTCTGCATTGGATACATCTACTGCAAAGAATCTATCTACAGCAAAGAATCTATCTTCAGCAAAGAATCTATCTACAGCAAAGGATCTATCTACAGCAAAGGATCTATCAACAGAAAAGGATCCATCTACAGCAAAGGATCTATCTACAGTCAAGGATCTATCTTAAGCAAAGGATCTATCTACAGCAAAATATCTATCTAAGGCCAATGATCTATCTACAACAAAGGATCTATTTACAACAGCAGAACTTTATACCCTAATGGATCTATCTACAGCAAAAGATCTATCTACAGCAAATTGATCTATCTTCAGTAAGAGATCTATCTACAGCAAAGAATCTGTCTACACCAAAGGATTTTTTACAGCACAGGATCTATCAACAGCAGAGGATCAATCTTTAGCAAAAGATATATTTACAACAAAGTTCTATCTACAGCAAAAAATCTATTTACAGCAAAGGATTTATCTACAGGAAAGGATCTATCTACAGCAAAGGATCTATTTACAGTAAAGGAGCTATCTACAGCAAAAGATCTATCAACAATAAGGGATCTATCTACAGCAAATGATCTATCTACAACAAAGTGTTCTATCTACAGTAAGGGATCTATCTACAGCATAGAATCTATCTACACCAAAGGATCTTTCTACAGCGAAAGATCTGTCAACAGCAAAGGATCTATCTACAGAAAAGGATCTATTTACAGCAGAAGATCTTTCTACAGCAGAGGATCTTTCTACAGCAAAGGATCTATCTACAGCAAAGAATGTATTTACAGTATGGGATCTATCAACAGCAAAGATTTTATCTACAGTAAAGGATCTATCTACAGAAAAGGATCTATCTACAGAAAAGGATCTATCTACAGCGAAGGATCTATCTACAATAAAGGATCTATCTACAGCAAATGATCTATCTACGGCAAGGGATCTATCTACGGCACAGGATTTATTTATTTATTTACAGCAAAGGATCTATCTACAGAAAAGGATCTATCTACAGAAAAGGATCTATCTACAGCGAAGGATCTATCTACAACAAAGGATCTATCTTCAACAAATGATCTATCTACTACAAAGGATCTATCTACAGCAAATGTTCTATCTACAACAAAGAATCTATGTAAAGCAAAGAATCTATGTACAGTAAAGAATCTATCTACAGCATAGGATCTATCTACAGCAAAGAATCTATCTACTGCAAAGGATCTATCTACAGCAAAGGATCTATCTACAGAAAAGGATCAATCTACAGCAAAGTATCTATCTACAGCAAACGATTTATCTACAGCAAATGATCTATCTACAGCAAATGTTCTATCTACAACAAAGAATCTATTTACAGTAAAGAATCTATCTACAGTAAAGAATCTATCTACAGCATAGGATCTATCTACAGCAAAGGATCTATCTACAGCAAAGGATCTATCTACAGCAAAGGATCTATCTACAGTAAAGGATCTATCTACAGCGAAGTATCTATCTACAGCAAACGATTTATCTACTGAAAAGGATCTATCTATAGCAAAGGATCTATCTACAGCAAAGGACCTATCTACAGTAAAGGATCTATCTTCATCATATGATCAATCCACAGCAAGGTATCTATCTACAGCAAAGGATCTATTTACAGTAAAGGAGCTATCTACAGCAAAAAATCTATCAACAATGAGGGATCTATCTGCAGCAAAGGATCTATCTACAGCAAAGGATCTATCTTCAGCAAAGGATCTTTATACAGCATAGGATCTATGTACAGTAATGGATCTATCTACTGCATAAGATACATCTTCTGCAAAGAATCTATCTACAGAAAAGAAACTATCTTCAGCAAAGAATCTATCTACAGCAAAGGATCTATCTACAGCAAAGGATCTATCTACAGCAAAGGATCTATCTACAGTCAAGGATTTATCTACTGCAAAGGATCTCTCTAAAGCATAGGATCAATCTAAAGATAAGCATCTATCTTAATCAAAGGATCTATCTACAGCAAAGGATCTATCTAAAGCCAATGATCTATCTACAACAAAAAATCTATTTACAACAGCAGAACTTTATACAGCAAAGGATCTTTCTACAGCGAAGGATCTATCTACAGCAAAGTGATCTATCTTCAGTAAGGGATCTATCTACAGCAAAGAATCTGTCTTCACCAAAGGATCTTTCTACAACGCAGGATCTGTCGACAGCAAAGGATCAATCTATAGCAAAAGATATATTTACAACAAAAGTTCAATCTACAGCCAAAAATCTATCTACAGCAAAGGATCTATCTACAGGAAAGGATCTGTCTGCAGCAAAGGATCTATTTACAGTAAAGGAGCTATCTACAGCAAAAGATCTATCAACAATAAGGGATCTATCTGCAGCAAAGAATCTATCTACAGAAAGGATCTATCTTCAGCAAAGGATCTATCTATGCAGCAAAGTGATCTATCTACAGTAGGGGATCGATCTACAGCAAATGATGTATCTACAGCAAAGTATTCTATCTACAGTAAGGGATCTGTCAACAGCAAAGGATCTGTCAACAGCAAAGGATCAATCTATAGCAAAAGATCTATTTACAACAAAAGTTCAATCTACAGTGTGACGTAGTTAGTTTACTTTCCTATAACGTCTCAGTGTATGGGCTCTACGTGATTAGGATCCTACTCTATAAAGTATTTTCAGATTCCTTTCTCTTTATATATCTCTTTCTACTAAATACTCATGGTACCATGCCTCAGAACCACCTTGCCACTATGGTTCCGACCTCAGGCCTCTGGTCCAAGCTTAACTGTATTTAAGGGTAATAATGGTAAAGTAATTAACACTTAAAGAGATTATATTCATTGGTCAAGCACATGTTATTACAAGTAATATCTCCACTAGAACGCTCGCAAGTTAAGGTCTCAAATAACTACGAACAGGAGATAAGGTGTGTAGCTCACGAGAGCGAATCGGTAACTGACTTGACTGTCACTTACTTACAATCATATAGGTTCGTGATGATAGCAATGCATACACAATTGCTGTGTTTGCTTTACCACATCGCTCCCCCCTTCCGAAAATTTCAAAGTTACAATTCACATTTTTCCAAAACTGCCAGCTGGTTTGTCTACCCATTGTTAATCTATATTGAACAATGTTCAGACGCTCACGCTGTTAGTGGAAACATGTATATTGGATCTCTTGAAATTTCTCGAACCGGTAATAAACATATTATTAGAAAATTGAAAAATTTGAGTTTTAATTCGTTCTAGAAATATGTAAGACTAATGTGCATTCACCAAATTTTCCTAAATTTTTAATCTTACCTATACAATCTTAATTTTGCTTTAACAATATTTTTATTTATTCTCAAAATAATCTAAGTTACTTCTACCTAATATATCTCAGTTCAAAATGTAACAACTTTTTCATTTTATAAACGTAATAACTTGCCTAATCTATTTGAGATCACACCCCTCCCTCCTAATATGTAGATTTTTAGTCTAAATATTAACAGAGACCTTTGATCACTCCAATACATTACACAAATTGTTACTGCATTTACATTTAAAAAAAAAATTATAATCAAAAAAAATTTTTCATTTATAAGAAATATATTTAATGAACTTAGTTATGTTTTATTTTAATAACCTTCCTTTTTTATTGATAAAAGTAATTTTTCATTTTAATTTATCATATGTTATGATATCGTATTTTATGATCTTTTAATGAATTTATATTCGTAATTGAATTTATATGAATTTTGATCATCTTTATCAAATTTTGAGACAGTTGTGATCTTTAAATTTAAATCTTAAAATTAACACCGAAAAAAAATTAAACTTAAAATTAACACCGAAAAAAAAATTAAACTTAAAATTAAATTCAATTGAAAAAACGATTATTATTAATTTTCACTTAAAATTACCCAAACTTAAAATTAAAAAAAAATTTTTAAATAATGATCAAATTGAGTTTGAGAAAAAAAAATCTTAAATGCTGTTAAGTTTAGTTTTGGTAATTTCGCTTTTTGGCCTTCGTTTTGCCTGAGGCATTACTATAACTGTTGTCGCCTGTATATTAACTGCCTGATCATTAAAAACATTTACTGTTCCACCTAGTTCCCCTGATCTAAAGGGGTGCTTCGCTTTATCTGATTGAAAGCTTCAGTCGCCATCTTAGACCTCAAATTCCTAATTTCGTACATTTTCATATCTTCTTCTGACTTCATCTTCTTTGACTGATTATACCCACATACCAGAATCATCACAACCAGTAGTGTTAGAATTAACACTAAAATGTCGCTGAACAAGTCTGGTATTAGGTCGTACTTTGTAGACCCCATGTTTTTAATGGTTTGCTCCAAATGGGCCTTATTCATTGAAGATGATTTCTGGATCAGCTCCACTACTGAGTTCAGTGTTAGAAATTGAATCATATGAAACAAATATTATATATTATATAATATTAGACTATATATATTCAACTCTAACTACTTTCCAATAATAATCTTATATGAATATAAATATTATTATTGTATTTGAATATTATATTATTATATTATATTATTGTATTTGAATATTGTACTTATATTATATTAACATATGTGCATTCTGAGACTATGTGTAAGAGTCAATTATCTTTTTACCTAAATTCTATATTCGGATTAACTTGCAATATCTGAATAGTATCTTGATTGCAAATGTTATAAGTAGGAGAATAATTTAGGATTTGAACTATCATTACCTATCATAAAAGTTGGCTATGCACAATTATCTATCTGTTCTGTCGGAGGAGAGGATATAAATTCACCAAATTCATTGGATTAAGGATCACGAAGACTTATAGAAACTCATTAGAGTATTACTTTGTATTACATTAGAAACTGTAGCCAAGGACTTTAAATCTAGCAAAAACTCGTAGCATAGTGGATTCCGCTCCATTCTATTCTCTGAGAACCCAGTATAAAAGACTGTGGATTCCAAAGAACCACGTTCTGTTCGTACCTGAGTCTCTTCGCTGTGCATCTAGCACAATCACCTTCCGTCCTGAAATTCCTCTTATCCGAATCAGGTGTATATTGTGCATAGAACATAGAACATAGAACATAGTATATTTTTAAACTGTGCGCGAATCAAAATCTGTATCTTGTAATCCTGTACTTAATAATTTGCGATTAGTAATTTTTTGAGATGTTATCGAGTTGTTTTATTTACTCCTTACTTAGATTCAATTTAATCAGTAAGAGTTCAAATCAATCGATCAAATCGAACTAATTAAGACTAGAGTCAGAAAACAAAAACTGACTAGCAAGCTAGTTTTAAAATTGGCGCCCACAAACAGGGACATCTCTGAATTATTAATCAAATGCAAAATATTTTAGTACAGGTGATACAGTGGTGGTGACTAATAACTCTAATTACTGGTGATAGTATAACGCATATATTACCAAGAACAATACACCTGTCTGTCTGTGAGTTACCAAAATAAGTGGACCTACAGTATCGGAAGGCGAAAGGGACAACGGACAACAAACCCTCAGGTTCAACAGTAACAGTTCCTGAGTATAGACGATACCACCAAGAGTAGTATCGAGAGTAAGAGTACAGTTCCTTCAACGAGCAATCATCAGAACACTATCAAGATAGTGTAGTGAGACCTACGTGGCAAACATTGCACGTACCTCGTACCTCTAAACTGTACGGCAACACGTAACTGTACGGCAACACGTAACTGTACGGCAACACGTAACTGTACGGCAATACGTAACTGTACGGCAACACGTAACTGTACGGCAACACGTGACTGTACGGCAATACGTAACTGCTCAGTCGACCCCCCTTTCCCTGTTGTATCACTCACAGCCAGCGCTTATAGCACATATCTCCAAACCTGATCAGTTGCATGTGCAGTGGTAGTGGCAGTGCCTCCGGCAAGTGGAGACCTACTTCCCAGCGCAGCTGAAGAACTGGTATCCTTCAACTTGACCTGATGCAGTGCAGTCAGTGATAACAGCAGTGCCTCCGGCTAGTTGAGATCTACTTCCCAGTGCTGCTGAAGAACTGGTATTTATTCCATACCGGCGTCTAGGATCAACGAACCCTACGCTGCAACGCATCACACGCTAATCTACGGGTGTGAAGCACACACGCTAATTTACGGGTGTTAAGGAGTACGTGCTAAACCATAGGGTGTAAATATTAACACTCTGCACTCACTGGTTACAACCACCAACAAATCCACATGTGAAAGGCAGTGAGTGTGAAATTCAGAGTCAAGTTACGAATAAGGCACCAAGCATAAGAAGTCATGACAGACAAGGAGAAGGAGCAAAAGCGATCACCTATAAACCCTTGCAGATTGGTAGAAGTACATCCAAAATCTACTGTCTCTCCAAACAAGCGTCGTAAGAGCAACGGAAGTGACGAGGAGGAAAACCAGCCCCGGAAGAAAGCCAGACTGAGAAGTAACCCTGACATAGAAGTAATATACTCTTCTATTGATAACAAGAAAGGGCAGGACTTCGCCGCAAACTCGGAAGTGAATCCTGTGAATAAAAAGTCTGGTCGAGATTCGCCCGACTATGAGTGGTCGGACACCTCAGTTAATAAGGATACTGAAGTGACCATCATTTTCGAGAAGATTAATGATTCCTTAAGGGAGCGCATGGACGCTCTCATAAAATTAAAGGAAGTATTACTAAGGACGGAACGACTCCTAGCCAACATAGAAGACCGAGCACACAGTTAGAAGAAGGCCACACCTACTCATCCCACCCCTTTAGCAGAAGCCAGTCACCCATACTACAGTCTAACAAATTCAGTCAGAATGGAATATCAAGTTACAAAAAATCTAAATCGCCAGGAGCAGAAGCAGTGACGAACTAGTTCTACTACAGCGTGGCCTGGAGAGTGACCTACAGAGATGCCACATTCAAGCGAGGCAGATCATGGGCTGACGTACGTCAGTCAGAACATCACCACAGGGCCAACAAACCTTCACTGGTTATCCAACCAGGTTGTGCTACACAAGGCCTCCGGGCACAGCACAACAGCTGTATCCAAAGGACCAGCAAGCTACTGAATTAAGAACAGGTTATTTCTCATATCCTAACCTACGTATACGTGACATAGGATTGTGTTCATATTTAGCAGGTTCAGTTATGACTCATCCTGAGTGATAAACCTTACGAAATGAATGATATATATCTGTATTAATTTGTTAGGACAAGGGTATGGTAATTGTATGACTGATGATAACTTGAGTTGAGATAATCTATAAGGATGTAGATAAAAGTTCTGTAGGAACAATAAGACTGAAATGCTAATTAATTTATCAATACGGAAGAGTTAATTATTTATTGTTGATAAAGGTAAAATAAACAAATAACTGCAAAGTTGATAAAACTTGATGAATTAAGATTAAATAAACATTAAATTGTAAACCCATAGTGGAAAAATTTAGTTATCTAATATCTTAATAAATGAAAACTCACGCATATTGTGTAAGAATCAAGGCAATACAGGTAGCCGAGAGTTAAAAATACCTCGATGATTGAGTAAATAAAAATTAAATATAATCGAGAGTAAATGCCTCGATGACTTGATTAGCAGTGGGTACTAATTAATATTTTGAATAACCAAGATGAATAATATGAATTCTCGAAGAAGCTTAGAACTTGAGAAAAAATGAAAGGGGATAATAAAATCCAATACAGTTTCTGGTAATCTGTTCGAAAACCAATGAAATTAAAGGGATAATATCATGACATAATATGACGTAATTACTATGTTCATTAGATACCAGATAGTTATCACTGTTTGATACCTTTAATGTATGTATGTAGTAAGAAAGGGTTCAGGTAAACTTAACAACTTACTGTAGGTATATGCATGAGATGACATAATCTTAAGAGGATAATATAAAATTATTATGTACTTACATATTGTATTTAAGTGTGTTCTTGTATAAAATCTCCAGAAGTTGAGTCAAGGAAAATAACTTGTTGTGTACTGTGTTGTATGTTAATAAACTAGCAGACAATTATAGCATTGCTAGACAAACCAGTTTCTTGTTACGTATATAAGAGATCATTAAGGTGATACAGTCAGTAACACTATAGTGACGATAGCAAGGACATAATATGAATAAAATAATGAGTATTAAATGGATCGAATAAGGGGAATTAATGTGATTATTCCAATAGGTTACTCAAAACTAATAAGTAACTATATAATTGATTATTAAATAAATGATTAAGTTTGAAAGAGAGTTCTTGGTGATTTTAAGGAATAAACTGTAATGTTTGATTAATAAATGGGTTAGCAATTAAACTCATAGAATAATGGCAAGAATTAAATTATACATCATAATTTAATATTACGATGAAATTAAGAATAAGTTACCAGTAAAACTGGAGCTGGAGGTAATATAAGTTATTACCTATATGAGTGGTCATACGAACCTGTCAGAACATTGTATAAATAAAGTTAACAATCAATCATTGTAAGAATGCCATGTGAACTGTTCTTTAATTATATTGTAATACGATCGATCCAAGATGTAAGCAGGAACTAATAGCGGAACGCCATAACAATTGTAGAGTTAGCGAATCAAGTGAATTGTAACTTTAATCAAGTGAACTGTAACTTCAATCAAGTGAATTGTAACTTTATTAATTAATTTTATTCACATTAACTTGAATTCTCGAATGTATAATTAAGGTGTAACCATGTCGCTACGTTCCTTGAATGATAGATTATACCTTAGCCACATAGCCTCAAATAGTGGAGTAAAAGGTAAGATGATATGACAAATTTAGTCAATGTGTATCATTTAAAGGCAATTTAACTTTTAACAGATGTCATAAAATCTGAGAATACTAATTGCATAAAATATCTTAGAGATGTCGGGATAGCGAAACTATCTACATTTTGAAAGGCTAAAAATACTATGTATTTCAGTACCTTATGACTGAGAACGGCATTTAAATCTAATTTATTGCATAATTATTCTATAAGTATCTTAAAAAAAAGGCTCTTGGAAGTAATAAAGTAATAGTATAAAATATTACAAAATAACTGTTGTTGACCTATAAAAGGCGAAGTATAATTATAATAAAGGAATTATAAAAGAATTCCGAAAATCGTATATAAGAGTTTCGAAGAAACAAAGAGAAAAAAAAGGTTCGGATGACGAGAACGAACTCGAACGAACTATGTCAAAGGTGTGAACAGAACATTAGAACAATGTCTAATTGTCTAATTTAGCTAATATAGTTGCAAATATATTAGTCACCGTAGAAAACGGTAAGGATAATGGTTAGAAACCATTAGTATGTGCCCTTGTGCATACGTCTTGACGGACAGTAATGAATAGAATATTCAAAGTGGCTTGGAAGAAAGCGGAAGTAATTACTAATAACCTGTATACTCATAAGAAGATACAGATGGAGTATGTAATTGAATATTCACAGAAAAAGAGAATAAAATACTCTAAAGTGGATGATAAATTAAATGGGCTATTAAGCTATGAATCGTCATGTAATAACCAAAGGTAAATTTGGTAAGTAACGATATACCTCTATTTCTTAATATATTTTCCATAGTATTTTTAGTACTGGAATGGACGTAATTAACCCATTCTTGTATTTCATTAAAACTTTCATATTTTTTGATGAAATGATACTTATTGTTGTGGCTTAGAAGCAATAATGTCAATATAAATCTTGGAAATTATAATTATGCTGATATATAGTAGGTAATATCGTAATATCAAGAGAAAGTGATCTCGAGAGAGGTTGATATCATAAAAACGGGTATATCATATAGGAATATACCGAAGAACAGTCACGGATGTGAATAGCTGATTAAGGTCAAAAGAACCTTAAGTCCATAAAACAGAATATGTCTATATTAATATAGACGAGGTCCAGGTAGCCCGGAATTACCTATGATATGAACGTATCATATGTATGATATGAGATCATAACTAATATTCTTATTATATCAAAGGAAGTATCATACACTTGTTCAGTAGAAATAATTGCAGTGTTGAATAAGAATCTGTTAATCATTCCAGTGATTAAAGATAATCGAATCAGATAAAATATGTAACGTAATTATGACGTAACGTAAATATTTGACTCATTATAAAAGAGTGGAACAATTTGAATGATTGACAATATAGAAATAGATATAGAGATATAGATAAATATCTTGGAAATTAATGTCTAGTTAATATTAAAATTGTAATTTGAATATTGTGAAGGTGAAGAGATTTAAAGTTACCTAGATATTAATACTGCTTAACCATAGTTAATGTATTATCGGATGATATGTGGTAACTAGGGAAAAAACTAGTTTTGATTGAAGGAAATATCGAGATGGGTTTATAATTAATCCTTGGTTATAAAATCTTGAGAAAGTTCTAGATTCAAACTATATTCCTGTAATAATTAAAGTAAGAAATAGTTGATTTTGATTAAAGGTTATTGTTTAACCTAACTAATTAATTCTTTAACGTAAAATCTCCAGTAATGAAAGTACGGGGAATAAGAAGATTCAATGCAGTTGATATATATTGATATTTGAAGTATAAATCATAAAACCTTCATATGAACGAAGTAAGAAATAATCGTATAAAACTATGCGAATCAAGTAAGTATATTGTCAGATGATAATTCTGAAAAGTAGAATATTATAAGAAGCAGAGATTGTTGAAATTATAATTAAATTGTAACACTTGATTGAATAGGAAATACAAATCATGATGTCGAAATACTGGGTTATTTGTTAGTATCATCCAATAAAACTTCCTAATGATAGCTGATATAAACGATGTAATTTTAGTAATAAGTATGAATACATAGTTTAATGCTCTGGAATTGTAAATTTCTTAATGATAAACTCCATGTTGTTGATGATATTTTGTTGTTGATGATATTTTCCATTTGAAACCTTAAACATAATTCATGTTCATATGCAGGATATTGGAATTATAAATGTGTATTAAGGTTATGTAAATTTTGTAAGGTAATCCAATAGGTATCTATTTAACTAATACTTTACAAATAGATTGTTGTATGTTTCTGAGCCAACTCCCATTCAAATTGTCCTGAGACTGTAGAATATGTAGAATAAGACTGTAGAATAAAGATACAAATAAAGGTCTACCCTTATCCGGTAGAATGTGATTTAACTTAAATGAAGTAAAAAACTCCAATGCTAGTTCACTGAGATCTGTAGCTGATAGTACGGACAAGTAGCCGCAGGCAAAAAGGAGGAGTAACTGGTTATCTCCAGATATAAAACTGGAACATCCCTCTATAGTATATGTAACCACGAAACCACGAATACTCATAATCATGGTAAAGTGTTCCAACATTGTCCTTTAATATAATATCCTCAACAATGAGCAAGGTACAGAAACATACCAATTCCATCTTTAATATTAACATTGTAAAATTATACCATTGTTGATAAAATTGATTAAATACTGATTGTTGATTGTTGTAACATGTGGTTATGTAGCAATATAGCATAAGATTGTGTTCTTATTTTAAGTATATTTTATCCTATGCATAATCATATATTCCATTTACCCATATTTTATGACTAGAGAGTTAACTATCTATAATCATAATTGTATTGTGTTCTTGGGTTTACGGTGATAAATTAAGAAAGTAAGACATAAGGATAAAAACAATTTGTATCTCTAGAATTATATTCCAGTATTTTATTACAATATACCTAGACCATTCATTCATAACTTCTACACATAAATTAGAATTGAAATAACATATTCAAGAATAATGAATGAAACTAAACTAGCTAGCTAACGAATGACCTTGTCGCAGTATGTATAGTAACTCGTAGTAAAGCGTGGTACTATAGCGTGGTGCAACCAACCACTAGGTACCTGAGAAAGAGTAAAAATCTGAGATTTTCACTTTTTTTTGAGGCGGAGGAGTGTTAGAAATTGAATCATATGAAACAAATATTATATATTATATAATATTAGACTATATATATTCAACTCTAACTACTTTCCAATAATAATCTTATATGAATATAAATATTATTATTGTATTTGAATATTATATTATTATATTATATTATTGTATTTGAATATTGTACTTATATTATATTAACATATGTGCATTCTGAGACTATGTGTAAGAGTCAATTATCTTTTTACCTAAATTCTATATTCGGATTAACTTGCAATATCTGAATAGTATCTTGATTGCAAATGTTATAAGTAGGAGAATAATTTAGGATTTGAACTATCATTACCTATCATAAAAGTTGGCTATGCACAATTATCTATCTGTTCTGTCGGAGGAGAGGATATAAATTCACCAAATTCATTGGATTAAGGATCACGAAGACTTATAGAAACTCATTAGAGTATTACTTTGTATTACATTAGAAACTGTAGCCAAGGACTTTAAATCTAGCAAAAACTCGTAGCATAGTGGATTCCGCTCCATTCTATTCTCTGAGAACCCAGTATAAAAGACTGTGGATTCCAAAGAACCACGTTCTGTTCGTACCTGAGTCTCTTCGCTGTGCATCTAGCACAATCACCTTCCGTCCTGAAATTCCTCTTATCCGAATCAGGTGTATATTGTGCATAGAACATAGAACATAGAACATAGTATATTTTTAAACTGTGCGCGAATCAAAATCTGTATCTTGTAATCCTGTACTTAATAATTTGCGATTAGTAATTTTTTGAGATGTTATCGAGTTGTTTTATTTACTCCTTACTTAGATTCAATTTAATCAGTAAGAGTTCAAATCAATCGATCAAATCGAACTAATTAAGACTAGAGTCAGAAAACAAAAACTGACTAGCAAGCTAGTTTTAAAATTCAGGTCAAAGTTGCTCTGAGTCTGTCCCATCGCTCCAGCTGATTACTTCTCACGACCTTGAATTGCAGTTCTGTGTGTCAACCGGCTGTGAGTGGCTGAGAGTCAGTCACTGGCTGTTTATGGCTGAGGAGCTGTTGGCTGTGTGGGTAGCTGGGTCCTCTCTGCCTCACGGTCACTGAAATCAAAACGATACCGTTAGTTCATGGCCCCTGTTCATTTTAGGTATTTTATCATATTTCAGTCTCATTTTGAATTGATCATTTTTGCTTTTAAATTATTTCAGTATTTCATCCTAAATTTGAATATATATATATATATATATTTTTTTTTCAAATTTTCATTCAAACAATTTTACTACTACGTTTACAGAATATAATTCATCTTATTCGTTACCCAACATATAAACACAAAATTTAAAATTAACATGCATACAACAAAAAAAATTAATCCTCTTAAAATTATTATATGAAATTTTATATTAATAAAATTCATAATTCATCCCATCAACTTAAACTAAATACATACAAATATTACAATTAAAATTCATACAATTAAATACATACAATAATTCTCTTACTGAGCAAAGGAAATATTGTAGTTTGAACAATGAATTGTATGCTCTGTTTGTTTGACTCGCGTAAGCAAAAAAAAATGTAAACATTTCTCTGACTCTTTGCATGTAACCGTGTTATATGTCACGTGTTTGTGTAAATGTAACATGTTACTCATGTTACTTCGTCTTATGTGTTCCTTTTGTGTGCTAAATGATGTTTGTTTATATTCAAATTCCTCATAATTTGATTTCCTGTTTAATGATGTTATTGAAATTATTTAATTAATTTGTTGTGAATTTTTCCAACTTAGTTAGATAATTTATATTGCTCGTTATCGTTTGATGTCCTAATTGAATTATAGCTTTGTTTTTTTTCACTTGTAATACTGTACCTGGTCCTATCCAATTTAATTGTAATTTATGTGTTTTTTGATGATTTCTAATTAATACTCGATCACCTATCTGTATAATTTTGTCTTTTCGTGTCTTATTGTGGTAAATTATGCGTTTGTTTGATTGATTAATTATGTTAGCTCTTATCTGATCTTGAATAAATAGAGCTTGTCTGGCCTTGATTTTGACTATTGATTCTGATGTATCTAAATTGTAAATGTTATCCAAATTTTCTGCTTGAATATTTGGAGATGTGTCCCTCCCGAAAAGAGCGTATGAGGGCGTATCCTTCAAGGTCAAATTGACCTGGTTGTTAATTGTGTTTTGGACAATATCGAGAAACATGTCCCAATTATTGTGATCTACTGTGGCTACATAGAATCTTAATAATTTGTTAATTTTCTGGTTATTACGTTCACAAATTCCATTGGAATATGCTGAATATGGTAATACCTCACATTTGTATATCTGATGTATTTCACTGAAAGTTCTAATTGCGTTAGACTTGAATTCTTTCGCACAATCCGACATTAACGTTTTGGGATATCCACAACGACTAAATGTTTTACTTAGACAATCAATTACTGTGTTAGTTGATTTGTCAGCTACTGCGTGTAATTCGTTATATCTTGTCAACATACATGTTATTGATAAAATATATATGTGTTGTTCGTGTCAGTTGTTATAAAAGGTCCAATAAAATCAAATGAAACTGTTTCAAATGGTGTATTAGCTACTGGGGCAGACATTAATTTAATTGGTGTATCTAGACTTCCTTTAAGGATTTTGCAAACGTCACATCTTTTAATAAAAGATTCTATGACCGATCTTTCTTGAAAATGATAATATTTTAGTCGAAATTGAAATAGCGTATGAGCTAAACCACAATGGGTGTTAAAATGTATTGAATTAATTACTAAATTGATCATTTCATTTGGTATAACATAATTAACAATACTGGCTGCCCGAGTATCTATTTTCCGATGTCGATATAATATTCCGTCTAATATGAAAAATTCAGCTATGTTCCTAGATGTTCCTAATTGTTTTTTCTGTAATATATCCATTATTTCCTTACAAGCAAAGTCGTTTGACTGTGCAGTCTTTAGTCTGTTTAAAGTCCATGTTATGTCTTCCTGTTTAGGTATGTAGTTCAGAAATGGTTTTTCTTTGTTGATTTTATACAATTTAGATGTATCTGATTCTTGTTCGTTTTCTGAGTCTGTTTCTGAGTCATTGTCATTGTCGTTAATAATTTGTGGTACGTTTAGCTTAGCCCTCGATCTTGTGGTTGCTATATAATTTTCAATTGAATTACAACTTTCATTAGATGGTGTTAAAAGTTCACAATCATCTATTGTTTCTTCCGTTAAAGGAGTTAATCTACTAAGGGTATCGGCTACCACATTTCTCTTACCTTCAAAATATTTGATGGTACAATCATATGTGCTAGCCTCTATTGTCCACCTGGCTAGTGCCGTATCTAAAGGCAGTTTATTACCAAAAAATGCACATAAGGGTTTGTGATCAGTTAAAATGGTAATAGGATATCCTAGACATAGATATTGAAATTCCTTTAAAGCTAGATGTATTGCAAGAAACTCTTGCTTAGTCGTGGAGTACCTTTTTTGAGTAGAATTTAATGATTTACTGAAATATGCTATGGGTCTTAATTTTTGGCTTTTGGTCGAATCTGGTTGTAGCAATGCTGCGCCAACTCCGATATTTGAGCTGTCAGTAAATAAATAAAATGGTCTGGAATAATTTGGATGTGCTAAAACCGTATCTGATGTCAAAATATTTTTGAGTCTAGTGAAGCTAGCCTCACATTCGTCAGTCCAGTCAAATTTAGTGTCCTTCCTTAATAGTCTATATAATGGGTCGGCTTTCTGACTAAATTTAGGTACGAACTTACGAAAATAATTCGCAAGCCCTAAAAATCGCTGAAGTTGTTTTACATCTGTTGGTCTAGATGCTTCTCTAAGTTTTTCGTTTTGGATACATCGAATGCCCTCAGTAGTGACTCGATGTCCAAGAAAATTAATTTCGTGTTTAAAGAATTCACACTTCTCTAATTTTAATCTCAAATGAGCGTCACGTAAATTCATTAGCACTTGGCCAATATCATTTAAATGTTGTTCATAAGATCGACTAAAAATTAGGATGTCATCAATAAATACGAAACATAGTTTCCCTAATACATTACTTAACGCTTTTGTCATTATTGCTTGAAATACTTTTGGACTATTGACATAACCAAATGGTAACTTTTTAAACTGAAACTTTTTACCATTTACCGCAAATGCTGTAAGTTTTTTAGACTCCTCGGAGAGTTCCACCTGGTGAAATGCACTCCTCAGATCTAAACTAGAAAATATCTTTGATCCACCTAAAGATCCAAGCATGTCGTCAACCCTAGGTAACGGAAATACTTGTATATGGACACACTTATTTAATGATCTGAAATCTATTACGGGTCGTATTTCCCCATTCTTTTTATGAACAACGATAACCGGGAAGTTGTACTCGGACATTGAAGGTTCTATAGTTCCTTCCTTTACCATTGACCTGTTGACTTCTTCAAGTTGTTCCTGAAATTTATGTGGTATGCGGTACGGCATCTTGTTTATCACTATATTAGGATCTTTCATTACTATTGTGTGTTTACATATACTAGTAGTCCCGATTTGTTCGTCCTTGATCGTGATTACGTCTCTAAAGTCATTTAGTAACTGCGTCATTTTGTCTTCATACTCTGACATTCCACATGATATGTCAGCATTAACTAACCTTCTCGGTGCTGATGGCACTGTCTGAGAATTGTTTTCTACATCAGCACTTAATGTGCTGTCACGGCTTCTATCAGCGCTTCCGTCACGTGATATTTTACACTTCATATCTCGGTTGCCATGCGTTGTAACTAATGGCTCTCCATTAATTCCAACTGCATGTACCTTTGACTTTTCATAAATTAGTTCAGGGGTAACGTTTCGTTCAAATGGCTTTGGTTTTTCGTCACTCAACACGTTTCCTAACCTAGATTTATGAGTCCTATTATTTAAACACTCCGATATAGTCGCTATATTTACTTCGACTTGCTCTTCGTACGTTTGGAGTTTACCAACTATCATATTGTCCCGTAATATGATATCACTATCCGTCGGATTCATTACGAAAACTGGGCATATTGACACTTGATCTCCCTCTTTTTTTGTGTCTTCGATTTTTATTAGTGTTTCGGCTATCACTAAACCACTATTGAAACTTCTTTTAGCTATAATATAACTTCCTGCTTCGTTGTTTTTGACAAACCCATACAATATTTGTACGCTGTTTGCCTCAACGACTTGGCTATTTATATGAACATTTCTGTTCTTCTCGCGTTTTTTATTTTTATTCCTTGACTTCGTTTTTACCTCGGATTTCACTTTTACCTCCGTTTGCCCTTTTTGTTGAGGTTTAACCCTTACTTTCGCAATACTACTGCGGCTGTTTGTTCGTTCGTTTATTTGTCTTATCAACGTTTTTCGTTTTGACCTATTTGAAGTAAGGACCAGTTCAGATATTAAGCAATCTGTGCTTAATAGTTCTTTAGTAGCTATTCTACGTTTTTCCATAAACGGAATTTTTTCTTCACCTAATTTCAATATTTCCTTATCAAAATCAATTTGCGCGTTCGTTAACACGTCCCTTCCTAATATTACATCATATGGTAAGCTGTTGTTGTTGATTAGTAAAGCGTTTACTGTTTGCTTGTGGGATTTCGACATTAGTTCAAATTTTACTTCACCTTTTACTTCGGAACGTCCGTTTATGCCTTTAATAGTTACGTTTGATTTTATTATGTCCTCGTGACTCGCCTTGTAATTAAAATTACGACTGTTTAAAATCGTTCTCTCGCTCCCTGAATCTATTAAAGCTTCCCAATCAAATTCTTTACTATGTAAAATTATCGTTGGCTTAGAAGTCCCTTTTATCGTATAATGACAGTCCATCAATCCGCTTAATTCATCTTTATTTTTTACTAATTGGACTGTTATATATGTTTCGCTCATTTTTTTATCCTCAACGCTTAACTCTTCTTCTCTTAATAAATCGAACTTATTTTTACATTCACAACTTGTGTTGAGTGACGATTTACCTTTGCTATTGAATTTAACGTGCACTGGATCTAATTTATTCATGTTCAATTCACTTTCGTACACGGAGCTACCGACCGTTTTCCCGTGAGACCTATCTTGTTTTTTACTTCTGTTTGTATTTACATGTTTTTGCGAAAATCCTTGGCCTGTTGAGCCCGACATTCTCTACCTATATGTCCTAATTTGTTGCATCGGTAGCACTTAATTGTTCCACTGCTGCTGTGAGGGGTAAGGGTAGGGTGGGGGATATTGTGTACGTATGCTCTGCCTGTGGGATTGTTTTTGTATCTACTTCTGCGTGCATACCTACCTGCTGTTCCTCTGTCATAAGTGTAATATGCTTCTGTATCTTCTAGCATATCCTCGTGGAACTTGCCTTGATTCTCACCCTCGGGTTTTTCTATCAAAAAAGTTTCTGTGTCATTGAAATTCTTCTTTGGTATTAGAATTTTTTTATCATGTGGCAAAGATCTTATTTTCTTCGTTGTAGCAGACAGTAAATTAGCTGTTGTCTTAAAAGGACCTTCTACGACTCCTTTGATGATACTGGGGTTGATCTGTGGACCCAATATTGTTAAATACATTGATGTATTCATGAGATCTTTTGCGTGATTTTTTAATTTGCGTGTGAATGATTCATCACTTTCAGTTGCTGTCCTTATTGGAAATTGGGCGTTCATTGTGTCGTCATTTAATATAAAATCCGTGACTTCGCCTATCTTTTCTAATGTACTTAAGATGTCACTGGCAGCTGTAGTCTCGTCCTTCAATTTATTTGTGTATAATTCATGACATACACTGTAGATATCCTTACTGTCTTTCTGCACATATATGTCTTCTAGTACCGTGCATATTTCTTGGTATGTGCTATCTTTAAATGTTTTACCGTTGACAACGTTATTAACAGTAATTTGAAAATCTCCTAGCTTGCAATCAGCGCTCCTGAAAAGGATCTTCTTTTTTTCTGCGTCATCTTTATCCCCTAAGCTGGATATATGATTATTTAATAGGCTGAGATGCTGACGAAACGTGTTCTTCTCCTCGAAAGCTGGATCCTCTGGCCTTCTTCTTCCCCTGAATATCGGCAATGAATCCGAATTTATGATCGTCGTACTTCGACTTTTAATTATCTCCTGGAGTTGAGCTTGTGTTAATTCAACCGACATTTTGGGTGGTTTTTTGGGGGTTGTTTTGGGGGTTGTTTTGGGGGATGTTTTGGGGGATGTTTTGGGTGGTGTTTTGGGTGGTGACTTGGGGGGTGATTTGGGGGGTGATTTGGGGGGTGATTTGGGGGGTGTTTTGGGTGTTTCGGGTTGTTTAGTTTTCTGTACTCTGGGTTTAGTTCGTCTTCCAGATCTAAGTTCTTCAGCCTCAGCATTAATCGCTTCGTCCTCTGAGGTTGGCATGTGTTTCCTACCCTAATGAGGTGTTATTGTGTACTTAAACAAGTGTGATGCACGTGTAATCACTAATTACGAAAAAAAAGAAGAAAAAATAATAGGCTATCCAAAAAAAATAAATAATAATAATAAAAAATAATAATCCGTCAAACATTAAAAAATAATCATTCAAATAATAAATAATAAATGAAATATAATTTAATATAGAGCAATATTTGTTAAATCAATAAATATAAAATATTTATACTACCTTTCAATTAATAACGACACACAGCAAAGCTAAAAGAAATGCATGCACACGTACATCTATAATTATAACTGCTGCAGTAATGATTAATTACCTTCTGCTTATTCATCAACACAATTCTTGACTAAGACAGAACAGATTTATTCACCACTGACTAAGGTCTAACACATAGATCTTACTCCGACCGCTTCAGAAATGAGACTGAATGATAAGATGACATTTAGTTATATGTTATACTCAACTTTCGGTTCCATGTACAGTGGGTCCCGCTTATCAGGTTTTGTCGTTGATTTTTGCTCTGATGTTAACTATTATAATGTTAACTGAATGTTCACTGAGCGCTGTGCACTGTATGTTATGCACTGTATGTTAACTGAATGTTCACTGAATGTTAAAACTTCACTGAATGTTGAATGATCACTGAATGTTGAATGATCACTGAATGTTGAATGATCACTGAATGTTTACTGACTGTTAACTTTTCACTGAATGTTGAATGATCACTGAATGTTGAATGATCACTGAATGTTGAATGATCACTGAATGTTGCAGTTTGAATAAATACTTTTCAGATGTAGTATTTAAACAAATTAGACTCTCAATTTCTGGTTGATTTACGGCTTTTTTGCATGTTGTTTATAATCGAATGTTTTCCATCACCATTCGTCAACGTGCAACGCTTAACCCATTACTGTCGCTTCCTCCCTCCGTGTTTTCCAGTTTCTTCCAGAATTTTCCAGAATTTTCCAGAATTTCCAGAATTTTTTTTTTTCAGACTGGTCAGTCTTGTTGATTGTCTCTGCTCATTCAAATTTCAAATTAGGCCATCTGTACTCTCCTTATCCTTCCGATAATTTTCGAGATGCCGTTTGCTTGACCTTGAGTTGAATTATCTTTATACTTTATCACAAAAACTGAACACCTTAATTGGATCGTACCTTCATATAGGGTCGCAAAATTCGGTCTTGCTGTAATCAAATACTCTCCAATCAGATGGTTAACTTAGTTTTTGGTAAATTACAAAGCTTTCAATCTTTTACTTTAGTAATTGAATTTCCGCACATTAAATTCGAATTACTTAATCACGCACCATACGGCCACCAATGTGACGTCGTTAGTTTACTTTCCTATAACGTCTCAGTGTATGGGTTCTACGTGATTAGGATCCTACTCTATAAAGTATTTTCAGATTCCATTCTCTTTATATATCTCTTTCTACTAAATACTCATGGTACCATGCCCTAGAACCACCTTGCCACTATGGTTCCGACCTCAGGCCTCTGGTCCAAGCTTAACTGTATTTAAGGGTAATAATGGAAAAGTAATTAACACTTAAAGAGATTATATTCATTGGTCAAGCACATGTTATTACAAGTAATATCTCCACTAGAACGCTCGCAAGTTAAGGTCTCAAATAACTACGAACAGGAGATAAGGTGTGTAGCTCACGAGAGCGAATCGGTAACTGACTTGACTGTCACTTACTTACAATCATATAGGTTCGTGATGATAGCAATGCATACACAATTGCTGTGTTTGCTTTACCACAACAGCCAAAAATCTATCTACAGCAAAGGATCTATCTACAGGAAAGGATCTGTCTACAGCAAAGGATCTATTTACAGTAAAGGAGCTATCTACAGCAAAAGATCTATCAACAATAAGGGATCTATCTGCAGCAAAGAATCTATCTACAGAAAGGATCTATCTTCAGCAAAGGATCTATCTATGCAGCGAAGTGATCTATCTACAGTAGGGGATCGATCTACAGCAAATGATCTATCTACAGCAAAGTGTTCTATCTACAGCAACGGTTTTATCTACAATAAAAGATCTATCTACAGAGAAGGATCTATCTACAGAAAAGGATCTATCTATAGCCAATGATCTATCTACAATAAAAAATCTATTTACAACAGCAGAATTTTATACAGCAAAGGATCTTTCTACAGCAAAGGATCTATCTACAGCAAACTGATTTATCTTCAGTAAGGGATCTATCTACAGCAAAGAATCTGTCTTCACCAAAGGATCTTTCTACAACGCAGGATCTGTCAACAGCAAAGGATCAATCTATAGCAAAAGATCTATTTACAACAAAAGTTCAATCAACAGCAAAAAATCTATCTACAGCAAAGGATCTATCTACAGGAAAGGATCTGTCTACAGCAAAGGATCTATTTACAGTAAAGGAGCTATCTACAGCAAAAGATCTATCAACAATAAGGGATCTATCTGCACCAAAGAATCTATCTACAGCAAAGGATCTATCTTCAGCAAAGGATCTATCTATGCAGCAAAGTGATCTATCTACAGTAGGGGATCGATCTACAGCAAATGATCTATCTACAGCAAAGTGTTCTATCTACAGTAAGGGATCTATCTACAGCAAAAAATCTATCTACACCAAAGGATCTTTCTACAGCGAAAGATCTGTCAACAGCAAAGGATCTATCTACAGCAAAGGATCTATTTACAGCAGAAGATCTTTCTATAGCAGAATATCTTTCTACAGCATAGGATCTATCTACAGCAAAGGATCTATTTACAGTATGGGATCTATCTACAGCAACGGTTTTATCTACAATAAAAGATCTATCTACAGAAAAGGATCTATCTACAGAAAAGGATCTATCTACAGTAAAGGATCTATCTAAAGCAAATTATCTATCTACAACAAACGATTTATCTACAGCAAAGGATCTATCTACATATAAGGATCCATCTACAGCAAAAGATCTATCTACAGCTACAGTAAAGGATCTATCTACAGCAAAGGACCTATCTACAGTAAAGGATCTATCTACATCGTATGATCAATCCACATCAAGGGATCTATCTGCAGCAAAGGATCTATTTACAGTAAAGGAGCTATCTACAGCAAAAGATCTATCTACAATAAGGGATCTATCTGCAGCAGAGGATTTATCTACAGCAAAGGATCTATCTTCAGCAAAGGATCTTTATACAGCATAGGATCTATATACAGTAAAGGATCTATCTACTGCATAGGATGCATCTACTGCAAAGAATCTATCTAGAGAAAAGAATCTATTTTCAGCAAAGAATCTATCTACAGAAACGGATCTATTTACAATGAAGGATCTATCTACAGCAAAGGATCAATCTGCAGCAAATTATCTATCTTCAGCAAAGGTTCTTTCTACAGCATAAGATCTATCTACAGCAAAGGATCTATCTACAGCAAAGGATCTATCTAAAGCCAATGATCTATCTACAAAAAAGGATCTATTTACAACAGCAGTACTTTATACAGCATAGGATGTGTCTACAGCAAAGGATCTATCTACAGCAGAGTGATCTATTTTCAGTTAGGGATCTATATACAGAATAGAATCTGTCTACACCAAAAGATCTTTCTACAGCGAAGGATCTGTCAACAGCAAAGGATCAATCTATAGCAAAAGATCTATTTACAACAAAAGTTCTATCTACAGCAAAGAATCTATCTACAGCAAAGGATCTATCAACAATAAGGGATCTATCTGCAGCAAAGGATCTATCTACAGCAAAGGATCTATCTTCAGCAAAGGATCTATCTACAGCAAAGTTATCTATCTACAGTAAGGGATCAATCTACAGCAAATGATCTATCTACAGCAAAGTGTTCTATCTACAGTAAGGGATCTATCTAGAGCGAAGGATCTATCTACAACAAAGTATCTATCTACAGCAAATGATCTATCTACTACAAAGGATCTATCTACAGCAAATGTTCTATCTACAACAAAGAATCTATGTACAGCAAAGAATCTATGTACAGTAAAGAATCTATCTACAGCATAGGATCTATCTACAGCAAAGAATCTATCTACTGCAAAGGATCTATCTACAGCAAAGGATCTATCTACAGAAAAGGATCTATCTACAGCAAAGTATCTATCTACAGCAAACGATTTATCTACAGCAAATGATCTATCTACAGCAAATGTTCTATCTACAACAAAGAATCTATGTAAAGCAAAGAATCTATCTACAGTAAAGAATCTGTCTACAGCATAGGATCTATCTACATCAAAGGATCTATCTACAGCAAAGGATCTATATACAGCAAAGGATCTATCTACAGTAAAGGATCTATCTACAGCGAGCGAAGTATCTATCTACAGCAAACGATTTATCTACAGCAAAGGATCTATCTACAGATAAGGATCCATCCACAGAAAAGGATTTATTTACAGTAAAGGATCTATCTACTGAAAAGGATCTATCTACAGCAAAGGATCTATCTACAGCGAAAGATCTGTCAACAGCAAAGGATCTATCTACAGCAAAGGATCTATTTACAGCAGAAGATCTTTCTATAGCAGAGGATCTTTCTACAGGAAAGGATGTATCTACAGCAAAGGATCTATTTACAGTATGGGATCTATCTACAGCAACGGTTTTATCTACAATAAAAGATCTATCCACAGAAAAGGATCTATCTTCAGAAAAAGATCTATCTACAGTAAAGGATCTATCTAAAGCAAATTATCTATCTACAACAAACGATTTATCTACAGCAAAGGATCTATCTACATATAAGGATCCATCTACAACAAAGGATCTATCTACAGTAAAGGATCTATCTACAGCAAAGGATCTATCTACAGTAAAGGATCTATCTACATCGTATGATCAATCCACAGCAAGGGATCTATCTGCAGCAAAGGATCTATTTACAGTAAAGGAGCTATCTACAGCAAAAGATCTATCTACAATAGGGGATCTATCTGCAGCAAAGGATTTATCTACAGCAAAGGATCTATCTTCAGCAAAGGATCTTTATACAGCATAGGGTCTATGTTCAGTAAAGGATCTATCTACTGCATAGGATAAATCTACTGCAAAGAATCTATCTAGAGAAAAGAATCTATTTTCAGCAAAGAATCTATCTACAGAAACGGATCTATCTACAACGAAGGATCTATCTACAGCAAAGGATCAATCTACAGCAAATTATCTATCTTCAGCAAAGGTTCTTTCTACAGCATAAGATCTATCTACAGCAAATGATCTATCTACAGCAAAGGATCTATCTAAAGCCAATGATCTATCTACAAAAAAGGATCTATTTACAACAGCAGAACTTTAGACAGCATAGGATGTGTCTACAGCAAAGGATCTATCTACAGCAGAGTGATTTATTTTCAGTAAGGGATCTATCTACAGAAAAGAATCTTTCTACACCAAAAGATCTTTCTACAGCGCAGGATCTGTCAACAGCAAAGTATCAATCTATAGCAAAAGATCTATTTACAACAAAAGTTCTATCTACAGCAAAGAATCTATCTACAGCAAAGGATCTATCAACTATAAGGGATCTATCTGCAGCAAAGGATCTATCTACAGCAAAGGATCTATCTTCAGCAAAGGAGCTATCTACAGCAAAGTGATCTATTTACAGTAGGGGATCTATCTACAGCAAATGATCTATCTACAGCAAAATGCTCTATCTACAGTAAGGGATCTATCTACAGCAAAGAATCTATCTACACCAAAGGATTTTTCTACAGCAAAAGATCTGTCAACACCAAAGGATCTATCTACAGCAAAGGATCTATTTACAGAAAAGGATCTATCTACAGCGAAGGATCTATTTACAACAAAGGATCTATCTACAGCAAATGATCTATCTACGGAAAGGGATCTATTCACAGCAGAAGATCTTTCTACAACAAAGGATCTATGTACTGCAAAGAATCTATCAGCAGTAAGGAATCTATCTACAGCATAGGATCTATCTACAGCAAAGGATCTATCTACAGATAAGGATCTATCCACAGCAAAGGATCTATCTACAGTAAAGGATCTATCTACTGAAAAGGATCTATCTACAGCAAGGGATCTATCTACAGCAAAGGACCTATCTACAGTAAAGGATCTATCAACGTTATATGATCAATCCACAGCAAGGGATCTATCTACAGCAAAGGATCTATTTACAGTAAAGGAGCTATCTACAGCAAAAGATCTATCAACAATGAGGGATCTATCTGCAGCAAAGGATCTATCTACAGCAAAGGATCTATCCTCAGCAAAGGATCTTTATACAGCAGAGGATCTTTATACAGCAGAGGATCTATGTACAGTAATGGATCTATCTACTGCATAGGATACATCTGCTTCAGAGAATCTATCTACAGCAAAGAAACTATCTTCAGCAAAGAATCTATCTACAGCAAGGGATCTATATACATCAAAGGATCTATCTACAGCAAAGGATCTATCTACAGCAAAGGATCTATCTACAGTCAAGGATTTATCTACTGCAAAGGATCTCTCTACAGCATAGGATCAATCTTAAGTTAAGGATCTATCTTAAGCAAAAGATCTATCTACAGCAAAGGATCTATCTAAAGCCAATGATCTATCTACAACAGAAAATCTATTTACAACAGCAAAACTTTATACAGCAAAGGATCTATCTACAGCGAAGGATCTATCTACAGCAAAGTGATCTATCTTCAGTAAGGTATCTATCTACAGCAAAGAATCTGTCTTCACCAAAGGATCTTTCTACAACGCAGGATCTGTCAACAGCAAAGGATCATTCTACAGCAAAGGATCTATCTACAGCAAAGGATCTATCTACTGCAAAGGATTTATCTTCAGCAAAGGATCTGTTTACAGTCAAGGATTTATCTACTGCAAAGGATCTCTCTACAGCAAAGGATCAATCTACATTTAAGGATCTATCTTAAGCAAAGGATCTATCTACAGCAAAGGATCTTTCTAAAGCCAATGATCTATCTACAAAAAAGGATCTATTTACAACAGCAGAACTTTATACAGCATAGGATCTGTCTACAGCAAAGGATCTATCTACAGCAAAGTGATCTATTTTCAGTAAGGGATCTATCTACAGAAAAGAATCTGTCTACACCAAAAGATCTTTCTACAGCGCAGGATCTGTCAACAGCAAAGGATCAATCTATAGCAAAAGATCTTTTTACAACAAAAGTTCTATCTACAGCAAAGAATCTATCTACAGCAAAGGATCTATCAACAATAAGGGATCTATCTGCAGCAAAGGATCTATCTACAGCAAAGGATCTATCTTCAGCAAAGGATCTTTATACAGCAAAAGATCTATCAACAATGAGGGATCTATCTGCAGCAAAGGATCTATCTACAGTAAAGGATCTATCTACAGCAAAGAACCGATCTACAGTAAAAGATCTATCTACATCGTATGATCAATCCACAGCAGGGGATCTATCTGCAGCAAAGGATCTATTTACAGTAAAGGAGCTATCTACAGCAAAAGATCTATCTACAATAAGGGATCTATCTGCAGCAAAGGATTTATCTACAGCAAAGGATCTATCTTCAGCAAAGGATCCTTATACAGCATAGGATCTATGTACAGTAAAGGATCTATCTACTGCATAGGATACATCTACTGCAAAGAATCTATCTAGAGAAACGGATCTATCTACAACGAAGGATCCATCTACAGCAAAGGATCAATCTACAGCAAATGATCTATCTTCAGCAAAGGTTCTTTCTACAGCATAAGATCTATCTACAGCAAAGGATCTATCTTTAATAAGTGATCTATCTACATCAAAGGATCTATCTTCAGCAAAGGATCTTTATACAGCATAGGATCTTTGTACAGTAATGGATCTATCTTCTGCATTGGATACATCTACTGCAAAGAATCTATCTACAGCAAAGAATCTATCTTCAGCAAAGAATCAATCTACAGCAAAAGATCTATCTACAGCAAAGGATCTATCAACAGAAAAGGATCTATCTACAGCAAAGGATCTATCTACAGTCAAGGATCTATCTTAAGCAAAGGATCTATCTACGGCAAAATATCTATCTAAGGCCAATGATCTATCTACAACAAAGGATCTATTTACAACAGCAGAACTTTATACCCTAATGGATCTATCTACAGCAAAAGATCTATCTACAGCAAAGTGATCTATCTTCAGTAAGAGATCTATCTACAGCAAAGAATCTGTCTACACCAAAGGATTTTTTACAGCACAGGATCTATCAACAGCAGAGGATCAATCTTTAGCAAAAGATATATTTACAACAAAGTTCTATCTACAGCAAAAAATCTATCTACAGCAAAGGATTTATCTACAGGAAAGGATCTATCTACAGCAAAGGATCTATTTACAGTAAAGGAGCTATCTACAGCAAAAGATGTATCAACAATAAGGGATCTATCTACAGCAAATGATCTATCTACAACAAAGTGTTCTATCTACAGTAAGGGATCTATCTATAGCATAGAATCTATCTACACCAAAGGATCTTTCTACAGCGAAAGATCTGTCAACAGCAAAGGATCTATCTACAGCAAAGGATCTATTTACAGCAGAAGATCTTTCTACAGCAGAGGATCTTTCTACAGCAAAGGATCTATCTACAGCAAAGAATGTATTTACAGTATGGGATCTATCAACAGCAAAGATTTTATCTACAGTAAAGGATCTATCTACAGAAAAGGATCTATCTACAGAAAAGGATCTATCTACAGCGAAGAATCTATCTACAACAAAGGATCTATCTACAGCAAATGATCTATCTACGGCAAGAGATCTATCTACGGCACAGGATTTATTTATTTATTTACAGCAAAGGATCTATCTACAGAAAAGGATCTATCTACAGAAAAGGATCTATCTACAGCGAAGGATCTATCTACAACAAAGGATCTATCTTCAGCAAATGATCTATCTACTACAAAGGATCTATCTACAGCAAATGTTCTATCTACAACAAAGAATCTATGTAAAGCAAAGAATCTATGTACAGTAAAGAATCTATCTACAGCATAGGATCTATCTACAGCAAAGAATCTATCTACTGCAAAGGATCTATCTACAGCAAAGGATCTATCTACAGAAAAGGATCAATCTACAGCAAAGTATCTATCTACAGCAAACGATTTATCTACAGCAAATGATCTATCTACAGCAAATGTTCTATCTACAACAAAGAATCTATTTACAGTTAAGAATCTATCTACAGTAAAGAATCTATCTACAGCATAGGATCTATCTACAGCAAAGGATCTATCTACAGCAAAGGATCTATCTACAGCAAAGGATCTATCTACAGTGAAGGATCTATCTACAGCGAAGTATCTATCTACAGCAAACGATTTATCTACAGCAAAGGATCTATCTACAGATAAGGATCCATCCACAGCAAAGAATTTATTTACAGTAAAGGATCTATCTACTGAAAAGGATCTATCTATAGCAAAGGATCTATCTACAGCAAAGGACCTATCTACAGTAAAGGATCTATCTTCATCATATGATCAATCCACAGCAAGGTATCTATCTACAGCAAAGGATCTATTTACAGTAAAGGAGCTATCTACAGCAAAAGATCTATCAACAATGAGGGATCTATCTGCAGCAAAGGATCTATCTACAGCAAATGATCTATCTTCAGCAAAGGATCTTTATACAGCATAGGATCTATGTACAGTAATGGATCTATCTACTGCGTAAGATACATCTTCTGCAAAGAATCTATCTACAGAAAAGAAACTATCTTCAGCAAAGAATCTATCTACAGCAAAGGATCTATCTACAGCAAAGGATCTATCTACAGTCAAGGATTTATCTACTGCAAAGGATCTCTCTAAAGCATAGGATCAATCTAAAGATAAGGATCTATCTTAATCAAAGGATCTATCTACAGCAAAGGATCTATCTAAAGCCAATGATCTATCTACAACAAAAAATCTATTTACAACAGCAGAACTTTATACAACAAAGGATCTTTATACAGCGAAGGATCTATCTACAGCAAAGTGATCTATCTTCAGTAAGGGATCTATCTACAGCAAAGAATCTGTCTTCACCAAAGGATCTTTCTACAACGCAGGATCTGTCAACAGCAAAGGATCAATCTATAGCAAAAGATCTATTAACAACAAAAGTTCAATCTACAGCCAAAAATCTATCTACAGCAAAGGATCTATCTACAGGAAAGGATCTGTCTACAGCAAAGGATCTATTTACAGTAAAGGAGCTATCTACAGCAAAAGATCTATAAACAATAAGGGATCTATCTGCAGCAAAGAATCTATCTACAGAAAGGATCTATCTTCAGCAAAGGATCTATCTATGCAGCAAAGTGATCTATCTACAGTAGGGGATCGATCTACAGCAAATGATCTATCTACAGCAAAGTGTTCTATCTACAGTAAGGGATCTGTCAACAGCAAAGGATCTGTCAACAGCAAAGGATCAATCTATAGCAAAAGATCTATTTACAACAAAAGTTCAATCTACAGCCAAAAATCTATCTACAGCAAAGGATCTATCTACAGGAAAGGATCTGTCTACAGCAAAGGATCTATTTACAGTAAAGGAGCTATCTACAGCAAAAGATCTATCAACAATAAGGGATCTATCTGCAGCAAAGAATCTATCTACAGAAAGGATCTATCTTCAGCAAAGGATCTATCTATGCAGCAAAGTGATCTATTTACAGTAGGGGATCGATCTACAGCAAATGATCTATCTACAGCAAAGTGTTCTATCTACAGCAACGGTTTTATCTACAATAAAAGATCTATCTACAGAGAAGGATCTATCTACAGAAAAGGATCTATCTACAGTAAAGGATCTATCTAAAGCAAATTATCTATCTACAACAAACGATTTATCTACAGCAAACGATCTATCTACATATAAGGATCCATCTACAGCAAAGGATCTATCTACAGTAAAGGATCTATCTACAGCAAAGGACCTATCTACAGTAAAGGATCTATCTTCATCATATGATCAATCCACAGCAAGGTATCTATCTACAGCAAAGGATCTATTTACAGTAAAGGAGCTATCTACAGCAAAAGATCTATCAACAATGAGGGATCTATCTGCAGCAAAGGATCTATCTACAGCAAAGGATCTATCTTCAGCAAAGGATCTTTATACAGCATAGGATCTATGTACAGTAATGGATCTATCTACTGCATAAGATACATCTTCTGCAAAGAATCTATCTACAGAAAAGAAACTATCTTCAGCAAAGAATCTATCTACAGCAAAGGATCTATCTACAGCAAAGGATCTATCTACAGCAAAGGATCTATCTACAGTCAAGGATTTATCTACTGCAAAGGATCTCTCTAAAGCATAGGATCAATCTAAAGATAAGGATCTATCTTAATCAAAGGATATATCTACAGCAAAGGATCTATCTAAAGCCAATGATCTATCTACAACAAAAAATCTATTTACAACAGCAGAACTTTATACAGCAAAGGATCTTTCTACAGCGAAGGATCTATCTACAGCAAAGTGATCTATCTTCAGTAAGGGATCTATCTACAGCAAAGAATCTGTCTTCACCAAAGGATCTTTCTACAACGCAGGATCTGTCAACAGCAAAGGATCAATCTATAGCAAAAGATCTATTTACAACAAAAGTTCAATCTACAGCCAAAAATCTATCTACAGCAAAGGATCTATCTACAGGAAAGGATCTGTCTACAGCAAAGGATCTATTTACAGTAAAGGAGCTATCTACAGCAAAAGATCTATCAACAATAAGGGATCTATCTGCAGCAAAGAATCTATCTACAGAAAGGATCTATCTTCAGCAAAGGATCTATCTATGCAGCAAAGTGATCTATCTACAGTAGGGGATCGATCTACAGCAAATGATCTATCTACAGCAAAGTGTTCTATCTACAGCAACGGTTTTATCTACAATAAAAGATCTATCTACAGAGAAGGATCTATCTACAGAAAAGGATCTATCTACAGTAAAGGATCTATCTAAAGCAAATTATCTATCTACAACAAACGATTTATCTACAGCAAACGATCTATCTACATATAAGGATCCATCTACAGCAAAGGATCTATCTACAGTAAAGGATCTATCTACAGCAAAGGACCTATCTACAGTAAAGGATCTATCTACATCGTATGATCAATCCACAGCAAGGGATCTATCTGCAGCAAAGGATCTATTTACAGTAAAGGAGCTATCTACAACAAAAGATCTATCTACAATAAGGGATCTATCTTCAGCAAAGGATTTATCTACAGCAAAGGATCTATCTTTAGCAAAGGATCTTTATACAGCATAGGATCTATGTGCAGTAAAGGATCTATCTACTGCATAGGATACATCTACTGCAAAGAATCTATCTAGAGAAAAGAATCTATTTTCAACAAAGAATCTATCTACAGAAACGGATCTATCTACAACGAAGGATCTATCTACAGCAAAGGATCAATCTACAGCAAATTATCTATCTTTAGCAAAGGATCTTTCTACAGCATAAGATCTATCTACAACAAAGGATCTATCTACAGCAAAGGATCTATCTAAAGCCAATGATCTATCTACAAAAAAGGATCTATTTACAACAGCAGAACTTTATACAGCAAAGGATCTATCTACAGCATAGGATCTATCTACAGTCAAGGATTTATCTACTGCAAAGGATCTCTCTAAAGCTTAGGATCAATCTAAAGTTAAGGATCTATCTTAATCAAAGGATCTATCTACAGCAAAGGATCTATCTACAGCCAATGATCTATCTACAATAAAAAATCTATTTACAACAGCAGAATTTTATACAGCAAAGGATCTTTCTACAGCAAAGGATCTATCTACAGCAAACTGATTTATCTTCAGTAAGGGATCTATCTACAGCAAAGAATCTGTCTTCACCAAAGGATCTTTCTACAACGCAGGATCTGTCAACAGCAAAGGATCAATCTATAGCAAAAGATCTATTTACAACAAAAGTTCAATCAACAGCAAAAAATCTATCTACAGCAAAGGATCTATCTACAGGAAAGGATCTGTCTACAGCGAAGGATCTATTTACAGTAAAGGAGCTATCTACAGCAAAAGATCTATCAACAATAAGGGATCTATCTGCACCAAAGAATCTATCTACAGCAAAGGATCTATCTTCAGCAAAGGATCTATCTATGCAGCAAAGTGATCTATCTACAGTAGGGGATCGATCTACAGCAAAGGATCTATCTACAGCAAAGTGTTCTATCTACAGTAAGGGATCTATCTACAGCAAAAAATCTATCTACACCAAAGGATCTTTCTACAGCGAAAGATCTGTCAACAGCAAAGGATCTATCTACAGCAAAGGATCTATTTACAGCAGAAGATCTTTCTATAGCAGAATATCTTTCTACAGCATAGGATCTATCTACAGCAAAGGATCTATTTACAGTATGGGATCTATCTACAGCAACGGTTTTATCTACAATAAAAGATCTATCTACAGAAAAGGATCTATCTACAGAAAAGGATCTATCTACAGTAAAGGATCTATCTAAAGCAAATTATATATCTACAACAAACGATTTATCTACAGCAAAGGATCTATCTACATATAAGGATCCATCTACAGCAAAGGATCTATCTACAGCTACAGTAAAGGATCTATCTACAGCAAAGGACCTATCTACAGTAAAGGATCTATCTACATCGTATGATCAATCCACATCAAGGGATCTATCTGCAGCAAAGGATCTATTTACAGTAAAGGAGCTATCTACAGCAAAAGATCTATCTACAATAAGGGATCTATCTGCAGCAGAGGATTTATCTACAGCAAAGTATCTATCTTCAGCAAAGGATCTTTATACAGCATAGGATCTATATACAGTAAAGGATCTATCTACTTCATAGGATGCATCTACTGCAAAGAATCTATCTAGAGAAAAGAATCTATTTTCAGCAAAGAATCTATCTACAGAAACGGATCTATTTACAATGAAGGATCTATCTACAGCAAAGGATCAATCTACAGCAAATTATCTATCTTCAGCAAAGGTTCTTTCTACAGCATAAGATCTATCTACAGCAAAGGATCTATCTACAGCAAAGGATCTATCTAAAGCCAATGATCTATCTACAAAAAAGGATCTATTTACAACAGCAGTACTTTATACAGCATAGGATGTGTCTACAGCAAAGGATCTATCTACAGCAGAGTGATCTATTTTCAGTTAGGGATCTATATACAGAATAGAATCTGTCTACACCAAAAGATCTTTCTACAGCGAAGGATCTGTCAACAGCAAAGGATCAATCTATAGCAAAAGATCTATTTACAACAAAAGTTCTATCTACAGCAAAGAATCTATCTACAGCAAAGGATCTATCAACAATAAGGGATCTATCTGCAGCAAAGGATCTATCTACAGCAAAGGATCTATCTTCAGCAAAGGATCTATCTACAGCAAAGTTATCTATCTACAGTAAGGGATCAATCTACAGCAAATGATCTATCTACAGCAAAGTGTTCTATCTACAGTAAGGGATCTATCTACAGCGAAGGATCTATCTACAACAAAGTATCTATCTACAGCAAATGATCTATCTACTACAAAGGATCTATCTACAGCAAATGTTCTATCTACAACAAAGAATCTATGTACAGCAAAGAATCTATGTACAGTAAAGAATCTATCTACAGCATAGGATCTATCTACAGCAAAGAATCTATCTACTGCAAAGGATCTATCTACAGCAAAGGATCTATCTACAGAAAAGGATCTATATACAGCGAAGTATCTATCTACAGCAAACGATTTATCTACAGCAAATGATCTATCTACAGCAAATGTTCTATCTACAACAAAGAATCTATGTAAAGCAAAGAATCTATCTACAGTAAAGAATCTATCTACAGCGAGCGAAGTATCTATCAACAGCAAACGATTTATCTACAGCAAAGGATCTATCTACAGATAAGGATCCATCCACAGAAAAGGATTTATTTACAGTAAAGGATCTATCTACTGAAAAGGATCTATCTACAACAAAGGATCTATCTACAGCAAATGTTCTATCTACAGCAAAGGATCCATATACAGCAAAGGATCTATCTACAGTAAAGGATCTATCTACAGCGAGCGAAGTATCTATCTACAGCAAACGATTTATCTACAGCAAAGGATCTATCTACAGATAAGGATCCATCCACAGAAAAGGATTTATTTACAGTAAAGGATCTATCTACTGAAAAGGATCTATCTACAGCAAAGGATCTATCTACAGCGAAAGATCTGTCAACAGCAAAGGATCTATCTACAGCAAAGGATCTATTTACCGCAGAAGATCTTTCTATAGCAGAGGATCTTTCTACAGGAAAGGATGTATCTACAGCAAAGGATCTATTCACAGTATGGGATCTATCTACAGCAACGGTTTTATCTACAATAAAAGATCTATCCACAGAAAAGGATCTATCTTCAGAAAAAGATCTATCTACAGTAAAGGATCTATCTAAAGCAAATTATCTATCTACAACAAACGATTTATCTACAGCAAAGGATCTATCTACATATAAGGATCCATCTACAACAAAGGATCTATCTACAGTAAAGGATCTATCTACAGCAAAGGATCTATCTACAGTAAAGGATCTATCTACATCGTATGATCAATCCACAGCAAGGGATCTATTTGCAGCAAAGGATCTATTTACAGTAAAGGAGCTATCTACAGCAAAAGATCTATCTACAATAGGGAATCTATCTGCAGCAAAGGATTTACCTACAGCAAAGGATCTATCTTCAGCAAAGGATCTTTATACAGCATAGGGTCTATGTTCAGTAAAGGATCTATCTACTGCATAGGATAAATCTACTGCAAAGAATCTATCTAGAGAAAAGAATCTATTTTCAGCAAAGAATCTATCTACAGAAACGGATCTATCTACAACGAAGGATCTATCTACAGCAAAGGATCAATCTACAGCAAATTATCTATCTTCAGCAAAGGTTCTTTCTACAGCATAAGATCTATCTACAGCAAATGATCTATCTACAGCAAAGGATCTATCTAAAGCCAATGATCTATCTACAAAAAAGGATCTATTTACAACAGCAGAACTTTATACAGCATAGGATGTGTCTACAGCAAAGGATCTATCTACAGCAGAGTGATTTATTTTCAGTAAGGGATCTATCTACAGAAAAGAATCTTTCTACACCAAAACATCTTTCTACAGCGCAGGATCTGTCAACAGCAAAGTATCAATCTATAGCAAAAGATCTATTTACAACAAAAGTTCTATCTACAGCAAAGAATCTATCTACAGCAAAGGATCTATCAACTATAAGGGATCTATCTGCAGCAAAGGATTCATCTACAGCAAAGGATCTATCTTCAGCAAAGGATCTATCTACAGCAAAGTGATCTATTTACAGTAGGGGATCTATCTACAGCAAATGATCTATCTACAGCAAAATGTTCTATCTACAGTAAGGGATCTATCTACAGCAAAGAATCTATCTACACCAAAGGATTTTTCTACAGCAAAAGATCTGTCAACACCAAAGGATCTATCTACAGCAAAGGATCTATTTACAGAAAAGGATCTATCTACAGCGAAGGATCTATTTACAACAAAGGATCTATCTACAGCAAATGATCTATCTACGGAAAGGGATCTATTTACAGCAGAAGATCTTTCTACAACAAAGGATCTATGTACTGCAAAGAATCTATCAGCAGTAAGGAATCTATCTACAGCATAGGATCTATCTACAGCAAAGGATCTATCTACAGATAAGGATCTATCCACAGCAAAGGATCTATCTACAGTAAAGGATCTATCTACTGAAAAGGATCTATCTACAGCAAGGGATCTATCTACAGCAAAGGACCTATCTACAGTAAAGGATCTATCAACGTCCTATGATCAATCCACAGCAAGGGATCTATCTACAGCAAAGGATCTATTTACAGTAAAGGAGCTATCTACAGCAAAAGATCTATCAACAATGAGGGATCTATCTGCAGCAAAGGATCTATCTACAGCAAAGGATCTATCCTCAGCAAAGGATCTTTATACAGCAGAGGATCTTTATACAGCAGAGGATCTATGTACAGTAATGGATCTATCTACTGCATAGGATACATCTGCTTCAGAGAATCTATCTACAGCAAAGAAACTATCTTCAGCAAAGAATCTATCTACAGCAAGGGATCTATCTACAGCAAAGGATCTATCTACAGTCAAGGATTTATCTACTGCAAAGGATCTCTCTACAGCATAGGATCAATCTTAAGTTAAGGATCTATCCTAAGCAAAAGATCTATCTACAGCAAAGGATCTATCTAAAGCCAATGATCTATCTACAACAGAAAATCTATTTACAACAGCAAAACTTTATACAGCAAAGGATCTATCTACAGCGAAGGATCTATCTACAGCAAAGTGATCTATCTTCAGTAAGGTATCTATCTACAGCAAAGAATCTGTCTTCACCAAAGGATCTTTCTACAACGCAGGATCTGTCAACAGCAAAGGATCAATCTACAGCAAAGGATCTATCTACAGCAAAGGATCTATCTACTGCAAAGGATTTATCTTCAGCAAAGGATCTGTTTACAGTCAAGGATTTATCTACTGCAAAGGATCTCTCTACAGCAAAGGATCAATCTACATTTAAGGATCTATCTTAAGCAAAGGATCTATCTACAGCAAAGGATCTTTCTAAAGCCAATGATCTATCTACAAAAAAGGATCTATTTACAACAGCAGAACTTTATACAGCATAGGATCTGTCTACAGCAAAGGATCTATCTACAGCAAAGTGATCTATTTTCAGTAAGGGATCTATCTACAGAAAAGAATCTGTCTACACCAAAAGATCTTTCTACAGCGCAGGATCTGTCAACAGCAAAGGATCAATCTATAGCAAAAGATCTTTTTACAACAAAAGTTCTATCTACAGCAAAGAATCTATCTACAGCAAAGGATCTATCAACAATAAGGGATCTATCTGCAGCAAAGGATCTATCTACAGCAAAGGATCTATCTTCAGCAAAGGATCTTTATACAGCAAAAGATCTATCAACAATGAGGGATCTATCTGCAGCAAAGGATCTATCTACAGTAAAGGATCTATCTACAGCAAAGAACCGATCTACAGTAAAAGATCTATCTACATCGTATGATCAATCCACAGCAAGGGATCTATCTGCAGCAAAGGATCTATTTACAGTAAAGGAGCTATCTACAGCAAAAGATCTATCTACAATAAGGGATCTATCTGCAGCAAAGGATTTATCTACAGCAAAGGATCTATCTTCAGCAAAGGATCCTTATACAGCATAGGATCTATGTACAGTAAAGGATCTATCTACTGCATAGGATACATCTACTGCAAAGAATCTATCTAGAGAAACGGATCTATCTACAACGAAGGATCTATCTACAGCAAAGGATCAATCTACAGCAAATGATCTATCTTCAGCAAAGGTTCTTTCTACAGCATAAGATCTATCTACAGCAAAGGATCTATCTTTAATAAGTGATCTATCTACATCAAAGGATCTATCTTCAGCAAAGGATCTTTATACAGCATAGGATCTATGTACAGTAATGGATCTATCTTCTGCATTGGATACATCTACTGCAAAGAATCTATCTACAGCAAAGAATCTATCTTCAGCAAAGAATCTATCTACAGCAAAGGATCTATCTACAGCAAAGGATCTATCAACAGAAAAGGATCTATCTACAGCAAAGGATCTATCTACAGTCAAGGATCTATCTTAAGCAAAGGATCTATCTACAGCAAAATATCTATCTAAGGCCAATGATCTATCTACAACAAAGGATCTATTTACAACAGCAGAACTTTATACCCTAATGGATCTATCTACAGCAAAAGATCTATCTACAGCAAAGTGATCTATCTTCAGTAAGAGATCTATCTACAGCAAAGAATCTGTCTACACCAAAGGATTTTTTACAGCACAGGATCTATCAACAGCAGAGGATCAATCTTTAGCAAAAGATATATTTACAACAAAGTTCTATCTACAGCAAAAAATCTATCTACAGCAAAGGATTTATCTACAGGAAAGGATCTATCTACAGCAAAGGATCTATTTACAGTAAAGGAGCTATCTACAGCAAAAGATCTATCAACAATAAGGGATCTATCTACAGCAAATGATCTATCTACAACAAAGTGTTCTATCTACAGTAAGGGATCTATCTATAGCATAGAATCTATCTACACCAAAGGATCTTTCTACAGCAAAGAATGTATTTACAGTATGGGATCTATCAACAGCAAAGATTTTATCTACATTAAAGGATCTATCTACAGAAAAGGATCTATCTACAGAAAAGGATCTATCTACAGCGAAGGATCTATCTACAACAAAGGATCTATCTTCAGCAAATGATCTATCTACTACAGAGGATCTATCTACAGCAAATGTTCTATCTACAAGAAAGAATCTATGTAAAGCAAAGAATCTATGTACAGTAAAGAATCTATCTACAGCATAGGATCTATCTACAGCAAAGAATCTATCTACTGCAAAGGATCTATCTACAGCAAAGGATCTATCTACAGAAAAGGATCAATCTACAGCAAAGTATCTATCTACAGCAAACGATTTATCTACAGCAAATGATCTATCTACAGCAAATGTTCTATCTACAACAAAGAATCTATTTACAGTTAAGAATCTATCTACAGTAAAGAATCTATCTACAGCATAGGATCTATCTACAGCAAAGGATCTATCTACAGCAAAGGATCTATCTACAGCAAAGGATCTATCTACAGTAAAGGATCTATCTACAGCGAAGTATCTATCTACAGCAAACGATTTATCTACAGCAAAGGATCTATCTACAGATAAGGATCCATCCACAGCAAAGGATTTATTTACAGTAAAGGATCTATCTACTGGAAAGGATCTATCTATAGCAAAGGATCTATCTACAGCAAAGGACCTATCTACAGCAAAGGATCTTTCTACAGCAAAGGATCTATCTACAGCAAACTGATTTATCTTCAGTAAGGGATCTATCTACAGCAAAGAATCTGTCTTCACCAAAGGATCTTTCTACAACGCAGGATCTGTCAACAGCAAAGGATCAATCTATAGCAAAAGATCTATTTACAACAAAAGTTCAATCAACAGCAAAAAATCTATCTACAGCAAAGGATCTATCTACAGGAAAGGATCTGTCTACAGCGAAGGATCTATTTACAGTAAAGGAGCTATCTACAGCAAAAGATCTATCAACAATAAGGGATCTATCTGCACCAAAGAATCTATCTACAGCAAAGGATCTATCTTCAGCAAAGGATCTATCTATGCAGCAAAGTGATCTATCTACAGTAGGGGATCGATCTACAGCAAATGATCTATCTACAGCAAAGTGTTCTATCTACAGTAAGAGATCTATCTACAGCAAAAAATCTATCTACACCAAAGGATCTTTCTACAGCGAAAGATCTGTCAACAGCAAAGGATCTATCTACAGCGAAGGATCTTTTTACAGCAGAAGATCTTTCTATAGCAGAATATCTTTCTACAGCATAGGATCTATCTACAGCAAAGGATCTATTAACAGTATGGGATCTATCTACAGCAACGGTTTTATCTACAATAAAAGATCTATCTACAGAAAAGGATCTATCTACAGAAAAGGATCTATCTACAGTAAAGGATCTATCTAAAGCAAATTATCTATCTACAACAAACGATTTATGTACAGCAAAGGATCTATCTACATATAAGGATCCATCTACAGCAAAGGATCTATCTACAGCTATAGTAAAGGATCTATCTACAGCAAAGGACCTATCTACAGTAAAGGATCTATCTACATCGTATGATCAATCCACATCAAGGGATCTATCTGCAGCAAAGGATCTATTTACAGTAAAGGAGCTATCTACAGCAAAAGATCTATCTACAATAAGGGATCTATCTGCAGCAGAGGATTTATCTACAGCAAAGGATCTATCTTCAGCAAAGGATCTTTATACAGCATAGGATCTATATACAGTAAAGGATCTATCTACTTCATAGGATGCATCTACTGCAAAGAATCTATCTAGAGAAAAGAATCTATTTTCAGCAAAGAATCTATCTACAGAAACGGATCTATTTACAATGAAGGATCTATCTACAGCAAAGGATCAATCTACAGCAAATTATCTATCTTCAGCAAAGGTTCTTTCTACAGCATAAGATCTATCTACAGCAAAGGATCTATCTACAGCAAAGGATCTATCTAAAGCCAATGATCTATCTACAAAAAAGGATCTATTTACAACAGCAGTACTTTATACAGCATAGGATGTGTCTACAGCAAAGGATCTATCTACAGCAGAGTGATCTATTTTCAGTTAGGGATCTATATACAGAATAGAATCTGTCTACACCAAAAGATCTTTCTACAGCGAAGGATCTGTCAACAGCAAAGGATCAATCTATAGCAAAAGATCTATTTACAACAAAAGTTCTATCTACAGCAAAGAATCTATCTACAGCAAAGGATCTATCAACAATAAGGGATCTATCTGCAGCAAAGGATCTATCTACAGCAAAGGATCTATCTTCAGCAAAGGATCTATCTACAGCAAAGTTATCTATCTACAGTAAGGGATCAATCTACAGCAAATGATCTATCTACAGCAAAGTGTTCTATCTACAGTAAGGGATCTATCTACAGCGAAGGATCTATCTACAACAAAGTATCTATCTACAGCAAATGATCTATCTACAACAAAGGATCTATCTACAGCAAATGTTCTATCTACAACAAAGAATCTATGTACAGCAAAGAATCTATGTACAGTAAAGAATCTATCTACAGCATAGGATCTATCTACAGCAAAGAATCTATCTACTGCAAAGGATCTATCTACAGCAAAGGATCTATCTACAGAAAAGGATCTATCTACAGCAAACTATCTATCAACAATAAGGGATCTATCTGCAGCAAAGGATCTATCTACAGCAAAGGATCTATCTTCAGCAAAGGATCTATCTACAGCAAAGTTATCTATCTACAGTAAGGGATCAATCTACAGCAAATGATCTATCTACAGCAAAGTGTTCTATCTACAGTAAGGGATCTATCTACAGCGAAGGATCTATCTACAACAAAGTATCTATCTACAGCAAATGATCTATCTACAACAAAGGATCTATCTACAGCAAATGTTCTATCTACAACAAAGAATCTATATACAGCAAAGAATCTATGTACAGTAAAGAATCTATCTACAGCATAGGATCTATCTACAGCAAAGAATCTATCTACTGCAAAGGATCTATCTACAGCAAAGGATCTATCTACAGCAAAGGATCTATCTACAGAAAAGGATCTATCTACAGCAAATGATCTATCTACAGCAAATGTTCTATCTACAACAAAGAATCTATGTAAAGCAAAGAATCTATCTACAGTAAAGAATCTATCTACAGCGAGCGAAGTATCTATCAACAGCAAACGATTTATCTACAGCAAAGGATCTATCTACAGATAAGGATCCATCCACAGAAAAGGATTTATTTACAGTAAAGGATCTATCTACTGAAAAAGATCTATCTACAACAAAGGATCTATCTACAGCAAATGTTCTATCTACAGCAAAGGATCCATATACAGCAAAGGATCTATCTACAGTAAAGGATCTATCTACAGCGAGCGAAGTATCTATCTACAGCAAACGATTTATCTACAGCAAAGGATCTATCTACAGATAAGGATCCATCCACAGAAAAGGATTTATTTACAGTAAAGGATCTATCTACTGAAAAGGATCTATCTACAGCAAAGGATCTATCTACAGCGAAAGATCTGTCAACAGCAAAGGATCTATCTACAGCAAAGGATCTATTTACAGCAGAAGATCTTTCTATAGCAGAGGATCTTTCTACAGGAAAGGATGTATCTACAGCAAAGGATCTATTTACAGTATGGGATCTATCTACAGCAACGGTTTTATCTACAATAAAAGATCTATCCACAGAAAAGGATCTATCTTCAGAAAAAGATCTATCTACAGTAAAGGATCTATCTAAAGCAAATTATCTATCTACAACAAACGATTTATCTACAGCAAAGGATCTATCTACATATAAGGATCCATCTACAACAAAGGATCTATCTACAGTAAAGGATCTATCTACAGCAAAGGATCTATCTACAGTAAAGGATCTATCTACATCGTATGATCAATCCACAGCAAGGGATCTATCTGCAGCAAAGGATCTATTTACAGTAAAGGAGCTATCTACAGCAAAAGATCTATCTACAATAGGGGATCTATCTGCAGCAAAGGATTTATCTACAGCGAAGGATCTATCTTCAGCAAAGGATCTTTATACAGCATAGGGTCTATGTTCAGTAAAGGATCTATCTACTGCATAGGATAAATCTACTGCAAAGAATCTATCTAGAGAAAAGAATCTATTTTCAGCAAAGAATCCATCTACAGAAACGGATCTATCTACAACGAAGGATCTATCTACAGCAAAGGATCAATCTACAGCAAATTATCTATCTTCAGCAAAGGTTCTTTCTACAGCATAAGATCTATCTACAGCAAATGATCTATCTACAGCAAAGGATCTATCTAAAGCCAATGATCTATCTACAAAAAAGGATCTATTTACAACAGCAGAACTTTATACAGCATAGGATGTGTCTACAGCAAAGGATCTATCTACAGCAGAGTGATTTATTTTCAGTAAGGGATCTATCTACAGAAAAGAATCTTTCTACACCAAAAGATCTTTCTACAGCGCAGGATCTGTCAACAGCAAAGTATCAATCTATAGCAAAAGATCTATTTACAACAAAAGTTCTATCTACAGCAAAGAATCTATCTACAGCAAAGGATCTATCAACTATAAGGGATCTATCTGCAGCAAAGGATTCATCTACAGCAAAGGATCTATCTTCAGCAAAGGATCTATCTACAGCAAAGTGATCTATTTACAGTAGGGGATCTATCTACAGCAAATGATCTATCTACAGCAAAATGTTCTATCTACAGTAAGGGATCTATCTACAGCAAAGAATCTATCTACACCAAAGGATTTTTCTACAGCAAAAGATCTGTCAACACCAAAGGATCTATCTACAGCAAAGGATCTATTTACAGAAAAGGATCTATCTACAGCGAAGGATCTATTTACAACAAAGGATCTATCTACAGCAAATGATCTATCTACGGAAAGGGATCTATTTACAGCAGAAGATCTTTCTACAACAAAGGATCTATGTACTGCAAAGAATCTATCAGCAGTAAGGAAACTATCTACAGCATAGGATCTATCTACAGCAAAGGATCTATCTACAGATAAGGATCTATCCACAGCAAAGGATCTATCTACAGTAAAGGATCTATCTACTGAAAAGGATCTATCTACAGCAAGGGATCTATCTACAGCAAAGGACCTATCTACAGTAAAGGATCTATCAACGTCATATGATCAATCCACAGCAAGGGATCTATTTACAGCAAAGGATCTATTTACAGTAAAGGAGCTATCTACAGCAAAAGATCTATCAACAATGAGGGATCTATCTGCAGCAAAGGATCTATCTACAGCAAAGGATCTATCCTCAGCAAAGGATCTTTATACAGCAGAGGATATTTATACAGCAGAGGATCTATGTACAGTAATGGATCTATCTACTGCATAGGATACATCTGCTTCAGAGAATCTATCTACAGCAAAGAAACTATCTTCAGCAAAGAATCTATCTACAGCAAGGGATCTATATACATCAAAGGATCTATCTACAACAAAGGATCTATCTACAGCAAAGGATCTATCTACAGTCAAGGATTTATCTACTGCAAAGGATCTCTCTACAGCATAGGATCAATCTTAAGTTAAGGATCTATCTTAAGCAAAAGATCTATCTACAGCAAAGGATCTATCTAAAGCCAATGATCTATCTACAACAGAAAATCTATTTACAACAGCAAAACTTTATACAGCAAAGGATCTATCTACAGCGAAGGATCTATCTACAGCAAAGTGATCTATCTTCAGTAAGGTATCTATCTACAGCAAAGAATCTGTCTTCACCGAAGGATCTTTCTACAACGCAGGATCTGTCAACAGCAAAGGATCAATCTACAGCAAAGGATCTATCTACAGCAAAGGATCTATCTACTGCAAAGGATTTATCTCCAGCAAAGGATCTGTTTACAGTCAAGGATTTATCTACTGCAAAGGATCTCTCTACAGCAAAGGATCAATCTACATTTAAGGATCTATCTTAAGCAAAGGATCTATCTACAGCAAAGGATCTTTCTAAAGCCAATGATCTATCTACAAAAAAGGATCTATTTACAACAGCAGAACTTTATACAGCATAGGATCTGTCTACAGCAAAGGATCTATCTACAGCAAAGTGATCTATTTTCAGTAAGGGATCTATCTACAGAAAAGAATCTGTCTACACCAAAAGATCTTTCTACAGCGCAGGATATGTCAACAGCAAAGGATCAATCTATAGCAAAAGATCTTTTTACAACAAAAGTTCTATCTACAGCAAAGAATCTATCTACAGCAAAGGATCTATCAACAATAAGGGATCTATCTGCAGCAAAGGATCTATCTACAGCAAAGGATCTATCTTCAGCAAAGGATCTTTATACAGCAAAAGATCTATCAACAATGAGGGATCTATCTGCAGCAAAGGATCTATCTACAGTAAAGGATCTATCTACAGCAAAGAACCGATCTACAGTAAAAGATCTATCTACATCGTATGATCAATCCACAGCAAGGGATCTATCTGCAGCAAAGGATCTATTTACAGTAAAGGAGCTATCTACAGCAAAAGATCTATCTACAATAAGGGATCTATCTGCAGCAAAGGATTTATCTACAGCGAAGGATCTATCTTCAGCAAAGGATCCTTATACAGCATAGGATCTATGTACAGTAAAGGATCTATCTACTGCATAGGATACATCTACTGCAAAGAATCTATCTAGAGAAACGGATCTATCTACAACGAAGGATCTATCTACAGCAAAGGATCAATCTACAGCAAATGATCTATCTTCAGCAAAGGTTCTTTCTACAGCATAAGATCTATCTACAGCAAAGGATCTATCTTTAATAAGTGATCTATCTACATCAAAGGATCTATCTTCAGCAAAGGATCTGTTTACAGTCAAGGATTTATCTACTGCAAAGGATCTCTCTACAGCAAAGGATCAATCTACATTTAAGGATCTATCTTAAGCAAAGGATCTATCTACAGCAAAGGATCTTTCTAAAGCCAATGATCTATCTACAAAAAAGGATCTATTTACAACAGCAGAACTTTATACAGCATAGGATCTGTCTACAGCAAAGGATCTATCTACAGCAAAGTGATCTATTTTCAGTAAGGGATCTATCTACAGAAAAGAATCTGTCTACACCAAAAGATCTTTCTACAGCGCAGGATCTGTCAACAGCAAAGGATCAATCTATAGCAAAAGATCTTTTTACAACAAAAGTTCTATCTACAGCAAAGAATCTATCTACAGCAAAGGATCTATCAACAATAAGGGATCTATCTGCAGCAAAGGATCTATCTACAGCAAAGGATCTATCTTCAGCAAAGGATCTTTATACAGCAAAAGATCTATCAACAATGAGGGATCTATCTGCAGCAAAGGATCTATCTACAGTAAAGGATCTATCTACAGCAAAGAACCGATCTACAGTAAAAGATCCATCTACATCGTATGATCAATCCACAGCAGGGGATCTATCTGCAGCAAAGGATCTATTTACAGTAAAGGAGCTATCTACAGCAAAAGATCTATCTACAATAAGGGATCTATCTGCAGCAAAGGATTTATCTACAGCAAAGGATCTATCTTCAGCAAAGGATCCTTATACAGCATAGGATCTATGTACAGTAAAGGATCTATCTACTGCATAGGATACATCTACTGCAAAGAATCTATCTAGAGAAACGGATCTATCTACAACGAAGGATCCATCTACAGCAAAGGATCAATCTACAGCAAATGATCTATCTTCAGCAAAGGTTCTTTCTACAGCATAAGATCTATCTACAGCAAAGGATCTATCTTTAATAAGTGATCTATCTACATCAAAGGATCTATCTTCAGCAAAGGATCTTTATACAGCATAGGATCTTTGTACAGTAATGGATCTATCTTCTGCATTGGATACATCTACTGCAAAGAATCTATCTACAGCAAAGAATCTATCTTCAGCAAAGAATCAATCTACAGCAAAAGATCTATCTACAGCAAAGGATCTATCAACAGAAAAGGATCTATCTACAGCAAAGGATCTATCTACAGTCAAGGATCTATCTTAAGCAAAGGATCTATCTACGGCAAAATATCTATCTAAGGCCAATGATCTATCTACAACAAAGGATCTATTTACAACAGCAGAACTTTATACCCTAATGGATCTATCTACAGCAAAAGATCTATCTACAGCAAAGTGATCTATCTTCAGTAAGAGATCTATCTACAGCAAAGAATCTGTCTACACCAAAGGATTTTTTACAGCACAGGATCTATCAACAGCAGAGGATCAATCTTTAGCAAAAGATATATTTACAACAAAGTTCTATCTACAGCAAAAAATCTATCTACAGCAAAGGATTTATCTACAGGAAAGGATCTATCTACAGCAAAGGATCTATTTACAGTAAAGGAGCTATCTACAGCAAAAGATCTATCAACAATAAGGGATCTATCTACAGCAAATGATCTATCTACAACAAAGTGTTCTATCTACAGTAAGGGATCTATCTATAGCATAGAATCTATCTACACCAAAGGATCTTTCTACAGCGAAAGATCTGTCAACAGCAAAGGATCTATCTACAGCAAAGGATCTATTTACAGCAGAAGATCTTTCTACAGCAGAGGATCTTTCTACAGCAAAGGATCTATCTACAGCAAAGAATGTATTTACAGTATGGGATCTATCAACAGCAAAGATTTTATCTACAGTAAAGGATCTATCTACAGAAAAGGATCTATCTACAGAAAAGGATCTATCTACAGCGAAGAATCTATCTACAACAAAGGATCTATCTACAGCAAATGATCTATCTACGGCAAGAGATCTATCTACGGCACAGGATTTATTTATTTATTTACAGCAAAGGATCTATCTACAGAAAAGGATCTATCTACAGAAAAGGATCTATCTACAGCGAAGGATCTATCTACAACAAAGGATCTATCTTCAGCAAATGATCTATCTACTACAAAGGATCTATCTACAGCAAATGTTCTATCTACAACAAAGAATCTATGTAAAGCAAAGAATCTATGTACAGTAAAGAATCTATCTACAGCATAGGATCTATCTACAGCAAAGAATCTATCTACTGCAAAGGATCTATCTACAGCAAAGGATCTATCTACAGAAAAGGATCAATCTACAGCAAAGTATCTATCTACAGCAAACGATTTATCTACAGCAAATGATCTATCTACAGCAAATGTTCTATCTACAACAAAGAATCTATTTACAGTTAAGAATCTATCTACAGTAAAGAATCTATCTACAGCATAGGATCTATCTACAGCAAAGGATCTATCTACAGCAAAGGATCTATCTACAGCAAAGGATCTATCTACAGTAAAGGATCTATCTACAGCGAAGTATCTATCTACAGCAAACGATTTATCTACAGCAAAGGATCTATCTACAGATAAGGATCCATCCACAGCAAAGGATTTATTTACAGTAAAGGATCTATCTACTGAAAAGGATCTATCTATAGCAAAGGATCTATCTACAGCAAAGGACCTATCTACAGTAAAGGATCTATCTTCATCATATGATCAATCCACAGCAAGGTATCTATCTACAGCAAAGGATCTATTTACAGTAAAGGAGCTATCTACAGCAAAAGATCTATCAACAATGAGGGATCTATCTGCAGCAAAGGATCTATCTACAGCAAAGGATCTATCTTCAGCAAAGGATCTTTATACAGCATAGGATCTATGTACAGTAATGGATCTATCTACTGCGTAAGATACATCTTCTGCAAAGAATCTATCTACAGAAAAGAAACTATCTTCAGCAAAGAATCTATCTACAGCAAAGGATCTATCTACAGCAAAGGATCTATCTACAGCAAAGGATCTATCTACAGTCAAGGATTTATCTACTGCAAAGGATCTCTCTAAAGCATAGGATCAATCTAAAGATAAGGATCTATCTTAATCAAAGGATCTATCTACAGCAAAGGATCTATCTAAAGCCAATGATCTATCTACAACAAAAAATCTATTTACAACAGCAGAACTTTATACAACAAAGGATCTTTATACAGCGAAGGATCTATCTACAGCAAAGTGACCTATCTTCAGTAAGGGATCTATCTACAGCAAAGAATCTGTCTTCACCAAAGGATCTTTCTACAACGCAGGATCTGTCAACAGCAAAGGATCAATCTATAGCAAAAGATCTATTAACAACAAAAGTTCAATCTACAGCCAAAAATCTATCTACAGCAAAGGATCTATCTACAGGAAAGGATCTGTCTACAGCAAAGGATCTATTTACAGTAAAGGAGCTATCTACAGCAAAAGATCTATAAACAATAAGGGATCTATCTGCAGCAAAGAATCTATCTACAGAAAGGATCTATCTTCAGCAAAGGATCTATCTATGCAGCAAAGTGATCTATCTACAGTAGGGGATCGATCTACAGCAAATGATCTATCTACAGCAAAGTGTTCTATCTACAGTAAGGGATCTGTCAACAGCAAAGGATCTGTCAACAGCAAAGGATCAATCTATAGCAAAAGATCTATTTACAACAAAAGTTCAATCTATAGCCAAAAATCTATCTACAGCAAAGGATCTATCTACAGGAAAGGATCTGTCTACAGCAAAGGATCTATTTACAGTAAAGGAGCTATCTACAGCAAAAGATCTATCAACAATAAGGGATCTATCTGCAGCAAAGAATCCATCTACAGAAAGGATCTATCTTCAGCAAAGGATCTATCTATGCAGCAAAGTGATCTATCTACAGTAGGGGATCGATCTACAGCAAATGATCTATCTACAGCAAAGTGTTCTATCTACAGCAACGATTTTATCTACAATAAAAGATCTATCTACAGAGAAGGATCTATCTACAGAAAAGGATCTATCTACAGTAAAGGATCTATCTAAAGCAAATTATCTATCTACAACAAACGATTTATCTACAGCAAACGATCTATCTACATATAAGGATCCATCTACAGCAAAGGATCTATCTACAGTAAAGGATCTATCTACAGCAAAGGACCTATCTACAGTAAAGGATCTATCTTCATCATATGATCAATCCACAGCAAGGTATCTATCTACAGCAAAGGATCTATTTACAGTAAAGGAGCTATCTACAGCAAAAGATCTATCAACAATGAGGGATCTATCTGCAGCAAAGGATCTATCTACAGCAAAGGATCTATCTTCAGCAAAGGATCTTTATACAGCATAGGATCTATGTACAGTAATGGATCTATCTACTGCATAAGATACATCTTCTGCAAAGAATCTATCTACAGAAAAGAAACTATCTTCAGCAAAGAATCTATCTACAGCAAAGGATCTATCTACAGCAAAGGATCTATCTACAGCAAAGGATCTATCTACAGTCAAGGATTTATCTACTGCAAAGGATCTCTCTAAAGCATAGGATCAATCTAAAGATAAGGATCTATCTTAATCAAAGGATATATCTACAGCAAAGGATCTATCTAAAGCCAATGATCTATCTACAACAAAAAATCTATTTACAACAGCAGAACTTTATACAGCAAAGGATCTTTCTACAGCGAAGGATCTATCTACAGCAAAGTGATCTATCTTCAGTAAGGGATCTATCTACAGCAAAGAATCTGTCTTCACCAAAGGATCTTTCTACAACGCAGGATCTGTCAACAGCAAAGGATCTATCTAAAGCCAATGATCTATCTACAACAAAAAATCTATTTACAACAGCAGAACTTTATACAGCAAAGGATCTTTCTACAGCGAAGGATCTATCTACAGCAAAGTGATCTATCTTCAGTAAGGGATCTATCTACAGCAAAGAATCTGTCTTCACCAAAGGATCTTTCTACAACGCAGGATCTGTCAACAGCAAAGGATCAATCTATAGCAAAAGATCTATTTACAACAAAAGTTCAATCTACAGCCAAAAATCTATCTACAGCAAAGGATCTATCTACAGGAAAGGATCTGTCTACAGCAAAGGATCTATTTACAGTAAAGGAGCTATCTACAGCAAAAGATCTATCAACAATAAGGGATCTATCTGCAGCAAAGAATCTATCTACAGAAAGGATCTATCTTCAGCAAAGGATCTATCTATGCAGCAAAGTGATCTATCTACAGTAGGGGATCGATCTACAGCAAATGATCTATCTACAGCAAAGTGTTCTATCTACAGCAACGGTTTTATCTACAATAAAAGATCTATCTACAGAGAAGGATCTATCTACAGAAAAGGATCTATCTACAGTAAAGGATCTATCTAAAGCAAATTATCTATCTACAACAAACGATTTATCTACAGCAAACGATCTATCTACATATAAGGATCCATCTACAGCAAAGGATCTATCTACAGTAAAGGATCTATCTACAGCAAAGGACCTATCTACAGTAAAGGATCTATCTACATCGTATGATCAATCCACAGCAAGGGATCTATCTGCAGCAAAGGATCTATTTACAGTAAAGGAGCTATCTACAACAAAAGATCTATCTACAATAAGGGATCTATCTTCAGCAAAGGATTTATCTACAGCAAAGGATCTATCTTTAGCAAAGGATCTTTATACAGCATAGGATCTATGTGCAGTAAAGGATCTATCTACTGCATAGGATACATCTACTGCAAAGAATCTATCTAGAGAAAAGAATCTATTTTCAACAAAGAATCTATCTACAGAAACGGATCTATCTACAACGAAGGATCTATCTACAGCAAAGGATCAATCTACAGCAAATTATCTATCTTTAGCAAAGGATCTTTCTACAGCATAAGATCTATCTACAACAAAGGATCTATCTACAGCAAAGGATCTATCTAAAGCCAATGATCTATCTACAAAAAAGGATCTATTTACAACAGCAGAACTTTATACAGCAAAGGATCTATCTACAGCATAGGATCTATCTACAGTCAAGGATTTATCTACTGCAAAGGATCTCTCTAAAGCTTAGGATCAATCTAAAGTTAAGGATCTATCTTAATCAAAGGATCTATCTACAGCAAAGGATCTATCTACAGCCAATGATCTATCTACAATAAAAAATCTATTTACAACAGCAGAATTTTATACAGCAAAGGATCTTTCTACAGCAAAGGATCTATCTACAGCAAACTGATTTATCTTCAGTAAGGGATCTATCTACAGCAAAGAATCTGTCTTCACCAAAGGATCTTTCTACAACGCAGGATCTGTCAACAGCAAAGGATCAATCTATAGCAAAAGATCTATTTACAACAAAAGTTCAATCAACAGCAAAAAATCTATCTACAGCAAAGGATCTATCTACAATAAAGGATCTGTCTACAGCGAAGGATCTATTTACAGTAAAGGAGCTATCTACAGCAAAAGATCTATCAACAATAAGGGATCTATCTGCACCAAAGAATCTATCTACAGCAAAGGATCTATCTTCAGCAAAGGATCTATCTATGCAGCAAAGTGATCTATCTACAGTAGGGGATCGATCTACAGCAAAGGATCTATCTACAGCAAAGTGTTCTATCTACAGTAAGGGATCTATCTACAGCAAAAAATCTATCTACACCAAAGGATCTTTCTACAGCGAAAGATCTGTCAACAGCAAAGGATCTATCTACAGCAAAGGATCTATTTACAGCAGAAGATCTTTCTATAGCAGAATATCTTTCTACAGCATAGGATCTATCTACAGCAAAGGATCTATTTACAGTATGGGATCTATCTACAGCAACGGTTTTATCTACAATAAAAGATCTATCTACAGAAAAGGATCTATCTACAGAAAAGGATCTATCTACAGTAAAGGATCTATCTAAAGCAAATTATCTATCTACAACAAACGATTTATCTACAGCAAAGGATCTATCTACATATAAGGATCCATCTACAGCAAAGGATCTATCTACAGCTACAGTAAAGGATCTATCTACAGCAAAGGACCTATCTACAGTAAAGGATCTATCTACATCGTATGATCAATCCACATCAAGGGATCTATCTGCAGCAAAGGATCTATTTACAGTAAAGGAGCTATCTACAGCAAAAGATCTATCTACAATAAGGGATCTATCTGCAGCAGAGGATTTATCTACAGCAAAGTATCTATCTTCAGCAAAGGATCTTTATACAGCATAGGATCTATATACAGTAAAGGATCTATCTACTTCATAGGATGCATCTACTGCAAAGAATCTATCTAGAGAAAAGAATCTATTTTCAGCAAAGAATCTATCTACAGAAACGGATCTATTTACAATGAAGGATCTATCTACAGCAAAGGATCAATCTACAGCAAATTATCTATCTTCAGCAAAGGTTCTTTCTACAGCATAAGATCTATCTACAGCAAAGGATCTATCTACAGCAAAGGATCTATCTAAAGCCAATGATCTATCTACAAAAAAGGATCTATTTACAACAGCAGTACTTTATACAGCATAGGATGTGTCTACAGCAAAGGATCTATCTACAGCAGAGTGATCTATTTTCAGTTAGGGATCTATATACAGAATAGAATCTGTCTACACCAAAAGATCTTTCTACAGCGAAGGATCTGTCAACAGCAAAGGATCAATCTATAGCAAAAGATCTATTTACAACAAAAGTTCTATCTACAGCAAAGAATCTATCTACAGCAAAGGATCTATCAACAATAAGGGATCTATCTGCAGCAAAGGATCTATCTACAGCAAAGGATCTATCTTCAGCAAAGGATCTATCTACAGCAAAGTTATCTATCTACAGTAAGGGATCAATCTACAGCAAATGATCTATCTACAGCAAAGTGTTCTATCTACAGTAAGGGATCTATCTACAGCGAAGGATCTATCTACAACAAAGTATCTATCTACAGCAAATGATCTATCTACTACAAAGGATCTATCTACAGCAAATGTTCTATCTACAACAAAGAATCTATGTACAGCAAAGAATCTATGTACAGTAAAGAATCTATCTACAGCATAGGATCTATCTACAGCAAAGAATCTATCTACTGCAAAGGATCTATCTACAGCAAAGGATCTATCTACAGAAAAGGATCTATCTACAGCGAAGTATCTATCTACAGCAAACGATTTATCTACAGCAAATGATCTATCTACAGCAAATGTTCTATCTACAACAAAGAATCTATGTAAAGCAAAGAATCTATCTACAGTAAAGAATCTATCTACAGCGAGCGAAGTATCTATCAACAGCAAACGATTTATCTACAGCAAAGGATCTATCTACAGATAAGGATCCATCCACAGAAAAGGATTTATTTACAGTAAAGGATCTATCTACTGAAAAGGATCTATCTACAACAAAGGATCTATCTACAGCAAATGTTCTATCTACAGCAAAGGATCCATATACAGCAAAGGATCTATCTACAGTAAAGGATCTATCTACAGCGAGCGAAGTATCTATCTACAGCAAACGATTTATCTACAGCAAAGGATCTATCTACAGATAAGGATCCATCCACAGAAAAGGATTTATTTACAGTAAAGGATCTATCTACTGAAAAGGATCTATCTACAGCAAAGGATCTATCTACAGCGAAAGATCTGTCAACAGCAAAGGATCTATCTACAGCAAAAGATCTATTTACAGCAGAAGATCTTTCTATAGCAGAGGATCTTTCTACAGGAAAGGATGTATCTACAGCAAAGGATCTATTCACAGTATGGGATCTATCTATAGCAACGGTTTTATCTACAATAAAAGATCTATCCACAGAAAAGGATCTATCTTCAGAAAAAGATCTATCTACAGTAAAGGATCTATCTAAAGCAAATTATCTATCTACAACAAACGATTTATCTACAGCAAAGGATCTATCTACATATAAGGATCCATCTACAACAAAGGATCTATCTACAGTAAAGGATCTATCTACAGCAAAGGATCTATCTACAGTAAAGGATCTATCTACATCGTATGATCAATCCACAGCAAGGGATCTATCTGCAGCAAAGGATCTATTTACAGTAAAGGAGCTATCTACAGCAAAAGATCTATCTACAATAGGGAATCTATCTGCAGCAAAGGATTTATCTACAGCAAAGGATCTATCTTCAGCAAAGGATCTTTATACAGCATAGGGTCTATGTTCAGTAAAGGATCTATCTACTGCATAGGATAAATCTACTGCAAAGAATCTATCTAGAGAAAAGAATCTATTTTCAGCAAAGAATCTATCTACAGAAACGGATCTATCTACAACGAAGGATCTATCTACAGCAAAGGATCAATCTACAGCAAATTATCTATCTTCAGCAAAGGTTCTTTCTACAGCATAAGATCTATCTACAGCAAATGATCTATCTACAGCAAAGGATCTATCTAAAGCCAATGATCTATCTACAAAAAAGGATCTATTTACAACAGCAGAACTTTATACAGCATAGGATGTGTCTACAGCAAAGGATCTATCTACAGCAGAGTGATTTATTTTCAGTAAGGGATCTATCTACAGAAAAGAATCTTTCTACACCAAAAGATCTTTCTACAGCGCAGGATCTGTCAACAGCAAAGTATCAATCTATAGCAAAAGATCTATTTACAACAAAAGTTCTATCTACAGCAAAGAATCTATCTACAGCAAAGGATCTATCAACTATAAGGGATCTATCTGCAGCAAAGGATTCATCTACAGCAAAGGATCTATCTTCAGCAAAGGATCTATCTACAGCAAAGTGATCTATTTACAGTAGGGGATCTATCTACAGCAAATGATCTATCTACAGCAAAATGTTCTATCTACAGTAAGGGATCTATCTACAGCAAAGAATCTATCTACACCAAAGGATTTTTCTACAGCAAAAGATCTGTCAACACCAAAGGATCTATCTACAGCAAAGGATCTATTTACAGAAAAGGATCTATCTACAGCGAAGGATCTATTTACAACAAAGGATCTATCTACAGCAAATGATCTATCTACGGAAAGGGATCTATTTACAGCAGAAGATCTTTCTACAACAAAGGATCTATGTACTGCAAAGAATCTATCAGCAGTAAGGAATCTATCTACAGCATAGGATCTATCTACAGCAAAGGATCTATCTACAGATAAGGATCTATCCACAGCAAAGGATCTATCTACAGTAAAGGATCTATCTACTGAAAAGGATCTATCTACAGCAAGGGATCTATCTACAGCAAAGGACCTATCTACAGTAAAGGATCTATCAACGTCCTATGATCAATCCACAGCAAGGGATCTATCTACAGCAAAGGATCTATTTACAGTAAAGGAGCTATCTACAGCAAAAGATCTATCAACAATGAGGGATCTATCTGCAGCAAAGGATCTATCTACAGCAAAGGATCTATCCTCAGCAAAGGATCTTTATACAGCAGAGGATCTTTATACAGCAGAGGATCTATGTACAGTAATGGATCTATCTACTGCATAGGATACATCTGCTTCAGAGAATCTATCTACAGCAAAGAAACTATCTTCAGCAAAGAATCTATCTACAGCAAGGGATCTATCTACAGCAAAGGATCTATCTACAGTCAAGGATTTATCTACTGCAAAGGATCTCTCTACAGCATAGTATCAATCTTAAGTTAAGGATCTATCCTAAGCAAAAGATCTATCTACAGCAAAGGATCTATCTAAAGCCAATGATCTATCTACAACAGAAAATCTATTTACAACAGCAAAACTTTATACAGCAAAGGATCTATCTACAGCGAAGGATCTATCTACAGCAAAGTGATCTATCTTCAGTAAGGTATCTATCTACAGCAAAGAATCTGTCTTCACCAAAGGATCTTTCTACAACGCAGGATCTGTCAACAGCAAAGGATCAATCTACAGCAAAGGATCTATCTACAGCAAAGGATCTATCTACTGCAAAGGATTTATCTTCAGCAAAGGATCTGTTTACAGTCAAGGATTTATCTACTGCAAAGGATCTCTCTACAGCAAAGGATCAATCTACATTTAAGGATCTATCTTAAGCAAAGGATCTATCTACAGCAAAGGATCTTTCTAAAGCCAATGATCTATCTACAAAAAAGGATCTATTTACAACAGCAGAACTTTATACAGCATAGGATCTGTCTACAGCAAAGGATCTATCTACAGCAAAGTGATCTATTTTCAGTAAGGGATCTATCTACAGAAAAGAATCTGTCTACACCAAAAGATCTTTCTACAGCGCAGGATCTGTCAACAGCAAAGGATCAATCTATAGCAAAAGATCTTTTTACAACAAAAGTTCTATCTACAGCAAAGAATCTATCTACAGCAAAGGATCTATCAACAATAAGGGATCTATCTGCATCAAAGGATCTATCTACAGCAAAGGATCTATCTTCAGCAAAGGATCTTTATACAGCAAAAGATCTATCAACAATGAGGGATCTATCTGCAGCAAAGGATCTATCTACAGTAAAGGATCTATCTACAGCAAAGAACCGATCTACAGTAAAAGATCTATCTACATCGTATGATCAATCCACAGCAAGGGATCTATCTGCAGCAAAGGATCTATTTACAGTAAAGGAGCTATCTACAGCAAAAGATCTATCTACAATAAGGGATCTATCTGCAGCAAAGGATTTATCTACAGCAAAGGATCTATCTTCAGCAAAGGATCCTTATACAGCATAGGATCTATGTACAGTAAAGGATCTATCTACTGCATAGGATACATCTACTGCAAAGAATCTATCTAGAGAAACGGATCTATCTACAACGAAGGATCTATCTACAGCAAAGGATCAATCTACAGCAAATGATCTATCTTCAGCAAAGGTTCTTTCTACAGCATAAGATCTATCTACAGCAAAGGATCTATCTTTAATAAGTGATCTATCTACATCAAAGGATCTATCTTCAGCAAAGGATCTTTATACAGCATAGGATCTATGTACAGTAATGGATCTATCTTCTGCATTGGATACATCTACTGCAAAGAATCTATCTACAGCAAAGAATCTATCTTCAGCAAAGAATCTATCTACAGCAAAGGATCTATCTACAGCAAAGGATCTATCAACAGAAAAGGATCTATCTACAGCAAAGGATCTATCTACAGTCAAGGATCTATCTTAAGCAAAGGATCTATCTACAGCAAAATATCTATCTAAGGCCAATGATCTATCTACAACAAAGGATCTATTTACAACAGCAGAACTTTATACCCTAATGGATCTATCTACAGCAAAAGATCTATCTACAGCAAAGTGATCTATCTTCAGTAAGAGATCTATCTACAGCAAAGAATCTGTCTACACCAAAGGATTTTTTACAGCACAGGATCTATCAACAGCAGAGGATCAATCTTTAGCAAAAGATATATTTACAACAAAGTTCTATCTACAGCAAAAAATCTATCTACAGCAAAGGATTTATCTACAGGAAAGGATCTATCTACAGCAAAGGATCTATTTACAGTAAAGGAGCTATCTACAGCAAAAGATCTATCAACAATAAGGGATCTATCTACAGCAAATGATCTATCTACAACAAAGTGTTCTATCTACAGTAAGGGATCTATCTATAGCATAGAATCTATCTACACCAAAGGATCTTTCTACAGCAAAGAATGTATTTACAGTATGGGATCTATCAACAGCAAAGATTTTATCTACATTAAAGGATCTATCTACAGAAAAGGATCTATCTACAGAAAAGGATCTATCTACAGCGAAGAATCTATCTACAACAAAGGATCTATCTACAGCAAATGATCTATCTACGGCAAGGGATCTATCTACGGCACAGGATTTATTTATTTATTTACAGCAAAGGATCTATCTACAGAAAAGGATCTATCTACAGAAAAGGATCTATCTACAGCGAAGGATCTATCTACAACAAAGGATCTATCTTCAGCAAATGATCTATCTACTACAAAGGATCTATCTACAGCAAATGTTCTATCTACAAGAAAGAATCTATGTAAAGCAAAGAATCTATGTACAGTAAAGAATCTATCTACAGCATAGGATCTATCTACAGCAAAGAATCTATCTACTGCAAAGGATCTATCTACAGCAAAGGATCTATCTACAGAAAAGGATCAATCTACAGCAAAGTATCTATCTACAGCAAACGATTTATCTACAGCAAATGATCTATCTACAGCAAATGTTCTATCTACAACAAAGAATCTATTTACAGTTAAGAATCTATCTACAGTAAAGAATCTATCTACAGCATAGGATCTATCTACAGCAAAGGATCTATCTACAGCAAAGGATCTATCTACAGCAAAGGATCTATCTACAGTAAAGGATCTATCTACAGCGAAGTATCTATCTACAGCAAACGATTTATCTACAGCAAAGGATCTATCTACAGATAAGGATCCATCCACAGCAAAGGATTTATTTACAGTAAAGGATCTATCTACTGGAAAGGATCTATCTATAGCAAAGGATCTATCTACAGCAAAGGACCTATCTACAGCAAAGGATCTTTCTACAGCAAAGGATCTATCTACAGCAAACTGATTTATCTTCAGTAAGGGATCTATCTACAGCAAAGAATCTGTCTTCACCAAAGGATCTTTCTACAACGCAGGATCTGTCAACAGCAAAGGATCAATCTATAGCAAAAGATCTATTTACAACAAAAGTTCAATCAACAGCAAAAAATCTATCTACAGCAAAGGATCTATCTACAGGAAAGGATCTGTCTACAGCGAAGGATCTATTTACAGTAAAGGAGCTATCTACAGCAAAAGATCTATCAACAATAAGGGATCTATCTGCACCAAAGAATCTATCTACAGCAAAGGATCTATCTTCAGCAAAGGATCTATCTATGCAGCAAAGTGATCTATCTACAGTAGGGGATCGATCTACAGCAAATGATCTATCTACAGCAAAGTGTTCTATCTACAGTAAGAGATCTATCTACAGCAAAAAATCTATCTACACCAAAGGATCTTTCTACAGCGAAAGATCTGTCAACAGCAAAGGATCTATCTACAGCAAAGGATCTTTTTACAGCAGAAGATCTTTCTATAGCAGAATATCTTTCTACAGCATAGGATCTATCTACAGCAAAGGATCTATTAACAGTATGGGATCTATCTACAGCAACGGTTTTATCTACAATAAAAGATCTATCTACAGAAAAGGATCTATCTACAGAAAAGGATCTATCTACAGTAAAGGATCTATCTAAAGCAAATTATCTATCTACAACAAACGATTTATGTACAGCAAAGGATCTATCTACATATAAGGATCCATCTACAGCAAAGGATCTATCTACAGCTATAGTAAAGGATCTATCTACAGCAAAGGACCTATCTACAGTAAAGGATCTATCTACATCGTATGATCAATCCACATCAAGGGATCTATCTGCAGCAAAGGATCTATTTACAGTAAAGGAGCTATCTACAGCAAAAGATCTATCTACAATAAGGGATCTATCTGCAGCAGAGGATTTATCTACAGCAAAGGATCTATCTTCAGCAAAGGATCTTTATACAGCATAGGATCTATATACAGTAAAGGATCTATCTACTTCATAGGATGCATCTACTGCAAAGAATCTATCTAGAGAAAAGAATCTATTTTCAGCAAAGAATCTATCTACAGAAACGGATCTATTTACAATGAAGGATCTATCTACAGCAAAGGATCAATCTACAGCAAATTATCTATCTTCAGCAAAGGTTCTTTCTACAGCATAAGATCTATCTACAGCAAAGGATCTATCTACAGCAAAGGATCTATCTAAAGCCAATGATCTATCTACAAAAAAGGATCTATTTACAACAGCAGTACTTTATACAGCATAGGATGTGTCTACAGCAAAGGATCTATCTACAACAGAGTGATCTATTTTCAGTTAGGGATCTATATACAGAATAGAATCTGTCTACACCAAAAGATCTTTCTACAGCGAAGGATCTGTCAACAGCAAAGGATCAATCTATAGCAAAAGATCTATTTACAACAAAAGTTCTATCTACAGCAAAGAATCTATCTACAGCAAAGGATCTATCAACAATAAGGGATCTATCTGCAGCAAAGGATCTATCTACAGCAAAGGATCTATCTTCAGCAAAGGATCTATCTACAGCAAAGTTATCTATCTACAGTAAGGGATCAATCTACAGCAAATGATCTATCTACAGCAAAGTGTTCTATCTACAGTAAGGGATCTATCTACAGCGAAGGATCTATCTACAACAAAGTATCTATCTACAGCAAATGATCTATCTACAACAAAGGATCTATCTACAGCAAATGTTCTATCTACAACAAAGAATCTATGTACAGCAAAGAATCTATGTACAGTAAAGAATCTATCTACAGCATAGGATCTATCTACAGCAAAGAATCTATCTACTGCAAAGGATCTATCTACAGCAAAGGATCTATCTACAGAAAAGGATCTATCTACAGCAAACTATCTATCTACAGCAAACGATTTATCTACAGCAAATGATCTATCTACAGCAAATGTTCTATCTACAACAAAGAATCTATGTAAAGCAAAGAATCTATCTACAGTAAAGAATCTATCTACAGCGAGCGAAGTATCTATCAACAGCAAACGATTTATCTACAGCAAAGGATCTATCTACAGATAAGGATCCATCCACAGAAAAGGATTTATTTACAGTAAAGGATCTATCTACTGAAAAAGATCTATCTACAACAAAGGATCTATCTACAGCAAATGTTCTATCTACAGCAAAGGATCCATATACAGCAAAGGATCTATCTACAGTAAAGGATCTATCTACAGCGAGCGAAGTATCTATCTACAGCAAACGATTTATCTACAGCAAAGGATCTATCTACAGATAAGGATCCATCCACAGAAAAGGATTTATTTACAGTAAAGGATCTATCTACTGAAAAGGATCTATCTACAGCAAAGGATCTATCTACAGCGAAAGATCTGTCAACAGCAAAGGATCTATGTACAGCAAAGGATCTATTTACAGCAGAAGATCTTTCTATAGCAGAGGATCTTTCTACAGGAAAGGATGTATCTACAGCAAAGGATCTATTTACAGTATGGGATCTATCTACAGCAACGGTTTTATCTACAATAAAAGATCTATCCACAGAAAAGGATCTATCTTCAGAAAAAGATCTATCTACAGTAAAGGATCTATCTAAAGCAAATTATCTATCTACAACAAACGATTTATCTACAGCAAAGGATCTATCTACATATAAGGATCCATCTACAACAAAGGATCTATCTACAGTAAAGGATCTATCTACAGCAAAGGATCTATCTACAGTAAAGGATCTATCTACATCGTATGATCAATCCACAGCAAGGGATCTATCTGCAGCAAAGGATCTATTTACAGTAAAGGAGCTATCTACAGCAAAAGATCTATCTACAATAGGGGATCTATCTGCAGCAAAGGATTTATCTACAGCGAAGGATCTATCTTCAGCAAAGGATCTTTATACAGCATAGGGTCTATGTTCAGTAAAGGATCTATCTACTGCATAGGATAAATCTACTGCAAAGAATCTATCTAGAGAAAAGAATCTATTTTCAGCAAAGAATCTATCTACAGAAACGGATCTATCTACAACGAAGGATCTATCTACAGCAAAGGATCAATCTACAGCAAATTATCTATCTTCAGCAAAGGTTCTTTCTACAGCATAAGATCTATCTACAGCAAATGATCTATCTACAGCAAAGGATCTATCTAAAGCCAATGATCTATCTACAAAAAAGGATCTATTTACAACAGCAGAACTTTATACAGCATAGGATGTGTCTACAGCAAAGGATCTATCTACAGCAGAGTGATTTATTTTCAGTAAGGGATCTATCTACAGAAAAGAATCTTTCTACACCAAAAGATCTTTCTACAGCGCAGGATCTGTCAACAGTAAAGTATCAATCTATAGCAAAAGATCTATTTACAACAAAAGTTCTATCTACAGCAAAGAATCTATCTACAGCAAAGGATCTATCAACTATAAGGGATCTATCTGCAGCAAAGGATTCATCTACAGCAAAGGATCTATCTTCAGCAAAGGATCTATCTACAGCAAAGTGATCTATTTACAGTAGGGGATCTATCTACAGCAAATGATCTATCTACAGCAAAATGTTCTATCTACAGTAAGGGATCTATCTACAGCAAAGAATCTATCTACACCAAAGGATTTTTCTACAGCAAAAGATCTGTCAACACCAAAGGATCTATCTACAGCAAAGGATCTATTTACAGAAAAGGATCTATCTACAGCGAAGGATCTATTTACAACAAAGGATCTATCTACAGCAAATGATCTATCTACGGAAAGGGATCTATTTACAGCAGAAGATCTTTCTACAACAAAGGATCTATGTACTGCAAAGAATCTATCAGCAGTAAGGAAACTATCTACAGCAGAGGATCTATCTACAGCAAAGGATCTATCTACAGATAAGGATCTATCCACAGCAAAGGATCTATCTACAGTAAAGGATCTATCTACTGAAAAGGATCTATCTACAGCAAGGGATCTATCTACAGCAAAGGACCTATCTACAGTAAAGGATCTATCAACGTCATATGATCAATCCACAGCAAGGGATCTATCTACAGCAAAGGATCTATTTACAGTAAAGGAGCTATCTACAGCAAAAGATCTATCAACAATGAGGGATCTATCTGCAGCAAAGGATCTATCTACAGCAAAGGATCTATCCTCAGCAAAGGATCTTTATACAGCAGAGGATATTTATACAGCAGAGGATCTATGTACAGTAATGGATCTATCTACTGCATAGGATACATCTGCTTCAGAGAATCTATCTACAGCAAAGAAACTATCTTCAGCAAAGGATCTATCTACAGCAAAGGATCTATCTACAGTCAAGGATTTATCTACTGCAAAGGATCTCTCTACAGCATAGGATCAATCTTAAGTTAAGGATCTATCTTAAGCAAAAGATCTATCTACAGCAAAGGATCTATCTAAAGCCAATGATCTATCTACAACAGAAAATCTATTTACAACAGCAAAACTTTATACAGCAAAGGATCTATCTACAGCGAAGGATCTATCTACAGCAAAGTGATCTATCTTCAGTAAGGTATCTATCTACAGCAAAGAATCTTTCTTCACCGAAGGATCTTTCTACAACGCAGGATCTGTCAACAGCAAAGGATCAATCTACAGCAAAGGATCTATCTACAGCAAAGGATCTATCTACTGCAAAGGATTTATCTCCAGCAAAGGATCTGTTTACAGTCAAGGATTTATCTACTGCAAAGGATCTCTCTACAGCAAAGGATCAATCTACATTTAAGGATCTATCTTAAGCAAAGGATCTATCTACAGCAAAGGATCTTTCTAAAGCCAATGATCTATCTACAAAAAAGGATCTATTTACAACAGCAGAACTTTATACAGCATAGGATCTGTCTACAGCAAAGGATCTATCTACAGCAAAGTGATCTATTTTCAGTAAGGGATCTATCTACAGAAAAGAATCTGTCTACACCAAAAGATCTTTCTACAGCGCAGGATATGTCAACAGCAAAGGATCAATCTATAGCAAAAGATCTTTTTACAACAAAAGTTCTATCTACAGCAAAGAATCTATCTACAGCAAAGGATCTATCAACAATAAGGGATCTATCTGCAGCAAAGGATCTATCTACAGCAAAGGATCTATCTTCAGCAAAGGATCTTTATACAGCAAAAGATCTATCAACAATGAGGGATCTATCTGCAGCAAAGGATCTATCTACAGTAAAGGATCTATCTACAGCAAAGAACCGATCTACAGTAAAAGATCTATCTACATCGTATGATCAATCCACAGCAAGGGATCTATCTGCAGCAAAGGATCTATTTACAGTAAAGGAGCTATCTACAGCAAAAGATCTATCTACAATAAGGGATCTATCTGCAGCAAAGGATTTATCTACAGCGAAGGATCTATCTTCAGCAAAGGATCCTTATACAGCATAGGATATATGTACAGTAAAGGATCTATCTACTGCATAGGATACATCTACTGCAAAGAATCTATCTAGAGAAACGGATCTATCTACAACGAAGGATCTATCTACAGCAAAGGATCAATCTACAGCAAATGATCTATCTTCAGCAAAGGTTCTTTCTACAGCATAAGATCTATCTACAGCAAAGGATCTATCTTTAATAAGTGATCTATCTACATCAAAGGATCTATCTTCAGCAAAGGATCTTTATACAGCATAGGATCTATGTACAGTAATGGATCTATCTTCTGCATTGGATACATCTACTGCAAAGAATCTATCTACAGCAAAGAATCTATCTTCAGCAAAGAAACTATCTACAGCAAAGGATCTATCTACAGCAAAGGATCTATCAACAGAAAAGGATCTATCTACAGCAAAGGATCTATCTACAGTCAAGGATCTATCTTAAGCAAAGGATCTATCTACAGCAAAATATCTATCTAAGGCCAATGATCTATCTACAACAAAGGATCTATTTACAACAGCAGAACTTTATACCCTAATGGATCTATCTACAGCAAAAGATCTATCTACAGCAAAGTGATCTATCTTCAGTAAGAGATCTATCTACAGCAAAGAATCTGTCTACACCAAAGGATTTTTTACAGCACAGGATCTATCAACAGCAGAGGATCAATCTTTAGCAAAAGATATATTTACAACAAAGTTCTATCTACAGCAAAAAATCTATCTACAGCAAAGGATTTATCTACAGGAAAGGATCTATCTACAGCAAAGGATCTATTTACAGTAAAGGAGCTATCTACAGCAAAAGATCTATCAACAATAAGGGATCTATCTACAGCAAATGATCTATCTACAACAAAGTGTTCTATCTACAGTAAGGGATCTATCTATAGCATAGAATCTATCTACACCAAAGGATCTTTCTACAGCGAAAGATCTGTCAACAGCAAAGGATCTATCTACAGCAAAGGATCTATTTACAGCAGAAGATCTTTCTACAGCAGAGGATCTTTCTACAGCAAAGGATCTATCTACAGCAAAGAATGTATTTACAGTATGGGATCTATCAACAGCAAAGATTTTATCTACATTAAAGGATCTATCTACAGAAAAGGATCTATCTACAGAAAAGGATCTATCTACAGCGAAGAATCTATCTACAACAAAGGATCTATCTACAGCAAATGATCTATCTACGGCAAGGGATCTATCTACGGCACAGGATTTATTTATTTATTTACAGCAAAGGATCTATCTACAGAAAAGGATCTATCTACAGAAAAGGATCTATCTACAGCGAAGGATCTATCTACAACAAAGGATCTATCTTCAGCAAATGATCTATCTACTACAAAGGATCTATCTACAGCAAATGTTCTATCTACAACAAAGAATCTATGTAAAGCAAAGAATCTATGTACAGTAAAGAATCTATCTACAGCATAGGATCTATCTACAGCAAAGAATCTATCTACTGCAAAGGATCTATCTACAGCAAAGGATCTATCTACAGAAAAGGATCAATCTACAGCAAAGTATCTATCTATAGCAAACGATTTATCTACAGCAAATGATCTATCTACAGCAAATGTTCTATCTACAACAAAGAATCTATTTACAGTTAAGAATCTATCTACAGTAAAGAATCTATCTACAGCATAGGATCTATCTACAGCAAAGGATCTATCTACAGCAAAGGATCTATCTACAGCAAAGGATCTATCTACAGTAAAGGATCTATCTACAGCGAAGTATCTATCTACAGCAAACGATTTATCTACAGCAAAGGATCTATCTACAGATAAGGATCCATCCACAGCAAAGGATTTATTTACAGTAAAGGATCTATCTACTGAAAAAGATCTATCTATAGCAAAGGATCTATCTACAGCAAAGGACCTATCTACAGTAAAGGATCTATCTTCATCATATGATCAATCGACAGCAAGGTATCTATCTACAGCAAAGGATCTATTTACAGTAAAGGAGCTATCTACAGCAAAAGATCTATCAACAATGAGGGATCTATCTGCAGCAAAGGATCTATCTACAGCAAAGGATCTATCTTCAGCAAAGGATCTTTATACAGCATAGGATCTATGTACAGTAATGGATCTATCTACTGCATAAGATACATCTTCTGCAAAGAATCTATCTACAGAAAAGAAACTATCTTCAGCAAAGAATCTATCTACAGCAAAGGATCTATCTACAGCAAAGGATCTATCTACAGCAAAGGATCTATCTACAGTCAAGGATTTATCTACTGCAAAGGATCTCTCTAAAGCATAGGATCAATCTAAAGATAAGGATCTATCTTAATCAAAGGATCTATCTACAGCAAAGGATCTATCTAAAGCCAATGATCTATCTACAACAAAAAATCTATTAACAACAGCAGAACTTTATACAGCAAAGGATCTTTATACAGCGAAGGATCTATCTACAGCAAAGTGATCTATCTTCAGTAAGGGATCTATCTACAGCAAAGAATCTGTCTTCACCAAAGGATCTTTCTACAACGCAGGATCTGTCAACAGCAAAGGATCAATCTATAGCAAAAGATCTATTTACAACAAAAGTTCAATCTACAGCCAAAAATCTATCTACAGCAAAGGATCTATCTACAGTAAAGGATCTGTCTACAGCAAAGGATCTATTTACAGTAAAGGAGCTATCTACAGCAAAAGATCTATAAACAATAAGGGATCTATCTGCAGCAAAGAATCTATCTACAGAAAGGATCTATCTTCAGCAAAGGATCTATCTATGCAGCAAAGTGATCTATCTACAGTAGGGGATCGATCTACAGCAAATGATCTATCTACAGCAAAGTGTTCTATCTACAGTAAGGGATCTGTCAACAGCAAAGGATCTGTCAACAGCAAAGGATCAATCTATAGCAAAAGATCTATTTACAACAAAAGTTCAATCTACAGCCAAAAATCTATCTACAGCAAAGGATCTATCTACAGGAAAGGATCTGTCTACAGCAAAGGATCTATTTACAGTAAAGGAGCTATCTACAGCAAAAGATCTATCAACAATAAGGGATCTATCTGCAGCAAAGAATCTATCTACAGAAAGGATCTATCTTCAGCAAAGGATCTATCTATGAAGCAAAGTGATCTATCTACAGTAGGGGATCGATCTACAGCAAATGATCTATCTACAGCAAAGTGTTCTATCTACAGCAACAATTTTATCTACAATAAAAGATCTATCTACAGAGAAGGATCTATCTACAGAAAAGGATCTATCTACAGTAAAGGATCTATCTAAAGCAAATTATCTATCTACAACAAACGATTTATCTACAGCAAACGATCTATCTACATATAAGGATCCATCTACAGCAAAGGATCTATCTACAGTAAAGGATCTATCTACAGCAAAGGACCTATCTACAGTAAAGGATCTATCTACATCGTATGATCAATCCACAGCAAGGGATCTATCTGCAGCAAAGGATCTATTTACAGTAAAGGAGCTATCTACAACAAAAGATCTATCTACAATAAGGGATCTATCTGCAGCAAAGGATTTATTTACAGCAAAGGATCTATCTTCAGCAAAGGATCTTTATACAGCATAGGATCTATGTGCAGTAAAGGATCTATCTACTGCATAGGATACATCAACTGCAAAGAATCTATCTAGAGAAAAGAATCTATTTTAAACAAAGAATTTATCTACAGAAACGGATCTATCTACAACGAAGGATCTATCTACAGCAAAGGATCAATCTACAGCAAATTATCTATCTTCAGCAAAGGTTCTTTCTACAGCATAAGATCTATCTACAGCAAAGGATCTATCTACAGCAAAGGATCTATCTAAAGCCAATGATCGATCTACAAAAAAAGATCTATTTACAACAGCAGAACTTTATACAGCAAAGGATCTATCTACAGCATAGGATCTATCTACAGTCAAGGATTTATCTACTGCAAAGGATCTCTCTAAAGCTTAGGATCAATCTAAAGTTAAGGATCTATCTTAATCAAAGGATCTATCTACAGCAAAGGATCTATCTAAAGCCAGTGATCTATCTACAATAAAAAATCTATTTACAACAGCGAAATTTTATACAGCAAAGGATCTATCTACAACAAAGGATCTATCTACAGCAAACTGATTTATCTTCAGTAAGGGATCTATCTACAGCAAAGAATCTGTCTTCACCAAAGGATCTTTCTACAACGCAGGATCTGTCAACAACACAGGATCAATCTATAGCAAAAGATCTATTTACAACAAAAGTTCAATCAACAGCAAAAAATCTATCTACAGCAAAGGATCTATCTAGAGGAAAGGATCTGTCTACAGCAAAGGATCTATTTACAGTAAAGGAGCTATCTACAGCAAAAGATCTATCAACAATAAGGGATCTATCTGCAGCAAAGAATCTATCTACAGCAAAGGATCTATCTTCAGCAAATGATCTATCTATGCAGCAAAGTGATCTATCTACAGTAGGGGATCGATCTACAGCAAATGATCTATCTACAGCAAAGTGTTCTATCTACAGTAAGGGATCTATCTACAGCAAAAAATCTATCTACACCAAAGGATCTTTCTACAGCGAAAGATCTGTCAACAGCAAAGGATCTATCTACAGCAAAGGATCTATTTACAGCAGAAGATCTTTCTATAGCAGAATATCTTTCTACAGCATAGGATCTATCTACAGCAAAGGATCTATTTACAGTATGGGATCTATCTACAGCAACGGTTTTATCTACAATAAAAGATCTATCTACAGAAAAGGATCTATCTACAGAAAAGGATCTATCTACAGTAAAGGATCTATCTAAAGCAAATTATCTATCTACAACAAACGATTTATCTACAGCAAAGGATCTATCTTCATATAAGGATCCATCTACAGCAAAGGATCTATCTACAGTAAAGGATCTATCTACAGCAAAGGACCTATCTACAGTAAAGGATCTATCTACATCGTATGATCAATCCACATCAAGGGATCTATCTGCAGCAAAGGATCTATTTACAGTAAAGGAGCTATCTACAGCAAAAGATCTATCTACAATAAGGGATCTATCTGCAGCAGAGGATTTATCTACAGCAAAGGATCTATCTTCAGCAAAGGATCTTTATACAGCATAGGATCTATTTACAGTAAAGGATCTATCTACTGCATAGGATACATCAACTGCAAAGAATCTATGTAGAGAAAATAATCTATTTTCAGCAAAGAATCTATCTACAGAAACGGATCTATTTACAATGAAGGATCTATCTACAGCAAAGGATCAATCTACAGCAAATTATCTATCTTCAGCAAAGGTTCTTTCTACAGCATAAGATCTATCTACAGCAAAGGATCTATCTACAGCAAAGGATCTATCTAAAGCCAATGATCTATCTACAAAAAAGGATCTATTTACAACAGCAGAACTTTATACAGCATAGGATGTGTCTACAGCAAAGGATCTATCTACAGCAGAGTGATTTATTTTCAGTAAGGGATCTATCTACAGAAAACAATCTTTCTACACCAAAAGATCTTTCTACAGCGCAGGATCTGTCAACAGCAAAGTATCAATCTATAGCAAAAGATCTATTTACAACAAAAGTTCTATCTACAGCAAAGAATCTATCTACGGCAAAGGATCTATCAACTATAAGGGATCTATCTGCAGCAAAGGATCTATCTACAGCAAAGGATCTATCTTCAGCAAAGGATCTATCTACAGCAAAGTGATCTATTTACAGTAGGGGATCTATCTACAGCAAATGATCTATCTACAGCAAAATGTTCTATCTACAGTAAGGGATCTATCTACAGCAAAGAATCTATCTACACCAAAGGATTTTTCTACAGCAAAATATCTGTCAACACCAAAGGATCTATCTACAGCAAAGGATCTATTTACAGAAAAGGATCTATCTACAGCGAAGGATCTATTTACAACAAAGGATCTATCCACAGCAAATGATCTATCTACGGAAAGGGATCTATTTACAGCAGAAGATCTTTCTACAACAAAGGATCTATGTACTGCAAAGAATCTATCAGCAGTAAGGAATCTATCTACAGCATAGGATCTATCTACAGCAAAGGATCTATCTACAGATAAGGATCTATCCACAGCAAAGGATCTATCTACAGTAAAGGATCTATCTACTGAAAAGGATCTATCTACAGCAAGGGATCTATCTACAGCAAAGGACCTATCTACAGTAAAGGATCTATCAACGTCATATGATCAATCCACAGCAAGGGATCTATCTACAGCAAAGGATCTATTTACAGTAAAGGAGCTATCTACAGCAAAAGATCTATCAACAATGAGGGATCTATCTGCAGCAAAGGATCTATCTACAGCAAAGGATCTATCCTCAGCAAAGGATCTTTATACAGCAGAGGATCTTTATACAGCAGAGGATCTATGTACAGTAATGGATCTATCTACTGCATAGGATACATCTGCTTCAGAGAATCTATCTACAGCAAAGAAACTATCTTCAGCAAAGAATCTATCTACAGCAAGGGATCTATATACATCAAAGGATCTATCTACAGCAAAGGATCTATCTACAGCAAAGGATCTATCTACAGTCAAGGATTTATCTGCTGCAAAGGATCTCTCTACAGCATAGGATCAATCTTAAGTTAAGGATCTATCTTAAGCAAAAGATCTATCTACAGCAAAGGATCTATCTAAAGCCAATGATCTATCTACAACAGAAAATCTATTTACAACAGCAAAACTTTATACAGCAAAGGATCTATCTACAGCGAAGGATCTATCTACAGCAAAGTGATCTATCTTCAGTAAGGTATCTATCTACAGCAAAGAATCTGTCTTCACCAAAGGATCTTTCTACAACGCAGGATCTGTCAACAACAAAGGATCAATCTACAGCAAAGGATCTATCTACAGCAAAGGATCTATCTACTGCAAAGGATTTATCTTCAGCAAAGGATCTGTTTACAGTCAAGGATTTATCTACTGCAAAGGATCTCTCTACAGCAAAGGATCAATCTACATTTAAGGATCTATCTTAAGCAAAGGATCTATCTACAGCAAAGGATCTTTCTAAAGCCAATGATCTATCTACAAAAAAGGATCTATTTACAACAGCAGAACTTTATACAGCATAGGATCTGTCTACAGCAAAGGATCTATCTACAGCAAAGTGATCTATTTTCAGTAAGGGATCTATCTACAGAAAAAAATCTGTCTACACCAAAAGATCTTCCTACAGCGCAGGATCTGTCAACAGCAAAGGATCAATCTATAGCAAAAGATCTTTTAACAACAAAAGTTCTATCTACAGCAAAGAATCTATCTACAGCAAAGGATCTATCAAAAATAAGGGATCTATCTGCAGCAAAGGATCTATCTACAGCAAAGGATCTATCTTCAGCAAAGGATCTTTATACAGCAAAAGATCTATCAACAATGAGGGATCTATCTGCAGCAAAGGATCTATCTACAGTAAAGGATCAATCTACAGCAAAGAACCGATCTACAGTAAAAGATCTATCTACATCGTATGATCAATCCACAGCAAGGGATCTATCTGCAGCAAAGGATCTATTTACAGTAAAGGAGCTATCTACAGCAAAAGATCTATCAACAATGAGGGATCTATCTGCAGCAAAGGATCTATCTACAGCAAAGGATCTATCTTCAGCAAAGGATCTTTATACAGCATAGGATCTATGTACAGTAATGGATCTATCTACTGCATAAGATACATCTTCTGCAAAGAATCTATCTACAGAAAAGAAACTATCTTCAGCAAAGAATCTATCTACAGCAAAGGATTTATCTACAGCAAAGGATCTATCTACAGCAAAGGATCTATCTACAGTCAAGGATTTATCTACTGCAAAGGATCTCTCTAAAGCATAGGATCAATCTAAAGATAAGGATCTATCTTAATCAAAGGATCTATCTACAGCAAAGGATCTATCTAAAGCCAATGATCTATCTACAACAAAAAATCTATTAACAACAGCAGAACTTTATACAGCAAAGGATCTTTATACAGCGAAGGATCTATCTACAGCAAAGTGATCTATCTTCAGTAAGGGATCTATCTACAGCAAAGAATCTGTCTTCACCAAAGGATCTTTCTACAACGCAGGATCTGTCAACAGCAAAGGATCAATCTATAGCAAAAGATCTATTTACAACAAAAGTTCAATCTACAGCCAAAAATCTATCTACAGCAAAGGATCTATCTACAGGAAAGGATCTGTCTACAGCAAAGGATCTATTTACAGTAAAGGAGCTATCTACAGCAAAAGATCTATAAACAATAAGGGATCTATCTGCAGCAAAGAATCTATCTACAGAAAGGATCTATCTTCGGCAAAGGATCTATCTATGCAGCAAAGTGATCTATCTACAGTAGGGGATCGATCTACAGCAAATGATCTATCTACAGCAAAGTGTTCTATCTACAGTAAGGGATCCGTCAACAGCAAAGGATCTGTCAACAGCAAAGGATCAATCTATAGCAAAAGATCTATTTACAACAAAAGTTCAATCTACAGCCAAAAATCTATCTACAGCAAAGGATCTATCTACAGGAAAGGATCTGTCTACAGCAAAGGATCTATCAACAATAAGGGATCTATCTGCAGCAAAGAATCTATCTACAGAAAGGATCTATCTTCAGCAAAGGATCTATCTATGCAGCAAAGTGATCTATCTACAGTAGGGGATCGATCTACAGCAAATGATCTATCTACAGCAAAGTGTTCTATCTACAGCAACGGTTTTATCTACAATAAAAGATCTATCTACAGAGAAGGATCTATCTACAGAAAAGGATCTATCTACAGTAAAGGATCTATCTAAAGCAAATTATCTATCTACAACAAACGATTTATCTACAGCAAACGATCTATCTACATATAAGGATCCATCTACAGCAATGGATCTATCTACAGTAAAGGATCTATCTACAGCAAAGGACCTATCTACAGTAAAGGATCTATCTACATCGTATGATCAATCCACAGCAAGGGATCTATCTGCAGCAAAGGATCTATTTACAGTAAAGGAGCTATCTACAACAAAAGATCTATCTACAATAAGGGATCTATCTGCAGCAAAGGATTTATTTACAGCAAAGGATCTATCTTCAGCAAAGGATCTTTATACAGCATAGGATCTATGTGCAGTAAAAGATCTATCTACTGCATAGGATACATCAACTGCAAAGAATCTATCTAGAGAAAAAAATCTATTTTCAACAAAGAATCTATCTACAGAAACGGATCTATCTACAACGAAGGATCTATCTACAGCAAAGGATCAATCTACAGCAAATTATCTATCTTCAGCAAAGGTTCTTTCTACAGCATAAGATCTATCTGCAGCAAAGGATCTATCTACAGCAAAGGATCTATCTAAAGCCAATGATCTATCTACAAAAAAGGATCTATTTACAACAGCAGAACTTTATACAGCAAAGGATCTATCTACAGCATAGGATCTATCTACAGTCAAGGATTTATCCACTGCAAAGGATCTCTCTAAAGCTTAGGATCAATCTAAAGTTAAGGATCTATCTTAATCAAAGGATCTATCTACAGCAAAGGATCTATCTAAAGCCAATGATCTATCTACAATAAAAAATCTATTTACAACAGCAGAATTTTATACAGCAAAGGATCTATCTACAGCAAAGGATCTATCTACAGCAAACTGATTTATCTTCAGTAAGGGATCTATCTACAGCAAAGAATCTGTCTTCACCAAAGGATCTTTCTACAACGCAGGATCTGTCAACAACACAGGATCAATCTATAGCAAAAGATCTATTTACAACAAAAGTTCAATCAACAGCAAAAAATCTATCTACAGCAAAGGATCTATCTAGAGGAAAGTATCTGTCTACAGCAAAGGATCTATTTACAGTAAAGGAGCTATCTACAGCAAAAGATCTATCAACAATAAGGGATCTATCTGCAGCAAAGAATCTATCTACAGCAAAGGATCTATCTTCAGCAAATGATCTATCTATGCAGCAAAGTGATCTATCTACAGTAGGGGATCGATCTACAGCAAATGATCTATCTACAGCAAAGTGTTCTATCTACAGTAAGGGATCTATCTACAGCAAAAAATCTATCTACACCAAAGGATCTTTCTACAGCGAAAGATCTGTCAACAGCAAAGGATCTATCTACAGCAAAGGATCTATTTACAGCAGAAGATCTTTCTATAGCAGAATATCTTTCTACAGCATAGGATCTATCTACAGCAAAGGATCTATTTACAGTATGGGATCTATCTACAGCAACGGTTTTATCTACAATAAAAGATCTATCTACAGAAAAGGATCTATCTACAGAAAAGGATCTATCTACAGTAAAGGATCTATCTAAAGCAAATTATCTATCTACAACAAACGATTTATCTACAGCAAAGGATCTATCTACATATAAGGATCCATCTACAGCAAAGGATCTATCTACAGTAAAGGATCTATCTACAGCAAAGGACCTATCTACAGTAAAGGATCTATCTACATCGTATGATCAATCCACATCAAGGGATCTATCTGCAGCAAAGGATCTATTTACAGTAAAGGAGCTATCTACAGCAAAAGATCTATCTACAATAAGGGATCTATCTGCAGCAGAGGATTTATCTACAGCAAAGGATCTATCTTCAGCAAAGGATCTTTATACAGCATAGGATCTATTTACAGTAAAGGATCTATCTACTGCATAGGATACATCTACTGCAAAGAATCTATGTAGAGAAAAGAATCTATTTTCAGCAAAGAATCTATCTACAGAAACGGATCTATTTACAATGAAGGATCTATCTACAGCAAAGGATCAATCTACAGCAAATTATCTATCTTCAGCAAAGGTTCTTTCTACAGCATTAGATCTATCTACAGCAAAGGATCTATCTACAGCAAAGGATCTATCTAAAGCCAATGATCTATCTACAAAAAAGGATCTATTTACAACAGCAGTACTTTATACAGCATAGGATGTGTCTACAGCAAAGGATCTATCTACAGCAGAGTGATCTATTTTCAGTTAGGGATCTATATACAGAATAGAATCTGTCTACACCAAAAGATCTTTCTACAGCGCAGGATCTGTCAACAGCAAAGGATCAATCTATAGCAAAAGATCTATTTACAACAAAAGTTCTATCTACAGCAAAGAATCTATCTACAGCAAAGGATCTATCAACAATAAGGGATCTATCTGCAGCAAAGGATCTATCTACAGCAAAGGATCTATCTTCAGCAAAGGATCTATCTACAGCAAAGTTATCTATCTACAGTAAGGGATCAATCTACAGCAAATGATCTATCTACAGCAAAGTGTTCTATCTACAGTAAGGGATCTATCTACAGCGAAGGATCTATCTACAACAAAGTATCTATCTACAGCAAATGATCTATCTACTACAAAGGATCTATCTACAGCAAATGTTCTATCTACAACAAAGAATCTATGTACAGCAAAGAATCTATGTACAGTAAAGAATCTATCTACAGCATAGGATCTATCTACAGCAAAGAATCTATCTACTGCAAAGGATCTATCTACAGCAAAGGATCTATCTACAGAAAAGGATCTATCTACAGCAAAGTATCTATCTACAGCAAACGATTTATCTACAGCAAATGATCTATCTACAGCAAATGTTCTATCTACAACAAAGAATCTATGTAAAGCAAAGAATCTATCTACAGTAAAGTATCTATCTACAGCAAACGATTTATCTACAGCAAAGGATCTATCTACAGATAAGGATCCATCCACAGCAAAGGATTTATCTACAGTAAGGGATCTATCTACTGAAAAGGATCTATCTACAGCAAAGGATCTATCTACAGCGAAAGATCTGTCAACAGCAAAGGATCTATCTACAGCAAAGGATCTATTTACAGCAGAAGATCTTTCTATAGCAGAATATCTTTCTACAGCATAGGGTCTATCTACAGCAAAGGATCTATTTACAGTATGGGATCTATCTACAGCAACGGTTTTATCTACAATAAAAGATCTATCTACAGAAAAGGATCCATCTACAGAAAAGGATCTATCTACAGTAAAGGATTTATCTAAAGCAAATTATCTATCAACAACAAACGATTTATCTACAGCAAAGGATATATCTACATATAAGGATCCATCTACAGCAAAGGATCTATCTACAGTAAAGGATCTATCTACAGCAAAGGACCTATCTACAGATAAGGATCTATCTCTATCGTATGATCAATCCACATCAAGGAATCTATCTGCTGCAAAGGATCTATTTACAGTAAAGGAGCTATCTACAGCAAAAGATCTATCTACAATAGGGGATCTATCTACAGCAAAGGATCAATCTACAGCAAATTATCTATCTTCAGCAAAGGTTCTTTCTACAGCATAAGATCTATCTACAGCAAAGGATCTATCTACAGCAAAGGATCTATCTAAAGCCAATGATCTATCTACAAAAAAGGATCTATTTACAACAGCAGTACTTCATACAGCATAGGATGTGTCTACAGCAAAGGATCTATCTACAGCAGAGTGATCTATTTTCAGTAAGGGATCTATTAACAATAGGGGATCTATCTGCGGCAAAGGATCTATCTACAGCAAAGGATCTATCTTCAGCAAAGGATCTATCTACAGCAAAGTGATCTATCTACAGTAAGGGATCTATCTACAGCAAATGATCTATCTACAACAAAGGATCTATCTACAGCAAATGATCTATCTACTACAAAGGATCTATCTACAGCAAATGTTCTATCTACAACAAAGAATCTATGTACAGCGATGAATCTATGTACAGTAAAGAATCTATCTACAGCATAGGATCTATCTACAGCAAAGAATCTATCTACTGCAAAGGATCTATCTACAGCAAAGGATCTATCTACAGAAAAGGATCTATCTACAGCAAAGTATCTATCTACAGCAAACGATTTATCTACAGCAAATGATCTATCTACAGCAAATGTTCTATCTACAACTAAGAATCTATGTACAGCAAAGTATCTATCAACAGTAAATAATCTGTCTACAGCATAGGATCTATCTACAGCAAAGGATCTATCTACAGCAAAGGATCTATCTACAGCAAAGGATCTATCTACAGTAAAGGATCTATCTACAGCGAGCGAAGTATCTATCTACAGCAAACGATTTATCTACAGCAAAGGATCTATCTACAGATAAGGATCCATCCACAGCAAAAGATTTATCTACAGTAAAGGATCTATCTACTGAAAAGGATCTATCAACAGCAAAGGATCTATCTACAGCAAAAAATCTATCTACAATACAGGATCTTTTTACAGCGAAAGATCTGTCAACAGCAAAGGATCTATCTACAGCGAAGGATCTATTTACAGCAGAAATTCTTTCTATAGCAGAGGATCTTTCTACAGCAAAGGATCTATCTACAGCAAAGGATCTATTTACAGTATGGGATCTATCTACAGCAACGGTTTTATCTACAATAAAAGATCTATCCACAGAAAAGGATCTATCTACAGAAAAGGATCTATCTACAGTAACGGATCTATCTAAAGCATATTATCTATCTACAACAAACGATTTATCTACAGCAAAGGATCTATCTACATATAAGGATCCATCTACAACAAAGGATCTATCTACAGTGCAGGATCTATCTACAGCAAAGGATCTATCTACAGTAAAGGATCTATCTACATCGTATGATCAATCCACAGCAAGGGATCTATCTGCAGCAAAGGATCTATTTACAGTAAAGGAGCTATCTACAGCAAAAGATCTATCTACAATAGGGGATCTATCTGCAGCAAAGGATTTATCTACAGCAAAGGATCTATCTTCAGCAAAGGATCTTTATACAGCATAGGATCTATGTACAGTAAAGGATCTATCTACTGCATAGGATAAATCTACTGCAAAGAATCTATCTAGAGAAAAGAATCTATTTTCAGCAAAGAATCTATCTACAGAAACGGATCTATCTACAACGAAGGATCTATCTACAGCAAAGGATCAATCTACAGCAAATTATCTATCTTCAGGTAAGGTTCTTTCTACAGCATAAGATCTATCTACAGCAAAGGATCTATCTACAGCAAAGGATCTATCTAAAGCCAATGATCTATCTACAAAAAAGGATCTATTTACAACAGCAGAACTTTATACAGCATAGGATGTGTCTACAGCAAAGGATCTATCTACAGCAGAGTGATCTATTTTCAGTAAGGGATCTATATACAGAAAAGAATCTGTCTACACCAAAAGATCTTTCTACAGCGCAGGATCTGTCATCAGCAAAGGATCAATCTATAGCAAAAGATCTATTTACAACTAAAGTTCTATCTACAGCAAAGAATCTATCTACAGCAAAGGATATATTAACAATAGGGGATCTATCTGCGGCAAAGGATCTATCTACAGCAAAGGATCTATCTTCAGCAAAGGATCTATCTACAGCAAAGTGATCTATCTACAGTAAGGGATCTATCTACAGCAAATGATCTATCTACAGCAAAGTGTTCTATCTACAGTAAGGGATCTATCTACAGCGAAGGATCTATCTACAACAAAGGATCTATCTACAGCAAATGATCTATCTACTACAAAGGATCTATCTACAGCAAATGTTCTATCTACAACAAAGAATCTATGTACAGTAAAGAATCTATGTACAGTAAAGAATCTATCTACAGCATAGGATCTATCTACAGCAAAGAATCTATCTACTGCAAAGGATCTATCTACAGAAAAGGATCTATCTACAGCAAAGTATCTATCTACAGCAAACGATTTATATACAGCAAATGATCTATCTACAGCAAATGTTCTATCTACAACAAAGAATCTATGTACAGCAAAGAATCTATCTACAGTAAAGAATCTGTCTACAGCATAGGATCTATCTACAGCAAAGGATCTATCTACAGCAAAGGATCTATCTACAGCAAAGTGATCTATCTACAGTAAGGGATCTATCCACAGCAAATGATCTATCTACAGCAAAGTGTTCTATCTACAGTAAGGGATCTATCTACAGCGAAGGATCTATCTACAACAAAGGATCTATCTACAGCAAATGATCTATCAAGGATCTATATCTACAGCAAATATTCTATCTACAACAAAGAATCTATGTACAGCAAAGAATCTATGTACAGTAAAGAATCTATCTACAGCATAGGATCTATCTACAGCAAAAAATCTATCTACTGCAAAGGATCTATCTACAGCAAAGGATCTATCTACAGAAAAGGATCTATCTACAGCAAAGTATCTATCTACAGCAAACGATTTATCTACAGCAAATGATCTATCTACAGCAAATGTTCTATCTACAACTAAGAATCTATGTACAGCAAAGTATCTATCAACAGTAAATAATCTGTCTACAGCATAGGATCTATCTACAGCAAAGGATCTATCTACAGCAAAGGATCTATCTACAGCAAAGGATCTATCTACAGTAAAGGATCTATCTACAGCGAGCGAAGTATCTATCTACAGCAAACGATTTATCTACAGCAAAGGATCTATCTACAGATAAGGATCCATCCACAGCAAAAGATTTATCTACAGTAAAGGATCTATCTACTGAAAAGGATCTATCAACAGCAAAGGATCTATCTACAGCAAAAAATCTATCTACAATACAGGATCTTTTTACAGCGAAAGATCTGTCAACAGCAAAGGATCTATCTACAGCGAAGGATCTATTTACAGCAGAAATTCTTTCTATAGCAGAGGATCTTTCTACAGCAAAGGATCTATCTACAGCAAAGGATCTATTTACAGTATGGGATCTATCTACAGCAACGGTTTTATCTACAATAAAAGATCTATCCACAGAAAAGGATCTATCTACAGAAAAGGATCTATCTACAGTAACGGATCTATCTAAAGCATATTATCTATCTACAACAAACGATTTATCTACAGCAAAGGATCTATCTACATATAAGGATCCATCTACAACAAAGGATCTATCTACAGTGCAGGATCTATCTACAGCAAAGGATCTATCTACAGTAAAGGATCTATCTACATCGTATGATCAATCCACAGCAAGGGATCTATCTGCAGCAAAGGATCTATTTACAGTAAAGGAGCTATCTACAGCAAAAGATCTATCTACAATAGGGGATCTATCTGCAGCAAAGGATTTATCTACAGCAAAGGATCTATCTTCAGCAAAGGATCTTTATACAGCATAGGATCTATGTACAGTAAAGGATCTATCTACTGCATAGGATAAATCTACTGCAAAGAATCTATCTAGAGAAAAGAATCTATTTTCAGCAAAGAATCTATCTACAGAAACGGATCTATCTACAACGAAGGATCTATCTACAGCAAAGGATCAATCTACAGCAAATTATCTATCTTCAGGTAAGGTTCTTTCTACAGCATAAGATCTATCTACAGCAAAGGATCTATCTACAGCAAAGGATCTATCTAAAGCCAATGATCTATCTACAAAAAAGGATCTATTTACAACAGCAGAACTTTATACAGCATAGGATGTGTCTACAGCAAAGGATCTATCTACAGCAGAGTGATCTATTTTCAGTAAGGGATCTATATACAGAAAAGAATCTGTCTACACCAAAAGATCTTTCTACAGCGCAGGATCTGTCATCAGCAAAGGATCAATCTATAGCAAAAGATCTATTTACAACTAAAGTTCTATCTACAGCAAAGAATCTATCTACAGCAAAGGATATATTAACAATAGGGGATCTATCTGCGGCAAAGGATCTATCTACAGCAAAGGATCTATCTTCAGCAAAGGATCTATCTACAGCAAAGTGATCTATCTACAGTAAGGGATCTATCTACAGCAAATGATCTATCTACAGCAAAGTGTTCTATCTACAGTAAGGGATCTATCTACAGCGAAGGATCTATCTACAACAAAGGATCTATCTACAGCAAATGATCTATCTACTACAAAGGATCTATCTACAGCAAATGTTCTATCTACAACAAAGAATCTATGTACAGTAAAGAATCTATGTACAGTAAAGAATCTATCTACAGCATAGGATCTATCTACAGCAAAGAATCTATCTACTGCAAAGGATCTATCTACAGAAAAGGATCTATCTACAGCAAAGTATCTATCTACAGCAAACGATTTATCTACAGCAAATGATCTATCTACAGCAAATGTTCTATCTACAACAAAGAATCTATGTACAGCAAAGAATCTATCTACAGTAAAGAATCTGTCTACAGCATAGGATCTATCTACAGCAAAGGATCTATCTACAGCAAAGGATCTATCTACAGCAAAGTGATCTATCTACAGTAAGGGATCTATCCACAGCAAATGATCTATCTACAGCAAAGTGTTCTATCTACAGTAAGGGATCTATCTACAGCGAAGGATCTATCTACAACAAAGGATCTATCTACAGCAAATGATCTATCAAGGATCTATATCTACAGCAAATATTCTATCTACAACAAAGAATCTATGTACAGCAAAGAATCTATGTACAGTAAAGAATCTATCTACAGCATAGGATCTATCTACAGCAAAAAATCTATCTACTGCAAAGGATCTATCTACAGCAAAGGATCTATCTACAGAAAAGGATCTATCTACAGCAAAGTATCTATCTACAGCAAACGATTTATCTACAGCAAATGATCTATCTACAGCAAATGTTCTTTCTACAACAAAGAATCTATGTACAGCAAAGAATTTATCTACAGTAAAGAATCTATCTACAGCATAGGATCTATCTAGAGGAAAGTATCTGTCTACAGCAAAGGATCTATTTACAGTAAAGGAGCTATCTACAGCAAAAGATCTATCAACAATAAGGGATCTATCTGCAGCAAAGAATCTATCTACAGCAAAGGATCTATCTTCAGCAAATGATCTATCTATGCAGCAAAGTGATCTATCTACAGTAGGGGATCGATCTACAGCAAATGATCTATCTACAGCAAAGTGTTCTATCTACAGTAAGGGATCTATCTACAGCAAAAAATCTATCTACACCAAAGGATCTTTCTACAGCGAAAGATCTGTCAACAGCAAAGGATCTATCTACAGCAAAGGATCTATTTACAGCAGAAGATCTTTCTATAGCAGAATATCTTTCTACAGCATAGGATCTATCTACAGCAAAGGATCTATTTACAGTATGGGATCTATCTACAGCAACGGTTTTATCTACAATAAAAGATCTATCTACAGAAAAGGATCTATCTACAGAAAAGGATCTATCTACAGTAAAGGATCTATCTAAAGCAAATTATCTATCTACAACAAACGATTTATCTACAGCAAAGGATCTATCTACATATAAGGATCCATCTACAGCAAAGGATCTATCTACAGTAAAGGATCTATCTACAGCAAAGGACCTATCTACAGTAAAGGATCTATCTACATCGTATGATCAATCCACATCAAGGGATCTATCTGCAGCAAAGGATCTATTTACAGTAAAGGAGCTATCTACAGCAAAAGATCTATCTACAATAAGGGATCTATCTGCAGCAGAGGATTTATCTACAGCAAAGGATCTATCTTCAGCAAAGGATCTTTATACAGCATAGGATCTATTTAGAGTAAAGGATCTATCTACTGCATAGGATACATCTACTGCAAAGAATCTATGTAGAGAAAAGAATCTATTTTCAGCAAAGAATCTATCTACAGAAACGGATCTATTTACAATGAAGGATCTATCTACAGCAAAGGATCAATCTACAGCAAATTATCTATCTTCAGCAAAGGTTCTTTCTACAGCATAAGATCTATCTACAGCAAAGGATCTATCTACAGCAAAGGATCTATCTAAAGCCAATGATCTATCTACAAAAAAGGATCTATTTACAACAGCAGTACTTTATACAGCATAGGATGTGTCTACAGCAAAGGATCTATCTACAGCAGAGTGATCTATTTTCAGTTAGGGATCTATATACAGAATAGAATCTGTCTACACCAAAAGATCTTTCTACAGCGCAGGATCTGTCAACAGCAAAGGATCAATCTATAGCAAAAGATCTATTTACAACAAAAGTTCTATCTACAGCAAAGAATCTATCTACAGCAAAGGATCTATCAACAATAAGGGATCTATCTGCAGCAAAGGATCTATCTACAGCAAAGGATCTATCTTCAGCAAAGGATCTATCTACAGCAAAGTTATCTATCTACAGTAAGGGATCAATCTACAGCAAATGATCTATCTACAGCAAAGTGTTCTATCTACAGTAAGGGATCTATCTACAGCGAAGGATCTATCTACAACAAAGTATCTATCTACAGCAAATGATCTATCTACTACAAAGGATCTATCTACAGCAAATGTTCTATCTACAACAAAGAATCTATGTACAGCAAAGAATCTATGTACAGTAAAGAATCTATCTACAGCATAGGATCTATCTACAGCAAAGAATCTATCTACTGCAAAGGATCTATCTACAGCAAAGGATCTATCTACAGAAACGGATCTATTTACAATGAAGGATCTATCTACAGCAAAGGATCAATCTACAGCAAATTATCTATCTTCAGCAAAGGTTCTTTCTACAGCATAAGATCTATCTACAGCAAAGGATCTATCTACAGCAAAGGATCTATCTAAAGCCAATGATCTATCTACAAAAAAGGATCTATTTACAACAGCAGTACTTTATACAGCATAGGATGTGTCTACAGCAAAGGATCTATCTACAGCAGAGTGATCTATTTTCAGTTAGGGATCTGTATACAGAATAGAATCTGTCTACACCAAAAGATCTTTCTACAGCGCAGGATCTGTCAACAGCAAAGGATCAATCTATAGCAAAAGATCTATTTACAACAAAAGTTCTATCTACAGCAAAGAATCTATCTACAGCAAAGGATCTATCAACAATAAGGGATCTATCTGCAGCAAAGGATCTATCTACAGCAAAGGATCTATCTTCAGCAAAGGATCTATCTACAGCAAAGTTATCTATCTACAGTAAGGGATCAATCTACAGCAAATGATCTATCTACAGCAAAGTGTTCTATCTACAGTAAGGGATCTATCTACAGCGAAGGATCTATCTACAACAAAGTATCTATCTACAGCAAACGATTTATCTACAGCAAATGATCTATCTACAGCAAATGTTCTATCTACAACAAAGAATCTATGTAAAGCAAAGAATCTATCTACAGTAAAGAATCTGTCTACAGCATAGGATCTATCTACAGCAAAGGATCTATCTACAGCAAAGGATCTATATACAGCAAAGGATCTATCTACAGTAAAGGATCTATCTACAGCGAGCAAAGTATCTATCTACAGCAAACGATTTATCTACAGCAAAGGATCTATCTACAGATAAGGATCCATTCACAGCAAAGGATTTATCTACAGTAAGGGATCTATATACTGAAAAAGATCTATCTACAGCAAAGGATCTATCTACAGCGAAAGATCTGTCAACAGCAAAGGATCTATCTACAGCAAAGGATCTATTTACAGCAGAAGATCTTTCTATAGCAGAATATCTTTCTACAGCATAGGGTCTATCTACAGCAAAAGATCTATTTACAGTATGGGATCTATCTACAGCAACGGTTTTATCTACAATAAAAGATCTATCTACAGAAAAGGATCCATCTACAGAAAAGGATCTATCTACAGTAAAGGATTTATCTAAAGCAAATTATCTATCAACAACAAACGATTTATCTACAGCAAAGGATATATCTACATATAAGGATCCATCTACAGCAAAGGATCTATCTACAGTAAAGGATCTATCTACAGCAAAGGACCTATCTACAGATAAGGATCTATCTCTATCGTATGATCAATCCACATCAAGGAATCTATCTGCTGCAAAGGATCTATTTACAGTAAAGGAGCTATCTACAGCAAAAGATCTATCTACAATAGGGGATCTATCTACAGCAAAGGATCAATCTACAGCAAATTATCTATCTTCAGCAAAGGTTCTTTCCACAGCATAAGATCTATCTACAGCAAAGGATCTATCTACAGCAAAGGATCTATCTAAAGCCAATGATCTATCTACAAAAAAGGATCTATTTACAACAGCAGTACTTCATACAGCATAGGATGTGTCTACAGCAAAGGATCTATCTACAGCAGAGTGATCTATTTTCAGTAAGGGATCTATTAACAATAGGGGATCTATCTGCGGCAAAGGATCTATCTAAAGCAAAGGATCTATCTACAGCAAAGTGATCTATCTACAGTAAGGGATCTATCTACAGCAAATGATCTATCTACAGCAAAGTGTTCTATCTACAGTAAGGGATCTATCTACAGCGAAGGATCTATCTACAACAAAGGATCTATCTACAGCAAATGATCTATCTACTACAAAGGATCTATCTACAGCAAATGTTCTATCTACAACAAAGAATCTATGTACAGCGATGAATCTATGTACAGTAAAGAATCTATCTACAGCATAGGATCTATCTACAGCAAAGAATCTATCTACTGCAAAGGATCTATCTACAGCAAAGGATCTATCTACAGAAAAGGATCTATCTACAGCAAAGTATCTATCTACAGCAAACCATTTATCTACAGCAAATGATCTATCTACAGCAAATGTTCTATCTACAACTAAGAATCTATGTACAGCAAAGTATCTATCAACAGTAAATAATCTGTCTACAGCATAGGATCTATCTACAGCAAAGGATCTATCTACAGCAAAGGATCTATCTACAGCAAAGGATCTATCTACAGTAAAGGATCTATCTACAGCGAGCGAAGTATCTATCTACAGCAAACGATTTATCTACAGCAAAGGATCTATCTACAGATAAGGATCCATCCACAGCAAAAGATTTATCTACAGTAAAGGATCTATCTACTGGAAAGGATCTATCAACAGCAAAGGATCTATCTACAGCAAAAAATCTATCTACAATAAAGGATCTTTTTACAGCGAAAGATCTGTCAACAGCAAAGGATCTATCTACAGCGAAGGATCTATTTACAGCAGAAATTCTTTCTATAGCAGAGGATCTTTCTACAGCAAAGGATCTATCTACAGCAAAGGATCTATTTACAGTATGGGATCTATCTACAGCAACGGTTTTATCTACAATAAAAGATCTATCCACAGAAAAGGATCTATCTACAGAAAAGGATCTATCTACAGTAACGGATCTATCTTAAGCATATTATCTATCTACAACAAACGATTTATCTACAGCAAAGGATCTATCTACATATAAGGATCCATCTACAACAAAGGATCTATCTACAGTAAAGGATCTATCTACAGCAAAGGATCTATCTACAGTAAAGGATCTATCTACATCGTATGATCAATCCACAGAAGGGATCTATCTGCAGCAAAGGATCTATTTACAGTAAAGGAGCTATCTACAGCAAAAGATCTATCTACAATAGGGGATCTATCTGCAGCAAAGGATTTATCTACAGCAAAGGATCTATCTTCAGCAAAGGATCTTTATACAGCATAGGATCTATGTACAGTAAAGGATCTATCTACTGCATAGGATAAATCTACTGCAAAGAATCTATCTAGAGAAAAGAATCTATTTTCAGCAAAGAATCTATCTACAGAAACGGATCTATCTACAACGAAGGATCTATCTACAGCAAAGGATCAATCTACAGCAAATTATCTATCTTCAGGTAAGGTTCTTTCTACAGCATAAGATCTATCTACAGCAAAGGATCTATCTACAGCAAAGGATCTATCTAAAGCCAATGATCTATCTACAAAAAAGGATCTATTTACAACAGCAGAACTTTATACAGCATAGGATGTGTCTACAGCAAAGGATCTATCTACAGCAGAGTGATATATTTTCAGTAAGGGATCTATATACAGAAAAGAATCTGTCTACACCAAAAGATCTTTCTACAGCGCAGGATCTGTCAACAGCAAAGGATCAATCTATAGCAAAATATCTATTTACAACTAAAGTTCTATCTACAGCAAAGAATCTATCTACAGCAAAGGATATATTAACAATAGGGGATCTATCTGCGGCAAAGGATCTATCTACAGCAAAGGATCTATCTTCAGCAAAGGATCTATCTACAGCAAAGTGATCTATCTACAGTAAGGGATATATCTACAGCAAATGATCTATCTACAGCAAAGTGTTCTATCTACAGTAAGGGATCTATCTACAGCGAAGGATCTATCTACAACAAAGGATCTATCTACAGCAAATGATCTATCTACTACAAAGGATCTATCTACAGCAAATGTTCTATCTACAACAAAGAATCTATGTACAGTAAAGAATCTATGTACAGTAAAGAATCTATCTACAGCATAGGATCTATCTACAGCAAAGAATCTATCTACTGCAAAGGATCTATCTACAGCAAAGGATCTATCTACAGAAAAGGATCTATCTACAGCAAAGTATCTATCTACAGCAAACGATTTATCTACAGCAAATGATCTATCTACAGCAAATGTTCTATCTACAACAAAGAATCTATGTAAAGCAAAGAATCTATCTACAGTAAAGAATCTGTCTACAGCATAGGATCTATCTACAGCAAAGGATCTATCTACAGCAAAGGATCTATATACAGCAATGGATCTATCTACAGTAAAGGATCTATCTACAGCGAGCAAAGTATCTATCTACAGCAAACGATTTATCTACAGCAAAGGATCTATCTACAGATAAGGATCCATCCACAGCAAAGGATTTATCTACAGTAAGGGATCTATCTACTGAAAAGGATCTATCTACAGCAAAGGATCTATCTACAGCGAAAGATCTGTCAACAGCAAAGGATCTATCTACAGCAAAGGATCTATTTACAGCAGAAGATCTTTCTATAGCAGAATATCTTTATACAGCATAGGATCTATCTACAGCAAAGGATCTATTTACAGTATGGGATCTATCTACAGCAACGGTTTTATCTACAATAAAAGATCTATCTACAGAAAAGGATCTATCTACAGAAAAGGATCTATCTACAGTAAAGGATTTATCTAAAGCAATTTATCTATCTACAACAAACGATTTATCCACAGCAAAGGATATATCTACATATAAGGATCCATCTACAGCAAAGGATCTATCTACAGTAAAGGATCTATCTACAGCAAAGGACCTATCTACAGATAAGGATCTATCTACATCGTATGATCAATCCACATCAAGGGATCTATCTGCTGCAAAGGATCTATTTACAGTAAAGGAGCTATCTACTGCAAAAGATCTATCTACAATAAGGGATCTATCTGCAGCAAAGGATTTATCTACAGCAAAGGATCTATCTTCAGCAAAGAATCTTTATACAGCATAGAATCTATGTACAGAAAAGGATCTATCTACTGCATAGGATACATCTACTGCAAAGAATCTATCTAGAGAAAAGAATCTATTTTCAGCAAAGAATCTATCTACAGAAACGGATCTATCTACAACGAAGGATCTATCTACAGCAAAGGATCAATCTACAGCAAATTATCTATCTTCAGCAAAGGTTCTTTCTACAGCATAAGATCTATCTACAGCAAAGGATCTATCTACAGCAAAGGATCTATCTACAAAAAAGGATCTATTTACAACAGCAGTACTTCATACAGCATAGGATGCGTCTACAGCAAAGGATCTATCTACAGCAGAGTGATCTATTTTCAGTAAGGGATCTATTAACAATAGGGGATCTATCTGCGGCAAAGGATCTATCTACAGCAAAGGATCTATCTTCAGCAAAGGATCTATCTACAGCGAAGTGATCGATCTACAGTAAGGGATCTATCTACAGCAAATGATCTATCTAAAGCAAAGTGTTCTATCTACAGTAAGGGATCTATCTACAGCGAAGGATCTATCTACAACAAAGGATTTATCTACAGCAAATGATCTATCTACTACAAAGGATCTATCTACAGCAAATGTTCTATCTACAACAAAGAATCTATGTACAGCAAAGAATCTATGTACAGTAAAGAATCTATCTACAGCATAGGATCTATCTACAGCAAAGAATCTATCTACTGCAAAGGATCTATCTACAGCGAAGGATCTATTTACAGAAAAGGATCTATCTACAGCAAAGTATCGATCTACAGCAAACGATTTATCTACAGCAAATGATGTATCTACAGCAAATGTTCTATCTACAACAAAGAATCTATGTACAGCAAAGAATCTATCAACAGTAAAGAATCTGTCTACAGCATAGGATCTATCTACAGCAAAGGATCTATCTACAGCAAAGGATCTATCTACAGCAAAAAATCTATCTACAGTAAAGGATCTATCTACAGCGAGCGAAGTATCTATCTACAGCAAACGATTTATCTACAGCAAAGGATCTATCTACAGATAAGGATCCATCCACAGCAAAAGATTTATCTACAGTAAAGGATCTATCTACTGAAAAGGATCTATCAACAGCAAAGGATCTATCTACAGCAAAAAATCTATCTACAATAAAGGATCTTTTTACAGCGAAAGATCTGTCAACAGCAAAGGATCTATCTACAGCGAAGGATCTATTTACAGCAGAAAATCTTTTTATAGCAGAGGATCTTTCTACAGCAAAGGATCTATCTACAGCAAATTATCTATTTACAGTATGAGATCTATCTATAGCAACGGTTTTATCTACAATAAGAGATCTATCCACAGAAAAGGATCTATCTACAGAAAAGGATCTATCTACAGTAACGGATCTATCTAAAGCATATTATCTATCTACAACAAACGATTTATCTACAGCAAAGGATCTATCTACATATAAGGATCCATCTACAACAAAGGATCTATCTACAGTAAAGGATCTATCTACAGCAAAGGATCTATCTACAGTAAAGGATCTATCTACATCGTATGATCAATCCAGAGCAAGGGATCTATCTGCAGCAAAGGATCTATTTACAGTAAAGGAGCTATCTACAGCAAAAGATCTATCTACAATAGGGGATCTATCTGCAGCAAAGGATTTATCTACAGCAAAGGATCTATCTTCAGCAAAGGATCTTTATACAGCATGGGATCTATGTACAGTAAAGGATCTATCTACTGCATAGGATAAATCTACTGCAAAGAATCTATCTAGAGAAAAGAATCTATTTTCAGCAAAGAATCTATCTACAGAAACGGATCTATCTACAACGAAGGATCTATCTACAGCAAAGGATCAATCTACAGCAAATTATCTATCTTCAGGTAAGGTTCTTTCTACAGCATAAGATCTATCTACAGCAAAGGATCTATCTACAGCAAAGGATCTATCTAAAGCCAATGATCTATCTACAAAAAAGGATCTATTTACAACAGCAGAACTTTATACAGCATAGGATGTGTCTACAGCAAAGGATCTATCTACAGCAGAGTGATCTATTTTCAGTAAGGGATCTATATACAGAAAAGAATCTGTCTACACCAAAAGATCTTTCTACATTGCAGGATCTGTCAACAGCAAAGGATCAATCTATAGCAGAAGATCTATTTACAACTAAAGTTCTATCTACAGCAAAGAATCTATCTACAGCAAAGGATATATTAACAATAGGGGATCTATCTGCGGCAAAGGATCTATCTACAGCAAAGGATCTATCTTCAGCAAAGGATCTATCTACAGCAAAGTGATCTATCTACAGTAAGGGATCTATCTACAGCAAATGATCTATCTACAGCAAAGTGTTCTATCTACATTAAGGGATCTATCTACAGCGAAGGATCTATCTACAACAAAGGATCTATCTACAGCAAATGATCTATCTACTACAAAGGATCTATCTACAGCAAATGTTCTATCTACAACAAAGAATCTATGTACAGTAAAGAATCTATGTACAGTAAAGAATCTATCTACAGCATAGGATCTATCTACAGCAAAGAATCTATCTACTGCAAAGGATCTATCTACAGCAAAGGATCTATCTACAGAAAAGGATCTATCTACAGCAAAGTATCTATCTACAGCAAACGACTTATCTACAGCAAATGATCTATCTACAGCAAATGTTCTATCTACAACAAAGAATCTATGTACAGCAAAGAATCTATCTACAGTAAAGAATCTGTCTACAGCATAGGATCTATCTACAGCAAAGGATCTATCTACAGCAAAGGATCTATCTACAGCAAAGTGATCTATCTACAGTAAGGGATCTATCCACAGCAAATGATCTATCTACAGCAAAGTGTTCTATCTACAGTAAGGGATCTATCTACAGCGAAGGATCTATCTACAACAAAGGATCTATCTACAGCAAATGATCTATCAAGGATCTATATCTTCAGCAAATATTCTATCTACAACAAAGAATCTATGTACAACAAAGAATCTATGTACAGTAAAGAATCTATCTACAGCATAGGATCTATCTACAGCGAAAAATCTATCTACTGCAAAGGATCTATCTACAGCAAAGGATCTATCTACAGAAAAGGATCTATCTACTGCAAAGTATCTATATACAGCAAACGATTTATCTACAGCAAATGATCTATCTACAGCAAATGTTCTTTCTACAACAAAGAATCTATGTACAGCAAAGAATCTATCTACAGTAAAGAATCTATCTACAGCATAGGATCTATCTACAGCAAAGGATCTATCTACAGCAAAGGATCTATCTACAGCAAAGGATCTATCTACAGTAAAGGATCTATCAACAGCGAGCGAAGTATCTATCTACAGGAAACGATTTATCTACAGCAAAGGATCTATCTACAGATAAGGATCCATCCACAGCAAAGTATTTATCTACAGTAAAGAATCTATCTACTGAAAAGGATCTATCTACAGCAAAGGATCTATCTACAGCAAAGGACCTATCTACAGTAAAGGATCTATCTACATCATATGATCAATCCACAGCAAGGGATCTATCTACAGCAAAGGATCCATTTACAGTAAAGGAGCTATCTACAGCAAAAGATCTATCAACAATGAGGGATCTATCTGCAGCAAAGGATCTATCTACAGCAAAGGATCTATCTTCAGCAAAGGATCTTTATACAGAATAGGATCTATGTACAGTAATGGATCTATCTACTGCACAAGATACATCTTCTGCAAAGAATCTATCTACAGAAAAGAAAATATCTTCAGTAAAGAATCTATCTACAGCAAAGGATCTATCTACAGCAAAGGATCTATCTACAGCATAGGATCTATCTACAGTCAAGGATTTATCTACTGCAAAGAATCTCTCTAAAGCATAGGATCAATCTAAATTTAAGGATCTATCTTAATCAAAGGATCTATCTACAGCAAAGGTTCTATCTAAAGCCAATGATCTATCTACAACAAAAAATCTATTTACAACAGCAGAACTTTATACAGCAAAGGATCTATCTACAGCAAAGTGATCCATCTTCAGTAAGGGATCTATCTACAGCAAAGGATCTATCTAAAGCCAATGATCTATCTACAACAAAAAATCTATTTACAACAGCAGAACTTTATACAGCAAAGGATCTATCTACAGCGAAAGATCTATCTACAGCAAAGTGATCTATCTTCAGTAAGGGATCTATCTACAGCGAAGGATCTATCTACAACAAAGGATCTATCTACAGCAAATGATCTATCTACTACAAAGGATCTATCTACAGCAAATGTTCTATCTACAACAAAGAATCTATGTACAGTAAAGAATCTATGTACAGTAAAGAATCTATCTACAGCATAGGATCTATCTACAGCAAAGAATCTATCTACTGCAAAGGATCTATCTACAGCAAAGGATCTATCTACAGAAAAGGATCTATCTACAGCAAAGTATCTATCTACAGCAAACGATTTATCTACAGCAAGTGATCTATCTACAGCAAATGTTCTATCTACAACAAAGAATCTATGTACAGCAAAGAATCTATCTACAGTAAAGAATCTGTCTACAGCATAGGATCTATCTACAGCAAAGGATCTATCTACAGCAAAGGATCTATCTACAGCAAAGGATCTATCTACAGTAAAGGATCTATCTGCAGCGAGCGAAGTATCAATCTACAGCAAACGATTTATCTACAGCAAAGGATCTATCTACAGATAAGGATTCATCCACAGCAAAGGATTTATCTACAGTAAAGGATCTATCTACTGAAAAGGATCTATCAACAGCAAAGGATCTATCTACAGCAAAAAATCTATCTACAATAAAGGATCTTTCTACAGCGAAAGATCTGTCAACAGCAAAGGATCTATCTACAGCGAAGGATCTATTTACAGCAGAAGATCTTTCTATAGCAGAGGATCTTTCTACAGCAAAGGATCTATCTACAGCAAAGGATCTATTTACAGTATGGGATCTATCTACAGCAACGGTTTTATCTACAATAAAAGATCTATCCATAGAAAAGGATCTATCTACAGAAAAGGATCTATCTACAGTAAAGGATCTATCTAAAGCATATTATCTATCTACAACAAACGATTTATCTATAGCAAAGGATCTATCTACATATAAGGATCCATCTACAACAAAGGATCTATCTACAGTAAAGGATCTATCTACAGCAAAGGATCTATCTACAGTAAAGGATCTATCTACATCGTATGATCAATCCACAGCAAGTGATCTATCTGCAGCAAAGGATCTATTTACAGTAAAGGAGCTATCTACAGCAAAAGATCTATCTACAATAGGGGATCTATCTGCAGCAAAGGATTTATCTACAGCAAAGGATCTATCTTCAGCAAAGGATCTTTATACAGCATAATATCTATGTACAGTAAAGGATCTATCTACTGCATAGGATAAATCTACTGCAAAGAATCTATCTAGAGAAAAGAATCTATTTTCAGCAAAGAATCTATCTACAGAAACGGATCTATCTACAACGAGGGATCTATCTACAGCAAAGGATCAATCTACAGCAAATTATCTATCTTCAGCAAAGGTTCTTTCTACAGCATAAGATCTATCTACAGCAAAGGATCTATCTACAGCAAAGGATCTATCTAAAGCCAATGATCTATCTACAAAAAAGGATCTATTTACAACAGCAGAACTTTATACAGCATAGGATGTGTCTACAGCAAAGGATCTATCTACAGCAGAGTGATTTATTTTCAGTAAGGGATCTCTCTACAGAAAAGAATCTGTCTACACCAAAAGATCTTTCTACAGCGCAGGATCTGTCAACAGCAAAGTATCAATCTATAGCAAAAGATCTATTTACAACAAAAGTTCTATCTACAGCAAAGAATCTATCTACAGCAAAGGATCTATCAACAATAAGGGATCTATCTGCAGCAAAGGATCTATCTACAGCAAAGAATCTATCTTCAGCAAAGGATCTATCTACAGCAAAGTGATCTATTTACAGTAAGGGATCTATCTACAGCAAATGATCTATCTACAGCAAAGTGTTCTATCTACAGTAAGGGATCTATCTACAGCAAAGAATCTATCTACACCAAAGGATCTTTCTACAGCAAAAGATCTGTCAACAGCAAAGGATCTATCTACAGCAAAGGATCTATTTACAGAAAAGGATCTATCTACAGCGAAGGATCTATTTACAACAAAGGATCTATCTACAGCAAATGATCTATCTACGGCAAGGGATCTATTTACAGCAGAAGATCTTTCTACAACAAAGGATCTATGTACAGCAAAGAATCTATCAGCAGTAAGGAATCTATCTACAGCATAGGATCTATCTACAGCAAAGGATCTATCTACAGATAAGGATCTATCCACAGCAAAGATCTATCTACAGTAAAGGATCTATCTACTTAAAAGGATCTATCTACAGCAAAGGATCTATCTACAGCAAAGGACCTATCTACAGTAAAGGATCTATCTACGTCATATGATCAATCCACAGCAAGGGATCTATCTACAGCAAAGGATCTATTTACAGTACAGGAGCTATCTACAGCAAAAGATCTATCAACAATGAGGGATCTATCTGCAGCAAAGGATCTATCTACAGCAAAGGATCTATCCTCAGCAAAGGATGTTTATACAGCAGAGGATCTATGTACAGTAATAGATCTATCTACTGCATAGGATACATCTGCTGCAGAGAATCTATCTACAGCAAAGAAACTATTTTCAGCAAAGAATCTATCTACAGCAAGGGATCTATCTACAGAAAAGGATCTATCTACAGCAAAGGATCTATCTACAGCAAAGGATCTATCTACAGTCAGTGATTTATCTACAGCAAAGGATCTCTCTACAGCATAGGATCAATCTAAAGTTAAGGATCTATCTTAAGCAAAGGATCTATCTACAGCAAAGTATCTATCTAAAGCCAATGATCTATCTACAACAGAAAATCTATTTACAACAGCAGAACTTTATACAGCAAAGGATCTATCTACAGCGAAGGATCTATCTACAGCAAAGTGATCTATCTTCAGTAAGGTATCTATCTACAGCAAAGAATCTGTCTTCACCAAAGGATCTTTCTACAACGCAGGATCTGTCAACAGCAAAGGATCAATCTACAGCAAAGGATCTATCTACAGCAAAGGATCTATCTACTGCAAAGGATCTATCTTCAGCAAAGGATCTGTTTACAGTCAAGGATTTATCTACTGCAAAGGATCTCTCTACAGCAAAGGATCAATCTACATTTAAGGATCTATCTTAAGCAAAGGATCTATCTACAGCAAAGGATCTTTCTAAAGCCAATGATCTATCTACAAAAAAGGATCTATTTACAACAGCAGAACTTTATACAGCATAGGATCTGTCTACAGCAAAGGATCTATCTACAGCAAAGTGATCTATTTTCAGTAAGGGATCTATCTACAGAAAAGAATCTGTCTACACCAAAAGATCTTTCTACAGCGCAGGATCTGTCAACAGCAAAGGATCAATCTATAGCAAAAGATCTTTTTACAACAAAAGTTCTATCTACAGCAAAGAATCTATCTACAGCAAAGGATCTATCAACAATAAGGGATCTATCTGCAGCAAAGGATCTATCTACAGCAAAGGATCTATCTTCAGCAAAGGATCTATCTACAGCAAAGTGATCTATCTACAGTAAGGGATCTATCTACAGCAAATGATCTATCTACAGCAAAGTGATCTATCTACAGTAAGGGATCCATCTACAGCAAATAATCTATCTACACCAAAGGATCTTTTTACAGCGAAAGATCTGTCGACAGCAAAGGATCTATCTACAGCAATGGATATATTTACAGCAGGAGATCTTTCTACAACATGGGATTTTTCTACAGCAAAGGATCTATCTACAGCAAAGGATCTATTTTCAGTATGGGATCTATCTACAGTAACGGTTTTATCTACAATAAAAGATCTATCTACAGAAAAGGATCTATCTACACAAAAGGATCTATCTACAGCGAAGAATCTATCTACAGCAAAAGATCTATCTACAGTAAATGATCTATCTCCTGCAAAGGGTCTGTCTACATCAAAGGATCTATCTACAACAAAGAATCTATCTACACCAAAGAATCTATGTTCAGCAGATAATCTATCTACAGCAAATGATCTATCTACAGCAAAGGATCAATCTACAGACAATGATCTATCTAAAGTAACGGGACTATATACAGCAAATGATCCATCTACAGTTAAGGATCTATCAACAGCAATGGATCAATCTATAACAAAAGATCTATTCACAACAAAAGTTCTATCTACAGCAAAGGATCTATCTACAGCAAAGGATCTATTTACAGGAAAGGAGCTATCTACAGAAAATGATCTATCAACAATGAGGGATCTATCTGCAGCAAAGGATCTATCTACACCAAGGAGCTATTTACAGTAAAAGATCTATCAACAATGAGGGATCTATCTGCAGCAAAGGATCTATCTACAGCAAAGGATCTATCTTCAGCAAAGGATCTCTATACAGCAAAAGATCTATCAACAATGAGGGATCTATCTGCAGTAAAGGATCTATCTACAGCAAAGTATCTATCTTCAGCAAAGGTTCTTTATACAGCATAGGATCTATGTACAGTAATGGATCTATCTTCTGCATAGGATACATCTACTGCAAAGAATCTATCTACAGCAAAGAATCTATCTTCAGCAAAGAATCTATCTACAGCAAAGGATCTATCTACAGCAAAGGATCTATCTACAGAAAAGGATCTATTTACAGCAAAGGATCTATCTACAGTCAAGGATTTATCTACTGCATAGGATCTCTCTACAGCAAAGGATCAATCTACAGTTAAGGATCTATCTTAAGCAAAGGATCTATCTACAGCAAAATATATATCTAAAGCCAATGATCTATCTACAACAAAGGATCTATTTAGAACAGCAGAACTTTATACCCTAATGGATCTATCTACAGCAAAGGATCTATCTACAGCAAAGTGATCTATCTTCAGTAAGAGATCTATCTACAGCAAAGAATCTGTCTACACCAAAGGATTTTTTACAGCACAGGATCTATCAACAGCAGAGGATCAATCTTTAGCAAAAGATATATTTACAACAAAAGTTCTATCTACAGCAAAAAATCTATCTACAGCAAAGGATTTATCTACAGGAAAGGATCTATCTACAGCAAAGGATCTATTTACATTAAAGGAGCTATCTACAGCAAAAGATCTATCAACAATAAGGGATCTATCTACAGCAAATAATCTATCTACAGCAAAGTGTTCTATCTACAGTAAGGGATCTAGCTACAGCAAAGAATCTATCTACACCAAAGGATCTTTCTACAGCAAAAGATCTGTCAACAGCAAAGGATCTATCTACAGCAAAAGATCTATTTACAGCAAAAGATCTTTCTACAGCAGAGGATCATTCTACAGCAAAGGATCTATCTACAGCAAAGAATCTATTTACAGTATGGGATCTATCAACAGCAAAGGTTTTATCTACAGTAAAGGATCTATCTACAGAAAAGGATCTATCTACAGAAAAGGATCTATCTACAGCGAAGGATCTATCTACAACAAAGGATCTATCTACAGCAAATGATCTATCTACGGCAAGGGATCTATCTACGGCACAGGATTTATTTATTTATTTACAGCAAAGGATCTATCTACAGAAAAGGATCTATCTACAGAAAAGGATCTATCTACAGAAAAGGATCTATCTACAGCGAAGGATCTATCTACAACAAAGGATCTATCTACAACAAATGATCTATCAACTACAAGGATCTATCTACAGCATAGGATCTATCTACAGCAAAGGATCTATCTATAGCAAAGTATCTATCTACAGCAAAGGATCTATTTACAGAAAAGGATCTATCTACAGCGAAGGATCTATCTACAGCGAAAGATCTGTCAACAGCAAAGGATCTATCTACAGCAAAGGATCTATTTACAGCAGAAGATCTTTCTATAGCAGAGGATCTTTCTAAAGGAAAGGATGTATCTACAGCAAAGGATCTATTTACAGTATGGGATCTATCTACAGCAACGGTTCTATCTACAAGAAAAGATCTATCCACAGAAAAGGATCTATCTTCAGAAAAAGAACTATCTACAGTAAAGGATCTATCTAAAGCAAATTATCTATCTACAACAAACGATTTATCTACAGCAAAGGATCTATTTACATATAAGGATCCATCTATAACAAAGGATCTATCTACAGTAAAGGATCTATCTACAGCAAAGGATCTATCTACAGTAAAGGATCTATCTACATCGTATGATCAATCCACAGCAAGGGATCTATCTGCAGCAAAGGATCTATTTACAGTAAAGGAGCTATCTACAGCAAAAGATCTATCTACAATAGGGGATCTATCTGCAGCAAAGGATTTATCTACAGCAAAGGATCTATCTTCAGCAAAGGATCTTTATACAGCATAGGATCTATGTTCAGTAAAGGATCTATCTACTGCTTAGGATAAATCTACTGCAAAGAATCTATCTAGAGAAAAGAATCTATTTTCAGCAAAGAATCTATCTACAGAAACGGATCTATCTACAACGAAGGATCTATCTACAGCAAAGGATCAATCTACAGCAAATTATCTATCTTCAGCAAAGGTTCTTTCTACAGCATAAGATCTATCTACAGCAAATGATCTATCTACAGCAAAGGATCTATCTAAAGCCAATGATCTATCCGGTGTGCCCAAGAAGGTTATGATTCTTCCGTCTAAGATTTCAAAAATATAGATAAAAACGCCTAAGAGTTTTTAGGTTATCGTTTGAATAAAATATTTTTTCTAAAATACTGGTATTAATGAATATGGTTATATAAATAGTTACAATTAACGATAGTAATTTTAACGATATATTTTTTAAGGATATCGTGTTATAAGGTTAAGGCATTTATACCTAATTTTTTTTAAATACAGTTTTTAATGTATATTATTTTTAGAATATAGTACTTTTTGGACATAGGTTATTAAAATAGCATTTCTAACTCACAAGTTTTTAAAGTTATAGTAAATAAAGATATTGTTTCTAAGAATACGTACACAGCGTATATGTTTTTTGGGTTACTGTCTCCACCGCCTAAGTTCCTATCGATACAGTTCAGTATGGATATTGTGTATTCTGAAATATGGCACTAACGCAGACTTTTCTCTGATTGGTCGTCCAAAACCTACAAGGAGAAGGGGGCGGAGTCCTGTTATATGCAGTCATATGGGTATTTTAGCAAAAACAGCAACAGCGCTTCATAAATTGAGTTGTTAGATATAATATAATTAATATCAGCTCTAGTTACATTAGATTTTGGTTATCGATGGTTATTAGGGATGTGACAATATAGAACATATTCCTTTCTTTATATTGTCACATATTATATGCCTATCTCTGCCATATGTAGCAGGTACATTTGGAATTCCGTTCCTTAGTCTTGAATTGTTCAATTAAAATAATTGTGTTTTTAATTACTAAATTAAATTTTATACCGTAAAATACGTGCTATTAGTTTACATATTTTAGAGCAGTAGGTACAACTTTTTAAAATAAATAAATTCATTTATTTATCAATGACAATTACTAACAGTAGCTAATTACTAAATACCAATTGTTATATATATTTCCTGATATATTTGTGTTTTTATTATTCCACCTACGAACTTTTTAGATTTTAATGAACATTTTCATAAAATCTAGGAACTAAGTTTACGCATTTAATAGCAGTATATCTAAGGGAGTCCACAGATAATTTGAAAACGTTTTCTATGCAGTGGTCACTGAAGAAAACTGTATAGGGAGCTGTGGTAGACTATTTCATGTTGCAAAGTGACCAAGTTGCACATATTTATCGGTTTGCATATATGCACACATGCATATTTTATGCTCTTGAAATATTTTGCAGAGTCACTGCATGTATGCAATATGCACAATATCAAATTATTAATCTGTATTATATTTCGCTTAAGAAATTACATCTAGGTAGGTAGCCCAATCTAGTATAGGTATGCAGCAAGTATATATCAATTTTGTACACCTACCTAAAACCTATTGATAGAGGATTTCTTTGAAATCTGTAGATTAAGTAATTATTTTATTTCTGAATGAATGTATTTTAATTGCATATGATATAGTTTATAATAGATTTTACCCTGTACAAGTTGCGTTTAAAATTACAACGATATCACATTTTCCACTATAACTAATATTTGTTGTATTAATACTAATATTTGTTGTAGTAAACGCGTCTATATATATTATATCAATACTAAAATTACTGCCATTTAAGTAGGCTGGCTATACAGCTAATTATTTAAAATAATGGTTTGTCGCAGTTGAAGCAGTGCTACCTACTCTACTAGCTTCAACAGCATCTCATAATTCTTGAATCAGAGGTATTTTGAAGTGTAAATTGAATATACTAGGTAACTAGAATCTAGATCGTTCATTTATGGTTGATTTGTTGTAGCCAAATTTCAATAAAATAACCATAAACTTTAGATTGTTGAAGCCTGAAATTTTATAATTTCAAATTTGACATAACTAAATATAAAATTCCTAGTAGATATGAATCTTTATCATTATGTATACAGTATAGCTACACAAAACTAGAAGGGTAGTACCGTGCGGGAGTATTTTGTGACGTGACAGAAGTGAGGCTTTACCATGCTATTTTGTTTATACCTATTTAATGATATATAAATACAGCTCATTACATACCATTATCATGGCATTCACATAAAGAATTTTACGATGATTACGAATATGTCATCCAATTTTGTCTAAAATACATATTTACCTACATGAAATTATTTTTATTTCGTATAGGTATTTACATGTATTTAGAGCGGCAATATAGCATGGTATAATAACTATGCTATTTCAAGGAAAAGGACCTCTAAAGTTATATTTATGAGATCTACCTATATAAATATATGACCTGTAAAATATATTAATTCACGGTGTTATTAATTCTCTTAGAATCTCATATATTTTGTTGAGTCACCCCTGATAGGTTTTCGTCTGGGAAGTTTTCTATTATGGTATTGTGTTCTTTGTTTGTTAGTTTGTTCGTCACGCACTCTCATTGCGTCCAGTTGAAATACATTTAAGAGCTGTTATTTCTTCATTTCATTTCCCCCTTGATGTTCATAATTGCACCAAATCATGTCAAATAACTTAAAAAATTCTCTGAGACTATTTATTATATATATTTTTTATTCATTCAGATCCAGAAAAGTTTCAAACTTGTGGAACATTACACAGAGAGAAATGCATAACCTTATTTAGCTGATTTGACTAAATCTGATTTACACATACAGATTCTCTGATTTATCATTATGTTCTAACATTTTCATTTCAGTTGCTGCATAAGGTGATTGTCTGATTTAACGCTTGCTATTTCATAACTATGCAGCTAAATGTTTGAGCTCTGCATTGAGATTTGTGGTTAATCAGATCAAAATCTCTTCTGAATAAATACTAATTAGTAATCAGATCTGTTTACCGGGTGACGCCATTACTGTTTTAGATGTCATTGTGTGTGTACATGTTTGAAAATTATATTGTGATAAATACTTATATAGCCTAGACTAAGTGAATTTAACTAGCTGATATGTAGGTTAAGATACCTGACTAGCAGTTATAACATAATTTTAGGTATCTAGGTAGTATTTGGCATTGAATGGTGAGCACTGAGTCATACTAACAAAGAAATTAGTGAGACATATAAATTTGACAGCTTCTAAAACACAGAACCTATGTTCTATTTAACTTGAGGTGATTTTAAATTTGTAGTACCTATATACATAACAAAATTAATATGGCAATAGTGACATATTTATAATTTTATATTAGTTATGTTATACCTAGCATATTGACTTAAAAACCATTACCTATATAACTGCTCCATAATCAATACCTACCAATTTGACTTTAGAATTTAAAATATACCATACCTTGGTACCTACTACCTAACTTTCTGCAGAATAGGTATCGAACAATTTTCTGCCAAAATTCTGAAACAAATCTGACTCTTTCTGAAGCCTACAGCTACTAGGTACCTGAGGCTAATTAGACTGAGTGAATCTTTCTTAAAATTCCAATATAAAAGTATCTAGTATGAAGAACCAAAATGTATATTTTATCATTCCTAATCCAATATTCTCTTTAATTTCCAAATATTGAAATACTACCTAGGTAATTATGAAAATATAGGTACTGATCTTATGAGATAAATTAATTTAGCCAAGTTTCCATAGTTAGTTTTTTGAATTTGTGGTTAAGTAGGTATGTGTGGGAATGCTCACCAATAAATTAGGAAGGACTTTAGACTCCTGTAGAGAAAGGAAAAATTGAAAAAATTTAATTTGTTGTGTTTTTTCTAATTTTTCCTATGCTACAATGTTGTTGCTAATATATAAAAAGAAAATTGGAGACTGACAAGTACCTAAAAATGTTTGAGAGTCCTTTGCACTTAGGTGGTATTTTTTTACACACAATTTTACTTCAAAATTTAGACAACTGTAACTATATATGTTGCCTGCTGCCTGGCCGGCTGGCGGCTGGCCTTGCTGACAAGTGGCAGCAACCGCAGCTTGCACTTGCAGGCTTGCAGCCTGGTTACTGCCTACTGGCTTCAGTGGCTTGCCAGTCAGCAGAATATGGGACATTTTCTGAGTGAATAATCCTTAGTTTCTCTTAAATTTACATGTATTTACTGAGAATAGAAACCAAATGGCAAAATAGAGGATATCTTGTAGTACAGATTGTCAGATTACCACTTTCTGCAGTCTGGCTTGCTAGCAATGGGCCATGGCCTCATTAGCTAATGCCTAATGGTCGCTACTGACTCGCTGACTCTGAGAGTGATTCTTAGGGATATAGGTACCGACTACTACTAATCTACTATTGTAGGTATGTTAATCCAAGTAAAATTGTATGGCTCGTAAACTCTCCATTAGTCTCTCCAGCTCTCCAAAAATCACCAGAGTGATCAAATTACCATAAATTCTCCCCAAAATAACATTAAATTTGTAGCATAGGGGAAAATCAGATATCTCTCACCATTTGCAAAAGAAGGGCTCAAAATAACTGTCACAGACTCGCCATCAAAATGGCGAGTTTGACATGCTTTATTACCTGGATGTTAATAATCACACATAAAATGTTAATAATGCCCCACATTTTGAGACTGGCTGAAACTTAAAAGGGAGATACTGACACTCTTTAGCATATGCAATTTGTCAGAAATTTGTTAATTTATCTTAGAAATCACTATATTTACAATTTTTTCATAATCAGACAGTTATGCAATTAAACTAATAATTGTAAGATTTCTCTCAATAGATTCTATCATTCTGAAATTTCTAAATTAGGTTCATTCTGCAATTTTGTAAGTTAACAATTGGGCATTGGCTAATTATTAATATATTACCAGTTGGCAGTTACATCATTAGACATTAGGTACATCATTAGACATTAGGTACATCATTAGACATTAGGTACATCAAGAGCTCTAGTCTGTTGGACTGTCCTTAGATACCTTGCAATGCAGCAAGTCTTCAGAGTATGGGACATTTTCAATATTTTCTGATTGAACAATCATTAATTAATTTAATTTCATCCTGTATTTACTGCTCACTCAAAGCGTGTCAAATTTGTCCATGATTTTATTTTGAAAACATTTTGTCTTCAAATATTTTCAAATCTGTCTCTAAAATCACTAAAATTCTCTAAAATGTCTTCAATAATAACATGTAACCATAGGAATTTGTTAGGAATTTGTCTCCAAGATCTTGCAAAGATATATTTTCCCTCAAAAAGTGTCTTCAAAGATCTTTGGTGACAAGGATGCGCTTTCCATAATTCTTGGTGAACAATTAACCAGTTTCTGTAATTTTACAACGCAGCATTGACATGTAATTTTAAATTATTTTTCATAAGCAACACCTAATTAATCTTTCTATTAATAGCATATGCAATGTTTATTGGTATAGATACAAATAGCAATTGTCATAGGAATTTCAATGATTTTATTTTTGCAAAAAGGTACATTATTGTGCAATTTGATTATCAGCCTAAGTCTCTGTCTAACTACCCAATGCATAAGGCTGTTAGTAGCCTACCAGTGGCACTGTGGCAGTCTTCATTCAAATTTCAGTGCAATGACATCTGTAGACTTTTAAATTTATGATGAAAATGATCTTTTATTGATACATAGCTAGATCATGTCAACTGTTGGAATAGCGACCTATGCATGAATGATGAAAAACAATAGAAATTTTAAATCCGCTGCATTTAGCTAAGAAATTCATCTGTTTGGTAGCATAACTGTTCTCCTAAAAATAGTTTTTGTCAATCATTGTTGCTATCAAAAATTATCCGAATTAGTCTTTATTTGTTCTATATGAATTATATATAATTATAATGGTCATTATAAGTATAATTTCAAGTTCACTTTCTATTTCAGACTTAGCTATAGCTATTATGCTACATCAAATGTTTATCTTTAATTTTATATTTAGCTATTTATATAGCTAACAGCTTTCTACTATGAAAATTTCCTTGAGTCGCTACATAGAGAATTACAAGAAGACAAATCAGAAACCTACAGTTTATGTTGCAGTGTGATCATCCGACTCTTTGCTGCAATTTGGTTCTTTGATGGTTCACATTTCTTTTTTTGCCAGGTATGTGAATATTATGCTTTTTTTTACTATAAATCTATAATGTTATATTATATTTATCTGCTTATATGTATCGATAGCCCTCTATTGAGATATTTGATATTCTCATTATACGAAATAGTCAGTAGCCAACTACACAAATAATAATCATTTTTATAGATAGATTTCTTGGATTTTCAAGTTTTAGTCTTAAAGGAGCTAAACTGTTTGAAATTAAGTTGAGCTTAGCTACCTATAACAGTACCTATCATCTGTTAGAATTTAGATGAACAAATTAGGTTTCAAAGGATAATGACATAAATTTTAAAACAAGAAGCGCAGATCTTTATTTGTAGTTATTCTGAAATATACAAATTAAGTTAGAAATGAAGCTTGGCAATCCTAAATAGCATTTGTTTTTATCACCATCAAACTCATGCGACTGACTAGAGTTAGTACCTTACAAAATGTAGCACAACATTAGCATGGGATACCGGTTAAGGTAACAGGAGATTTCAGGAAAGGAATTAGGAGAGTTTCGGATTGTATACCGTAGGTAATTTCCGTTCGGGTTTATGCACACTGCACAGGGGTTTTATTCTAAAGAATATGAAAGTAAATAGTTAGTGTTACCACCACCAGATAGCTCTATATAAATTCAATATAGCAATTATTATAACTAAGTATACTACCTTGAAATTTTTACCATTAAGGATTTTAAAGCTTATTTCAAGAGTCAAAACAAATTTATATTGAATTGACTAACAGTTTTAAGTTTTATAGAGTAGGGAACTCTAATTATTGAGAAGAATGAAATGGAGCAAAGCTCACGAAATAACGGCGTACTACTGTACTATTAAGAGAAATGTTCGAACATGAAAAGGATAGGAATTAAGCTTTCAATATTTCCGAACATTAACGATGTACAATTTATATGTACAACGTGTAAGTTAGTTAATCAAATTAGACAAGACACAACTTCAAACGAATTAAACAGTTCAAGAGTTGGGTAGATACTGATTTTGTAGCACGCTGTGCACATCTTATATAAGGTTAAATTTGGTAAAGAGAGCCATCTAGTGGTGATATAACACGTAATGAATATTATAATATTATACAATTGTATAAATAAATGAATAGTTCTCATTAAATAATGAAAACAATTTATGCCTAATTAATATAATACAAATGGTAAGGAGCTCTTTTTTATACATCTTAATCAAATTATTCTGACTAGAGGAATATAAGTTGCTACCATATTTTAAGATGTAAAAATAGCTAGTGACATTGTTTTTTATAACTAGCTAATTCTTTCTCTGTTTGCTTCTTTAATGTCAATTGCATTAAATTTATTTTTAATATCAGCAATTTGGCTTCTTGTTCCTAAGTAAATGTTCAACTCCCAATTAAATTAATTAAATATTACCTTTCTAGTTTCTACTAATTATTTCTATGAATTTTCATTTCAGGTTGAACTTATCTGTTCCCAGCAATAAATCACTTCTTTTTGAAGTGGCCTAGAGTCATCAAAGTTGAGACAATGCTTTAAGCTCGATCTGCATGATGAAAATTTAAATCAAGGTGAGTGGTGACTATTAAAGATTGTGTAAATCTTCATACCTAGTATTTACTTTATAGATAAAAATAGTTAGGAACACTAAATCAGTGAATAGGACACTAGGTGTAAATAATTAGCTAGCTCTAACTATTAGATAGCCAGGTAGTAGATATTTAATTGATATTATTTTCCTTAACAAGATATCAAATGAACTAGCAAGCTAAGTAGCTGTACATTGTTATCTAAAGCAATAGCTAACTCTTCTTTTGATGTGATTTCTATAGTTGATCAAATCTTATTATAGCTAGTAGCTATTCAATTGATTTTTTCTCATATTAATTTTCTCTTTTACAAGCATATTTATTTAATTGTTATATAGCTAGCTATTGAATCTCATTGATTTCAAAATTGGACTAGCTAACTCCTTACCAATTACTAATATAAGTATGCTTGAATTTTGTAATTGCAACTATGCTGTGATTGATAAGATATTAAAGGCAATGAAAATAACTATAATCAAAGATTGATAAGTTAATGAATAATTAATTGTGCAATATTATTATTCCAGATGACTTTAATGTGGCTAAATCCATACATTTGTGGGGGCTCTGTCTTGTCCAGTTCAGACTTTCAAAGAAGTTCCCTTGGAAAGCAACAACTGCAGAAACAGGGCCTCAAAATTTTTTGTTGGTAAGTACAGATTACACTTTTTATTGGAAAGGTCGAAGTAAATTAGCATGAAGAAAATGTCCATATTTTCAAGAAATAGTTACAAACTCAACGTTCAATTATTTTCCGCGGTTCCTAAAATGTCTTCAGTCTTCTGCATATTATTTCTATTTGTTTATTATAAATTTATATTATATTTCCTAATATGATATTTTCAATTCTATGCTGTACCTTCTCTTCAACTTTGAATTTATAATTAACCTCAATTGAATAAAAGGCAATCAGTACAAAGATCAGTTTAAAAAGAATGTCAAATTAATTTTGTAGCTAGCTGTGTTGTTCATCGATTTAATAATATTGTTATGAACTATTAGAACTAATTGCTCATCTTCCTTACTAACCACAGGACGATGGTGGTATGGCGTTTTGCAGAGAAAAGAAAGGTGAATTCGGGTTCAACCTTCAGTCTCCTACCTTCAAAGTAAAAGGAACTGCAGGAATTATTCACTTTGTCAAATCTAAAATTTGTCATAGCTGTAGACATTTGCCCATATCAAGTAGCTACTGCATCTCTGCTATCATTTTCAATTTGAATGTCCTCATCTTTGGACATTACTACAGAGGTGATAGCTGTTTAGGTGATAGCGAAAGAGCTCTATATACAGTTGACTCTAAAAGTTCAAATCAATTAATTGTGATAAATTCATATCATGTTCTGCATGGAATGGGTTGTAGCTATTTTAGTCAGCTATTACTTGACAACTTAAGCTATTTAGATACTGAATTGACTTTTCTGTCCTCGTATCATTGAGTTCAGAAATATCACTTTTAAATAATAATAGGAAGCAACTGGTATATATGTGTGGACAGCTGATGCCAACGTCATAGTTAAATATTGATAATATTTTATATCTATTTTTCACTATATATTTTTTTTAATTAGTGTTTATAAAGTATTGTGTCATATGATAGCTTATCATCAAATTGATATAATGTCTTAAATATCACTCTCTGCCATTTATTTAGTATCTTCTCTATTGGGTACTTACATTCAACACAAAAAATAAAATATATTTGCTATATTATTAGAAACTATTTGATATTGTTCCATAATATTTATGGTCAAAAAATTAATTATTCTAATAGTATATAGCTATATACTAATAATTCTAATAGTATTTATGTATTAATAATTCGAATGATATTTATATATTAATTGTTCTAATAATATTTATTTATTAATAATTATAATAACATTTATTTGTTAATAATTATAACAATGTTTAATAATATAAGTTGATATAATAAAGGTGTTCATTTAATTTGAGTCTATGATTTTCCCAATTTCATGTACCATATTTACTGATTAATATTTAAATATCAAAGCTATTTATAGTAATGCAGATACATCTAATGCATAATAACCAAGTATCAATAATCTGAGTGATGACAAGAGCATCTGCATTGTAAATAAATTCGTATGTCTGCATTGTAGTTAAATATCTCCATAACATTGAATCAGATATCTGATTAACTATGAAGTATCTCTTATAAACGTATTCCTAAATCAGAAAAAGCTCTTGGTTCACTTGGTAATCAGATTTCTGCTTTGTGACTAAGACTTTTTTCGCTCTGTGTAAAATATATACATCAATCTAAATTAAAACATGATAAAAGTACAAAACTAGCTAAAAATAAAAAGAACGATGCAGTGGGTTAACTTAAAATTAATCAATATATTTATTCCTACAGTATTTTTTAAAAACAATTTAAAATCTGACAAGGGGCATTTCAAATTATTGGATATATTATTAAAAAGATGAGTAGAAAACACTAATAATATTTTTGAACCAATGGAAAAATATTTCAATTAATTAAGGTTTATTTATTAATATTTATGTTTATTAAATCTTATTTACCATTTTTCTGATTGCTTAATATTACCTTAATAAATAAAAAGAAACTATGATAATTGATACTTTCGAAAATAGTTTGCAATACGGCTATACGAGTGACAACAATTAAATACACAATTTACTATCCTCTATGACATCACAAGAGGACTGCGCACAAGAAACTCAATTTCAATTTGTAGTTATTGTATCATGGTAGTACCTATCCTATTTATTAAAGGATTTGAAAGACGAATTTATTTCTGAGTAAGGAATCCTAGTATTCAGGTAATTTCATTTGGTAATGTATAAACCGAGAGAAAAAGAGTGTGCCGATATGGCAGATTATGATGTGTCGTGTCACTATACGTAAAGTGACACTTGAATAGGTATTTTGTTCCGACACAGATAGCTATTTATGACGTACGTGTTTGTGTGACAACTTATTGTGTGGTGTGTCACTGTGATGCATATGCGTTTTCTCAAAAAGCATATAACCTGTTGCAAATGCAGTATATTCCCCAGTGCATATACTGCATATGTTGAAATGCATATTGTCAGTTGTCACAACCCGAATGATGTTATACTGTCAGATAAAAGACACTGTGATGATGTACTATCAGTGAAAAGAGTCACTGTGATGATGTACTATCAGTGAAAAGAGTCACTGTGATGATGTACTATCAGTGAAAAGAGTCACTGTGATGATGTACTATCTGGGAAAAGAGTCACTGTGATGATGTACTAACAGTGAAAAGAGTCACTGTGATGATGTACTATCAGTGAAAAGAGTCACTGTGATGATGTACTATCTGGGAAAAGAGTCACTGTGATGATGTACTATCAGTGAAAAGAGTCACTGTGATGATGTACTATCTGGGAAAAGAGTCACTGTGATGATGTACTATCAGAGAAAAAGAGTCCCTGTGATGATGTACTATCAGAGAAAAGAGTCACTGTGATGATGTACTATCAGAGAAAAGAGTCACTGTGATGATGTACTATCAGAGAAAAGAGTCACTGTTATGATGTACTATCAGAGAAAAGAGTCACTGAGATGATGCACTATCAGATAAAAGAGTCCTGTGATGATGTACTATCAGATAAAAGAGTCCTGTTATGATGTACTATCAAAGAAAAGAATCACTGTGATGATGTACTATCAGAGAAAAGAGTCACTGAGATGATGTACAATCAGAGAAAAGAGTCACTGTGATGTACTATCAGAGAAAAGTCACTGTGATAATGTACTATCGGAGAAAAGAGTCACTGTGATGATCTAATATCAGAGAAAAGAGTCACTGTGATGATGTATTATCAAAGGAAAGAGTCACTGTGATGATGTACTATCAGAGAAAAGAGTCACTGTGATGATGTACTATCAGAGAAAAGAGTCACTGTGATGATGTACTAATAGAGAAAAGAGTCACTGTGATGATGTATTATCAAAGGAAAGAGTCACTGTGAAGATGTACTATCAGAGAAAAGAGTCACTGTGATGATGTATTATCAAAGGAAAGAGTCACTGTGATGATGTACTATCAGAGAAAAGAGTCACTGTGATGATGTACTTTCAGAGAAAAGAGAATCATCCAGAAATATGATCGGAAAATAAATCTGAAAAAAATTCAACGAAAAAAATAATCGAAAAGTTTTTGGGATAGAAAATCTGGATAAAAAATTTGAAAAATATTCCAATAAGATAAAACTAAAGAAGGATTTAGATTGATTTACTGATATAGTAAAACTCATCTATATAGTGAACTTCAACTAGTTCACTTTAGACTATAGAGAGTTTACTTCACTATAGAGGATATAAGTGATGAATAGAAAACGTGCTATTTTATGGCAGACTATAGAAAAAATTCTTCATTTTTTAAAATAAATTCAGCATACAGGGTAGTTATATAACTTCTGTTTCTTTTTATCACTCGGAACTCCTTTTTTCTGGTGAGGTTTTCTCAATCCATCCTTCAGAGTGGCCTGCATCGCAGCTTTCCTGCCAAATTCGTGGATGTCAAATACAACAAACTATATTACGGCTATCTTTGACCAAATTGGCCAAAAGCGTGAAAACGAGTTTTATCCCTAGTTCTCAATCCTTCAGTTATACATACGGAATCAATAACTTCAAGCCCTAATCTCTCAAAAAGTATTAGTTTCTACAAAAAAAACTGAAATGATTTTCGGATTCTATGGAGACGATCTTAAGAATGCCCAGCTAAACATAATAGCTTCTATAATTTTTTCTGTGTGACCAACCCCCATTGAGTCTATAGACTTGGCGCGGGTAAAAATTGAGTAAAAAAGTTACCGAGATTAACAGGACATACTTAGGACCAACAGGACATACTTAGGATCAACAGGACATACTTAGGATCAACAGGACATAGTTAGGATCAACAGGACATACTTAGGATCAACAGGACATACTTGGGATCAACAGGACATACAATTATGATCAACTGAACATACTTAGGATCAACAGGACACACTAGACTATAGGAACCGTGGACCGACAGTTGGGCCCAATACAATTGGGCCACAAGACAATTGCACCTACGACAATTGGGCCCCAAGACAATTATATTATTTGCCCATTTTTTGTCAGAGTTTACAGTTTTAACTTAATTAAAGACCATTGCTACTATAATAACTGGGGTTGTGACAATATGCATTTTGCATAAAAAATATAGTCTTGAGCATATTTTAAATAAAAATATTCCTTACATGAAAAAATATTCTCGATATGAAAAATAAATATTTTTAATAGAACATATTGTTTTCATGAATAAATACTATAATGCTTTCTAACTACAATAATTTTCTGTTCTGAGATAGGTCACTTAAGCAAGAAACAGTAGAAAACAAGGGTGTATGTATTTAGACCTGCCGAAATTATTGGAACCTACAAATTGAATTAAAGTTAATGTGAATTTTTTGAAACCTGTTCAGTGTTCAGAAGAGTTTTATGAATCTTTATTACAAAATGTATTCTCATAATCTCATTTTATCTCCTGTTCAAATAACTGTTCAATGTAACGTATTACCTTTAAATTTTTTCCATTTTTTACTAAATATTTGTCTTTGTCAGACGATGTACACTACACAGAACACATTGGATCCATGATGGCTTACTTAATTATACGGCCTGATTTTCTGCCTTTTGGTCAAAAAAGTAGAAGGTCAATATTTTCACTTGTAATATAACTCAGCCACGTTTTGTAACCAAATAATGATGGTTTATTAAGCATAATCCTGCAGTATATCTTGACGGATCAGTATAAATTCATCGCGGTTAAATTCATCGCAGTAAATTCATCGCATGGTAATTTCATCACAGGTAAATTCATCGCATAATAAATCATTGATGACATATAAAAGGAAGGTAGATAATACAAATAATAGAGAGGTAAATAAAAGATGATAAATACCCACTTTCTTATTTTCTATTTTCTCTTCATCTAAAATATCTACATTCTTTTTTTCTATTGGCTACATCTTGACTCATTCACTATACAGGAGTTCACTATAGAGATACTATAACAATGAAATATGTTGTTTACATGACTGATCTCAGAACAGAAAATTATACTAATTTATAAGAATAAAACCATTTATTCATGAAATGAATATGTTCTAAGATATATATTTTTCTTACCAAGAATGTTTTTCTTCATATTAAGAATTTTCTGTATTATAATTATGCTCAAGACTATATTTTTATACCAAACGCATATTGTCACATCCCTAGTTATTACGATAGCAATGGTCTCTAATTAAGTTAATACTGTAGACTCTGAAAAATTGGGCAAATACTGCATTGGTCCTTGGGCCCAATTGTACGGGGTCCAATTGTCTTGGGACCTAATTGTCGTGGGGATTAATTTTCCTGGGCCCAATTTTCGGTCCACGAAATAATATATGGATATGTTGCTCAAGTAAACAGTTAATATTGAAGATTAAATTCTACCGTTACAACTGCACAAAAAATATATCTAAATCACCTTTAAAAAGATAAATTATAATCAATACCTCTCAATTAATTAGAAAACCTGGTTCCCATTTACTGAGGCAATTATGCTTTGCTGATCATATTTTCAAAGAGGTGTAGCATTTACAGTTATGTTGTTCTTCAAACTATGAGTAGCTACACAAATACGTAATTTGAAAAATATTTAAAATTTAAATTAAAGAAAAATATTCATAACTATAAAATAATAAATTAGTGCAAGTATACTCACATATTAAATATTTCAAATCAAATATTAATTGAATGATATACATGCGAAAATTATATGAAAATCCAATCATTATAAAATAAAATAACAGCACAGATTCGTACAAACAAGTTACCCTAATCCAGCGAAAAATAAAGTGAGGTCGGCGTGATAATTTGCAAAAAGTATATTTAAGTTTAACAATTTAATTTTATAATGTACCATGCGATTAATTTACCATGCGATGTATTTACCATGCGATGAATTTACCACGCGATGAATTTACCATGCGATGAATTTACGACGAAGAATTTACCGGCGATGAATTTACCGGATACCTATCCTGACTACCGATTATTCATATATACATGAAAGTTATCTTGGTTTTGTAGAATTTAATTTAATTAACAAATTTATTGAGTCAAATTCTTTATTTTTACTGAAAAAAGTTGCAACGATGAAGAAAAAATTGACCTATTTTTTGACGAAAAGGCAGAAAATCAGGCCGTATAATTAAAGGTCCTCTCCAGGCTCCGGGAAAAAAATGAGTTTATCACATAATATTATAGAACTAAGGTCTACGATCATTATTCCGCAAACCGCATACAATTCGGTTCTGCATATATTTTATTATTTGCTTTTAAAGTTTTTTAATACTATGTGAGCAACAATCGAGCGACTCTCCAACCTGACGCTGAGAAAGAAGAATGTACACTCTTTGTTTTGATTTCAAATTTCGATTTTTAAACAAACAATGCGTTTTTGGTCTTCTTTTAAGATATTAATTGTTTCTAAAACTATATAAACGTTTATATTATAAGTTTATCCAAATTTCAACCTTTAAACGAATAATAAATAGATTTATAAAACCAAATACCTAGTTGACAATCAAAACAAATGGTGTACATTCTTCTTCTTCAGACTGAAAATTAGAAAGTCGGAAGTAAAGTAGGTTTTGTAGAGTTTGGATTATAAAAATCTTTAAAAGCATATAAAATTAAAAATATGCTATCAAATTTTATGGGGTTTGCAGTAAAATGATAAGAAACATTAGCCTCGTTGATTTAAACAATAAAAAAATTTGCCTGGAGGGGACCTTTAAGTAAGCCATGGATCCATATGATAATGATTCAAATTAATACGACTTATTTGAATACTTAAAAGATTTTTATTACACCGGAACTTGAGATTAGCATCCAAATGTGATTTAAGGGGCTTGCTAATATGTCCCTTATCAGGTATATCAATATAATTTTAGAGAATATAGCATATTTCAAAGATAATATTGTATCTTTGAACTTTCCTAGTAATAACAAAGTAACACTTCTTTATTGTGTCTTCTGCTCAATCTTTTTCTGGGCTTAATTGTTCTGGGGCTCCAATTATTTGGAGCCCAATTGTCGTGGGGACCAATTGTCTTGAGCCCAAATGTCGGCGGGCCCAATTGTCCTGGTCCCAACTGTCGGTGCACATTCAGGATCAAGAGCTTAGAGGACACATATAGCAACAAGTAGCACATATGAATAGAGTTCATACATAGAAACAAGAAGACATTATAAACAACAATAAAACGCATTTCATTTTGTTACATATATATGGAAAGTAGAATTATCCAAGCGAATTAATGTAATCAGCATTAGCTATAGGTAGTAACAATTTTTCTAATTTTTTGTCTCATATTCTAATATTTAAAATTGATAAACTATAATATAGATAGCTGTAATAGAAAGACTGTATCTAACAAACAACTATTGGTCATAAAATTCATTGTCAGGTTTTTCACCCTTCTCCTGATGATGAATAGAAAGATTTCTATTTGAAAGCTTGAAACCATAAATACCTTCAACGCTGAGTTTGAATAACCTCTGGTATTATGAATTTCCCGTTGAGTATGAATAGCTTCAATCAAATGTAATGAGTCTAATGACTGTTGGTCATACTTATTATTAGGGCTGGGACAATATGCTCTTAAAGCTATAGATCCAAAAAATACCATAGACGAAACTAAATGAAATGGTATCGAATACTAAATACAGCTGGTTTAGAACGATTCAATAGTTGCGAAACCTTTTATCAAATGTAGGGTAAGTTAAAAATTATCGGTCGGTCCCACATCTTCGGTCATAAAATAAAAAACGATGTATGTAATAATAATTATTTTACATTCATTTTAATTGGTATTCATGATACCTGCAGCTATCATAGATATCAACAGCTACAATAAAATAATTAGTATTATTATGCTATCGGTTTTTCTTATCTTATTTGATCGAAGATGTGACACTGACCGATAATTCGTAACTTACCCTACGACCCTACCTACCTACCTACTGAGTATAGCTGACCATACAAACGCTTGTATTATTTATAGACATTTTTCTTTATTCCACTATATAAATTACACTAAATATATGCTTATTAATATCTTTAAATAATAATAAACGGATCATAAGGAAAGACCATCTGAATAATTTAATAATATTAAGGTGTAAAGTGTTATTTTTTTCGTCAATTTATGTGGTGCTGTTTAGTGTGTCAATTCGTTCACACAAAGAACTTGGCAAATAACTCATCTCAAATTATTTAAAAATTCCACAATTATATGATGCTGAAATATTAGTGTCTAATAAAAATTTAAAATAATCTAAATCTAAGTTATTATAAACTAATATTATGAATTAGAAAAATCTTTTAATGCGTGAAACTTGCTCTACCAGCCCATACCTATTTGCAGAAATAAAGATCACGTGAACGCTAAAAGAACAAATTTCATCAGTTCACTTTATAGGTAATCTTCAAATAATCCATAAGAGGACTTAAACATCTTATAGACTTAAAAATTGTCAAAAAGATAATATCTCAATAAGAATAAACAGTTCATAAAGAAAGACTTTATGTAGAAATTAAAGAATATCAAGAACAGAATGCCTAGTTACTTTTCAGTAAATTATACAATATAAATAAATTTTCAAAATTGGACCGTCATCCTTAAGTGAACAAATTTCATCATTTCACTTTATAAGCTACAATTAATAATTGAATATTTGCAAAGATTAACATCTTATTAATAAGAATCGACACTTAATAAAGAAAGACTGTGTAGACATTAAAGAAACTCAAGAAATGAATGCCTATTTGACATAGTAATACTACTATATTTATTTTATATATTGGACCGTCACCTTGAATTGAACAAATTTCGTCAGCTTACTTTGTAAGATACAAATAATCATTAAATATTTGCAAAACTGATATTTTAATAAGAATAAACATACTTATCTTGGAGAAAGACTATGTGTAGACATAAAAATTTTTTAAAACATTAAATAATATCAATGCCTAGTTATTTTTCAGTAATAGTTAGGTACTGAACGTACGGAAGGTGCATTAACATACACTTATTTACTTATTTAGTGTGCTAAATTTGAAATTATAATATTTCAGGCTTGAACAACCTAGAGTTCACTTTTATTTTATTGAAATTCATATACCACAATAACACATTAGTTATAGAGGGAGATCTGATATCGTTTTGATTTTAGACGTAGGTACGTACGTACCTAACAATATGACGCTTGTAAAGGGTAAAATTAAATAGAAGATATATCGAATGCAATTGAAATTGAATAATTAAACCCCTTTATACAGAAATAAGAAGATAATGATTGATAACTTTATATTCGGATTTAAAAAAAATCCGTTATCAAAACGATTATTAGTATACCTATTTTATATAAATATCTAGGCAAACTTACCAAAAGATTAATTGAGATAACCTTATATAATGTATATATAATAATCATATTCAATCTGAATCTAAATTAAAATGAGCATAATAAACCTGATTCCTTTTGAAATTTTCAGTTAAATATCAACTCAATTTATGAAGCGCTGTTGCTGTTTGTGCTAAATTTCACTTATTTTCATTTTCAAATAACTCACAGTACTTGTCTCTTATTGACCAATCATATACTTCCATAGCCAATCAGTGAGCTAGTAACTTTAGTACACAATATCCCAAACAACTTATCGGCAAGGAACAATATTCTTAAAAGTTTAGACGTTACAATTTTATGCGTCAGTTCATTATTCTTATTTGTCGTATTTTTATTACCAGTAACCTTTTGTTTTATAACCTTAAAAACATATTCGGTGAATACATTATCTTTATACTATTATTCGTTAAAATTAGGTTTTTTAGAATGTTATAACTTTAAAAAAATATATTTAAGAATCGTATTTTTATAAACATTATTCTAAAAAACATAACCATAATAGTCAATATTTTTATTTTCTTATTCGCAATATTGTATATTCTTAGAATTATAACTTAAGAACATATATTTTAAAAACTATACTCTTAGTGTTAGTAACTATATAATTTCTAACCTTAGAAGTGCCACCCGATCTATCTACAAAAAAGGATCTATTTACAACAGCAAAACTTTATACAGCATAGGATGTGTCTACAGCAAAGGATCTATCTACAGCAGAGTGATTTATTTTCAGTAAGGGATCTATCTACAGAAAAGAATCTTTCTACACCAAAAGATCTTTCTACAGCGCAGGATCTGTCAACAGCAAAGTATCAATCTATAGCAAAAGATCTATTTACAACAAAAGTTCTATCTACAGCAAAGAATCTATCTACAGCAAAGGATCTATCAACTATGAGGGATCTATCTGCAGCAAAGGATCTATCTACAGCAAAGGATCTATCTTCAGCAAAGGATCTATCTACAGCAAAGTGATCTATTTACAGTAGGGGATCTATCTACAGCAAATGATCTATCTACAGCAAAGTGTTCTATCTACAGTAAGGGATCTATCTACAGCAAAGAATCTATCTACACCAAAGGATTTTTCTACAGCCAAAGATCTGTCAACACCAAAGGATCTATCTACAGCAAAGGATCTATTTACAGAAAAGGATCTATCTACAGCGAAGGATCTATTTACAACAAAGGATCTATCTACAGCAAATGATCTATCTACGGAAAGGGATCTATTTACAGCAGAAGATCTTTCTACAACAAAGGATCTATGTACAGCAAAGAATCTATCAGCAGTGAGGAATCTATCTACAGCATAGGATCTATCTACAGCAAAGGATCTATCTACAGATAAGGATCTATCCACAGCAAAGGATCTATCTACAGTAAAGGATCTATCTACTGAAAAGGATCTATCTACAGCAAGGGATCTATCTACAGCAAAGGACCTATCTACAGTAAAGGATCTATCTACGTCATATGATCAATCCACAGCAAGGGATCTATCTACAGCAAAGGATCTATTTACAGTAAAGGAGCTATCTACAGCAAAAGATCTATCAACAATGAGGGACCTATCTGCAGCAAAGGATCTATCTACAGCAAAGGATCTATCCTCAGCAAAGGATCTTTATACAGCAGAGGATCTTTATACAGCAGAGGATCTATGTACAGTAATGGATCTATCTACTGCATAGGATACATCTGCTTCAGAGAATCTATCTACAGCAAAGAAACTATCTTCAGCAAAGAATCTATCTACAGCAAGGGATCTATATACAGCAAAGGATCTATCTACAGCAAAGGATCTATCTACAGCAAAGGATCTATCTACAGTCAAGGATTTATCTACTGCAAAGGATCTCTCTACAGCATAGGATCAATCTTAAATTAAGGATCTATCTTAAGCAAAAGATCTATCTACAGCAAAGGATCTATCTAAAGCCAATGATCTATCTACAACAGAAAATCTATTTACAACAGCAAAACTTTATACAGCAAAGGATCTATCTACAGCGAAGGATCTATCTACAGCAAAGTGATCTATCTTCAGTAAGGTATCTATCTACAGCAAAGAATCTGTCTTCACCAAAGGATCTTTCTACAACGCAGGATCTGTCAACAGCATAGGATCAATCTACAGCAAAGGATCTATCTACAGCAAAGGATCTATCTACTGCAAAGGATCTATCTTCAGCAAAGGATCTGTTTACAGTCAAGGATTTATCTACTGCAAAGGATCTCTCTACAGCAAAGGATCAATCTACATTTAAGGATCTATCTTAAGCAAAGGATCTATCTACAGCAAAGGATCTTTCTAAAGCCAATGATCTATCTACAAAAAAGTATCTATTTACAACAGCAGAACTTTATACAGCATAGGATCTGTCTACAGCAAAGGATCTATCTACAGCAAAGTGATCTATTTTCAGTAAGGGATCTATCTACAGAAAAGAATCTGTCTACACCAAAAGATCTTTCTACAGCGCAGGATCTGTCAACAGCAAAGGATCAATCTATAGCAAAAGATCTTTTTACAACAAAAGTTCTATCTACAGCAAAGAATCTATCTACAGCAAAGGATCTATCAACAATAAGGGATCTATCTGCAGCAAAGGATCTATCTACAGCAAAGGATCTATCTTCAGCAAAGGATCTATCTACAGCAAAGTGATCTATCTACAGTAAGGGATCTATCTACAGCAAATGATCTATCTACAGTAAAGTGATCTATCTACAGTAAGGGATCCATCTACAGCAAATAATCTATCTACACCAAAGGATCTTTCTACAGCGAAAGATCTGTCGACAGCAAAGGATCTATCTACAGCAATGGATCTATTTACAGCAGGAGATCTTTCTACAACATGGGATTTTTCTACAGCAAAGGATCTATCTACAGCAAAGGATCTATTTTCAGTATGGGATCTATCTACAGCAACGGTTTTATCTACAATAAAAGATCTATCTACAGAAAAGGATCTATCTACAGAAAAGGATCTATCTACAGCGAAGAATCTATATACAGCAAAGGATCTATCTACAGCAAAGGATCTATCTACGGCAATTGATCTATCTACGGCAAAGGATTCATTTATTTATTTACAGCAAAGGATCTTAGATCTATCTACAGCTAAGGATCTATCTACAGTAAAAGATCTATCTACTACAAAGGATCTATCTACAGCAAATGATCTATCTACAACAAATAATCTATGTACAGCTAGGAATCTATCTACAGCAAAGGATCTATGTACAGTAAAGGATCTATCTACTGCAAAGGGTCTGTCTACATCAAAGTATCTATCTACAACAAAGAATCTATCTACAGCAAAGAATCTATGTTCAGCAGGGTAGCCGGTAAATTGCTCGAAAACAATTGCTCGAAAGACAATTGCTCGAAAACAATTGCTCGAAAAACAATTGCTCGAATGAACAATTGCTCGAAAGAATAATTGCTCGAAAGACAATTGCTCGAAAAACAATTGCTCGAACGAACAATTGATCGAATGAACAATTGCTCGAATTATAAAATTGCACAGTTTTTGATTTTATTAAAGTCAGTTTTTCATGAAGTGGAGCTGCACCTAACAATGTTTGTTTCTTTTTAGTAATTGATCATTAATCATTCTATAAATGATTTTAATTATTACTCATTCTGCATAATCTTTTTTTAGACCGTTTGTGTGATCTGGTATGCAACATATGAATTGGAATCATGTGGTGAATCACTACTATTCATGTTCTTTTATCATAAAACCCGAAAAATTTGTAGATTAATTTATTACTAGCCTATATGTATGTGGTACCTCAATAGGTGAAATAACTCGAAGTTATGGCAGAGTTTTAATAAATCTACAAATTTTTTCGGGTTTATGATAAAAAAAACATGAATAGTACTGATTCACCACATGATTCCAATTCACATGTTACATACGAGATGACACAAACGGTCTAAAAAAAGATTATGCAGAATGAGTAATAATTATAATCATTTATAGAATGATTAATGATCAATTACTAAAAAAAAAACAAGGATTGTTAGGTGCAGCTCCACTTCATGAATAACTGACGTAAATAAAATCGAAAACTGTGCAATTTTATAATTCAAGCAATTTTGTTCATTCGAGCAATTTGATAATTCGAGCAATTGTTCATTCGATCAATTGTTCGTTCGAGCAATTGTTTTTCGAGCAATTGTCTTTCGAGCAATTGTTCTTTCGAGCAATTGTTCATTCGAGCAATTGTTTTTCGAGCAATTGTTTTCGAGCAATTGTCTTTCGAGCAATTGTTTTCGAGCAATTTACCTAGAACCGTTCAGCAGATAATCTATCTACAGCAAATGATCTATCTACAGCAAAGGATCAATCTACAGACAATGATCTATCTAAAGTAACGGGACTTTATACAGCAAATGATCAATCTACAGCAAAATATCTATCTTCAGCAAAGGTTCTTTCTACAGCATAAGATCTATCTACAGCAAAGGATCTATCTACAGCAAAGGATCTATCTAAAGCAAATGATCTATCTACAAAAAAGGATCTATTTACAACAGCAGAACTTTATACAGCATAGGATGTGTCTACAGCAAAGGATCTATCTACAGCAGAGTGATCTATTTTCAGTAAGGGATCTATCTACAGAAAAGAATCTGTCTACACCAAAAGATCTTTCTACAGCGCAGGATCTGTCAACAGCAAAGGATCAATCTATAGCAAAAGATCTATTTACAACAAAAGTTCTATCTACAGCAAAGAATCTATCTACAGCAAAGGATCTATCAACAATAAGGGATCTATCTGCAGCAAAGGATCTATCTACAGCAAAGGATCTATCTTCAGCAAAGGATCTATCTACAGCAAAGTGATCTATCTACAGTAAGGGATCTATCCACAGCAAATGATCTATCTACAGCAAAGTGTTCTATCTACAGTAAGGGATCTATCTACAGCGAAGGATCTATCTACAACAAAGGATCTATCTACAGCAAATGATCTATCAAGGATCTATATCTACAGCAAATATTCTATCTACAACAAAGAATCTATGTACAGCAAAGAATCTATGTACAGTAAAGAATCTATCTACAGCATAGGATCTATCTACAGCAAAAAATCTATCTACTGCAAAGGATCTATCTACAGCAAAGGATCTATCTACAGAAAAGGATCTATCTACAGCAAATGTTCTTTCTACAACAAAGAATCTATGTACAGCAAAGAATCTATCTACAGTAAAGAATCTATCTACAGCATAGGATCTATCTACAGCAAAGGATCTATCTACAGCAAAGGATCTATCTACAGCAAAGGATCTATCTACAGTAAAGGATCTATCTACAGCGAGCGAAGTATCTATCTACAGCAAACGATTTATCTACAGCAAAGGATCTATCTACAGATAAGGATCCATCCACAGCAAAGGATTTATCTACAGTAAAGAATCTATTTACTGAAAAGGATCCATCTACAGCAAAGGATCTATCTACAGCAAAGGACCTATCTACAGTAAAGGATCTATCTACATCATATGATCAATCCACAGCAAGGGATCTATCTACAGCAAAGGATCCATTTACAGTAAAGGAGCTATCTACAGCAAAAGATCTATCAACAATGAGGGATCTATCTGCAGCAAAGGATCTATCTACAGCAAAGGATCTATCTTCAGCAAAGGATCTTTATACAGAATAGGATCTATGTACAGTAATGGATCTATCTACTGCATAAGATACATCTTCTGCAAAGAATCTATCTACAGAAAAGAAACTATCTTCAGTAAAGAATCTATCTACAGCAAAGGATCTATCTACAGCAAAGGATCTATCTACAGCATTGGATCTATCTACAGTCAAGGATTTAAATACTGCAAAGAATCTCTCTAAAGCATAGGATCAATCTAAAGTTAAGGATCTATCTTAATCAAAGGATCTATCTACAGCAAAGGATCTATCTAAAGCCAATGATCTATCTACAACAAAAAATCTATTTACAACAGCAGAACTTTATACAGCAAAGGATCTATCTACAGCGAAAGATCTATCTACAGCAAAGTGATCTATCTTCAGTAGGGGATCTATCTACAGCAAAGAATCTGTCTTCACCAAAGGATCTTTTTACAACGCAGGATCTGTCAACAGCAAAGGATCAATCTATAGCAAAAGATCTATTTACAACAAAAGTTCAATCTACAGCAAAAAATCTATCTACAGCAAAGGATCTATCTACAGGAAAGGATCTGTCTACAGCAAAGGATCTATTTACAGTAAAGGAGCTATCTTCAGCAAAAGATCTATCAACAATGAGGGATCTATCTGCAGCATAGAATCTATCTACAGCAAAGGATCTATCTTCAGCAAAGGATCTATCTATGCAGCAAAGTGATCTATCTACAGTAGGGGATCGATCTACAGCAAATGATCTATGTACAGCAAAGTGTTCTATCTACAGTAAGGGATCTATCTTCAGCAAAAAATCTATCTACACCGAAGGATCTTTCTACAGCAAAAGATCTGTCAACAGCAAAGGATCTATCTACAGCAAAGGATCTATTTACAGCAGAAGATCTTTCTATAGCAGAATATCTTTCTACAGCATAGGATCTATCTACAGCAAAGGATCTATTTACAGTATGGGATCTATCTACAGCAACGGTTTTATCTACAATAAAAGATCTATCTACAGAAAAGGATCTATCTACAGAAAAGGATCTATCTACAGTAAAGGATTTATCTAAAGCAAATTATCTATCTACAACAAACGATTTATCTACAGCAAAGGATATATCTACATATAAGGATCCATCTACAGCAAAGGATCTATCTACAGTAAAGGATCTATCTACAGCAAAGGACCTATCTACAGATAAGGATCTATCTACATCGTATGATCAATCCACATCAAGGGATCTATCTGCAGCAAAGGATCTATTTACAGTAAAGGAGCTATCTACTGCAAAAGATCTATCTACAATAAGGGATCTATCTGCAGCAAAGGATTTATCTACAGCAAAGGATCTATCTTCAGCAAAGAATCTTTATACAGCATAGGATCTATGTACAGTAAAGGATCTATCTACTGCATAGGATACATCTACTGCAAAGAATCTATCTAGTGAAAAGAATCTATTTTCAGCAAAGAATCTATCTACAGAAACGGATCTATCTACAACGAAGGATCTATCTACAGCAAAGGATCAATCTACAGCAAATTATCTATCTTCAGCAAAGGTTCTTTCTACAGCATAAGATCTATCTACAGCAAAGGATCTATCTACAGCAAAGGATCTATCTAAAGCCAATGATCTTTCTACAAAAAAGGATCTATTTACAACAGCAGTACTTCATACAGCATAGGATGTGTCTACAGCAAAGGATCTATCTACAGCAGAGTGATCTATTTTCAGTAAGGGATCTATATACAGAAAAGAATCTGTCTACACCAAAAGATCTCTCTACAGCGCAGGATCTGTCAACAGCAAAGGATCAATCTATAGCAAAAGATATATTTACAACTAAAGTTCTATCTACAGCAAAGAATCTATCTACAGCAAAAGATCTATCAACAATGAGGGATCTATCTGCAGCAAAGAATCTATCTACAGCAAAGGATCTATCTTCAGCAAAGGATCTATCTAAGCAGCAAAGTGATCTATCTACAGTAGGGGATCGATCTACAGCAAATGATCTATCTACAGCAAAGTGTTCTATCTACAGTAAGGGATCTATCTTCAGCAAAAAATCTATCTACACCGAAGGATCTTTCTACAGCGAAATATCTGTCAACAGCAAAGGATCTATCTACAGCAAAGGATCTATTTACAGCAGAAGATCTTTCTATAGCAGAATATCTTTCTACAGCATAGGATCTATCTACAGCAAAGGATCTATTTACAGTATGGGATCTATCTACAGCAACGGTTTTATCTACAATAAAAGATCTATCTACAGAAAAGGATCTATCTACAGAAAAGGATCTATCTACAGTAAAGGATTTATCTAAAGCAAATTATCTATCTACAACAAACGATTTATCTACAGCAAAGGATATATCTGCATATAAGGATCCATCTACAGCAAAGGATCTATCTACAGTAAAGGATCTATCTACAGCAAAATACCTATCTACAGATAAGGATCTATCTACATCGTATGATCAATCCACATCAAGGGATCTATCTGCAGCAAAGGATCTATTTACAGTAAAGGAGCTCTCTACTGCAAAAGATCTATCTACAATAAGGGATCTATCTGCAGCAAAGGATTTATCTACAGCAAAGGATCTATCTTCAGCAAAGAATCTTTATACAGCATAGGATCTATGTACAGTAAAGGATCTATCTACTGCATAGGATACATCTACTGCAAAGAATCTATCTAGAGAAAAGAATCTATTTTCAGCAAAGAATCTATCTACAGAAACGGATCTATCTACAACGAAGGATCTATCTACAGCAAAGGATCAATCTACAGCAAATTATCTATCTTCAGCAAAGGTTCTTTCTACAGCATAAGATCTATCTACAGCAAAGGATCTATCTACAGCAAAGGATCTATCTAAAGCAAATGATCTATCTACAAAAAAGGATCTATTTACAACAGCAGAACTTTATACAGCATAGGATGTGTCTACAGCAAAGGATCTATCTACAGCAGAGTGATCTATTTTCAGTAAGGGATCTATCTACAGAAAAGAATCTGTCTACACCAAAAGATCTTTCTACAGCGCAGGATCTGTCAACAGCAAAGGATCAATCTATAGCAAAAAATCTATTTACAACAAAAGTTCTATCTACAGCAAAGAATCTATCTACAGCAAAGGATCTATCAACAATAAGGGATCTATCTGCAGCAAAGGATCTATCTACAGCAAAGGATCTATCTTCAGCAAAGGATCTATCTACAGCAAAGTGATCTATCTACAGTAAGGGATCTATCCACAGCAAATGATCTATCTACAGCAAAGTGTTCTATCTACAGTAAGGGATCTATCTACAGCGAAGGATCTATCTACAACAAAGGATCTATCTACAGCAAATGATCTATCAAGGATCTATATCTACAGCAAATATTCTATCTACAACAAAGAATCTATGTACAGCAAAGAATCTATGTACAGTAAAGAATCTATCTACAGCATAGGATCTATCTACAGCAAAAAATCTATCTACTGCAAAGGATCTATCTACAGCAAAGGATCTATCTACAGAAAAGGATCTATCTACAGCAAATGTTCTTTCTACAACAAAGAATCTATGTACAGCAAAGAATCTATCTACAGTAAAGAATCTATCTACAGCATAGGATCTATCTACAGCAAAGGATCTATCTACAGCAAAGGATCTATCTACAGCAAAGGATCTATCTACAGTAAAGGATCTATCTACAGCGAGCGAAGTATCTATCTACAGCAAACGATTTATCTACAGCAAAGGATCTATCTACAGATAAGGATCCATCCACAGCAAAGGATTTATCTACAGTAAAGAATCTATTTACTGAAAAGGATCCATCTACAGCAAAGGATCTATCTACAGCAAAGGACCTATCTACAGTAAAGGATCTATCTACATCATATGATCAATCCACAGCAAGGGATCTATCTACAGCAAAGGATCCATTTACAGTAAAGGAGCTATCTACAGCAAAAGATCTATCAACAATGAGGGATCTATCTGCAGCAAAGGATCTATCTACAGCAAAGGATCTATCTTCAGCAAAGGATCTTTATACATAATAGGATCTATGTACAGTAATGGATCTATCTACTGCATAAGATACATCTTCTGCAAAGAATCTATCTACAGAAAAGAAACTATCTTCAGTAAAGAATCTATCTACAGCAAAGGATCTATCTACAGCAAAGGATCTATCTACAGCATAGGATCTATCTACAGTCAAGGATTTATCTACTGCAAAGAATCTCTCTAAAGCATAGGATCAATCTAAAGTTAAGGATCTATCTTAATCAAAGGATCTATCTACAGCAAAGGATCTATCTAAAGCCAATGATCTATCTACAACAAAAAATCTATTTACAACAGCAGAACTTTATACAGCAAAGGATCTATCTACAGCGAAAGATCTATCTACAGCAAAGTGATCTATCTTCAGTAGGGGATCTATCTACAGCAAAGAATCTGTCTTCACCAAAGGATCTTTTTACAACGCAGGATCTGTCAACAGCAAAGGATCAATCTATAGCAAAAGATCTATTTACAACAAAAGTTCAATCTACAGCAAAAAATCTATCTACAGCAAAGGATCTATCTACAGGAAAGGATCTGTCTACAGCAAAGGATCTATTTACAGTAAAGGAGCTATCTTCAGCAAAAGATCTATCAACAATGAGGGATCTATCTGCAGCATAGAATCTATCTACAGCAAAGGATCTATCTTCAGCAAAGGATCTATCTATGCAGCAAAGTGATCTATCTACAGTAGGGGATCGATCTACAGCAAATGATCTATGTACAGCAAAATGTTCTATCTACAGTAAGGGATCTATCTTCAGCAAAAAATCTATCTACACCGAAGGATCTTTCTACAGCAAAAGATCTGTCAACAGCAAAGGATCTATCTACAGCAAAGGATCTATTTACAGCAGAAGATCTTTCTATAGCAGAATATCTTTCTACAGCATAGGATCTATCTACAGCAAAGGATCTATTTACAGTATGGGATCTATCTACAGCAACGGTTTTATCTACAATAAAAGATCTATCTACAGAAAAGGATCTATCTACAGAAAAGGATCTATCTACAGTAAAGGATTTATCTAAAGCAAATTATCTATCTACAACAAACGATTTATCTACAGCAAAGGATATATCTACATATAAGGATCCATCTACAGCAAAGGATCTATCTACAGTAAAGGATCTATCTACAGCAAAGGACCTATCTACAGATAAGGATCTATCTACATCGTATGATCAATCCACATCAAGGGATCTATCTGCAGCAAAGGATCTATTTACAGTAAAGGAGCTATCTACTGCAAAAGATCTATCTACAATAAGGGATCTATCTGCAGCAAAGGATTTATCTACAGCAAAGGATCTATCTTCAGCAAAGAATCTTTATACAGCATAGGATCTATGTACAGTAAAGGATCTATCTACTGCATAGGATACATCTACTGCAAAGAATCTTTCTAGAGAAAAGAATCTATTTTCAGCAAAGAATCTATCTACAGAAACGGATCTATCTACAACGAAGGATCTATCTACAGCAAAGGATCAATCTACAGCAAATTATCTATCTTCAGCAAAGGTTCTTTCTACAGCATAAGATCTATCTACAGCAAAGGATCTATCTACAGCAAAGGATCTATCTAAAGCCAATGATCTATCTACAAAAAAGGATCTATTTACAACAGCAGTACTTCATACAGCATAGGATGTGTCTACAGCAAAGGATCTATCTACAGCAGAGTGATCTATTTTCAGTAAGGGATTTATATACAGAAAAGAATCTGTCTACACCAAAAGATCTCTATACAGCGCAGGATCTGTCAACAGCAAAGGATCAATCTATAGCAAAAGATCTATTTACAACTAAAGTTCTATCTACAGCAAAGAATCTATCTACAGCAAAAGATCTATCAACAATGAGGGATCTATCTGCAGCAAAGAATCTATCTACAGCAAAGGATCTATCTTCAGCAAAGGATCTATCTAAGCAGCAAAGTGATCTATCTACAGTAGGGGATCGATCTACAGCAAATGATCTATCTACAGCAAAGTGTTCTATCTACAGTAAGGGATCTATCTTCAGCAAAAAATCTATCTACACCGAAGGATCTTTCTACAGCGAAATATCTGTCAACAGCAAAGGATCTATCTACAGCAAAGGATCTATTTACAGCAGAAGATCTTTCTATAGCAGAATATCTTTCTACAGCATAGGATCTATCTACAGCAAAGGATCTATTTACAGTATGGGATCTATCTACAGCAACGGTTTTATCTACAATAAAAGATCTATCTACAGAAAAGGATCTATCTACAGAAAAGGATCTATCTACAGTAAAGGATTTATCTAAAGCAAATTATCTATCTACAACAAACGATTTATCTACAGCAAAGGATATATCTACATATAAGGATCCATCTACAGCAAAGGATCTATCTACAGTAAAGGATCTATCTACAGCAAAATACCTATCTACAGATAAGGATCTATCTACATCGTATGATCAATCCACATCAAGGGATCTATCTGCAGCAAAGGATCTATTTACAGTAAAGGAGCTCTCTACTGCAAAAGATCTATCTACAATAAGGGATCTATCTGCAGCAAAGGATTTATCTACAGCAAAGGATCTATCTTCAGCAAAGAATCTTTATACAGCATAGGATCAATGTACAGTAAAGGATCTATCTACTGCATAGGATACATCTACTGCAAAGAATCTATCTAGAGAAAAGAATCTATTTTCAGCAAAGAATCTATCTACAGAAACGGATCTATCTACAACGAAGGATCTATCTACAGCAAAGGATCAATCTACAGCAAATTATCTATCTTCAGCAAAGGTTCTTTCTACAGCATAAGATCTATCTACAGCAAAGGATCTATCTACAGCAAAGGATCTATCTAATGCCAATGATCTATCTACAAAAAAGGATCTATTTACAACAGCAGTACTTCATACAGCATAGGATGTGTCTACAGCAAAGGATCTCTCTACAGCAGAGTGATCTATTTTCAGTAAGGGATCTATATACAGAAAAGAATCTGTCTACACCAAAAGATCTCTCTACAGCGCAGGATCTGTCAACAGCAAAGGATCAATCTATAGCAAAAGATCTATTTACAACTAAAGTTCTATCTACAGCAAAGAATCTATCTACAGCAAAGGATCTATTAACAATAGGGGATCTATCTGCGGCAAAGGATCTATCTACAGCAAAGGATCTATCTTCAGCAAAGGATCTATCTAAGCAGCAAAGTGATCTATCTACAGTAGGGGATCGATCTACAGCAAATGATCTATCTACAGCAAAGTGTTCTATCTACAGTAAGGGATCTATCTTCAGCAAAAAATCTATCTACACCGAAGGATCTTTCTACAGCGAAATATCTGTCAACAGCAAAGGATCTATCTACAGCAAAGGATCTATTTACAGCAGAAGATCTTTCTATAGCAGAATATCTTTCTACAGCATAGGATCTATCTACAGCAAAGGATCTATTTACAGTATGGGATCTATCTACAGCAACGGTTTTATCTACAATAAAAGATCTATCTACAGAAAAGGATCTATCTACAGAAAAGGATCTATCTACAGTAAAGGATTTATCTAAAGCAAATTATCTATCTACAACAAACGATTTATCTACAGCAAAGGATATATCTACATATAAGGATCCATCTACAGCAAAGGATCTATCTACAGTAAAGGATCTATCTACAGCAAAATACCTATCTACAGATAAGGATCTATCTACATCGTATGATCAATCCACATCAAGGGATCTATCTGCAGCAAAGGATCTATTTACAGTAAAGGAGCTCTCTACTGCAAAAGATCTATCTACAATAAGGGATCTATCTGCAGCAAAGGATTTATCTACAGCAAAGGATCTATCTTCAGCAAAGAATCTTTATACAGCATAGGATCAATGTACAGTAAAGGATCTATCTACTGCATAGGATACATCTACTGCAAAGAATCTATTTAGAGAAAAGAATCTATTTTCAGCAAAGAATCTATCTACAGAAACGGATCTATCTACAACGAAGGATCCATCTACAGCAAAGGATCAATCTACAGCAAATTATCTATCTTCAGCAAAGGTTCTTTCTACAGCATAAGATCTATCTACAGCAAAGGATCTATCTACAGCAAAGGATCTATCTAATGCCAATGATCTATCTACAAAAAAGGATCTATTTACAACAGCAGTACTTCATACAGCATAGGATGTGTCTACAGCAAAGGATCTCTCTACAGCAGAGTGATCTATTTTCAGTAAGGGATCTATATACAGAAAAGAATCTGTCTACACCAAAAGATCTCTCTACAGCGCAGGATCTGTCAACAGCAAAGGATCAATCTATAGCAAAAGATCTATTTACAACTAAAGTTCTATCTACAGCAAAGAATCTATCTACAGCAAAGGATCTATTAACAATAGGGGATCTATCTGCGGCAAAGGATCTATCTACAGCAAAGGATCTATCTTCAGCAAAGGATCTATCTACAGCAAAGGATCAATCTACAGACAATGATCTATCAACAATGAGGGATCTATCTGCAGCAAAGGATCTATCTACACCAAGGAGCTATTTACAGTAAAAGATCTATCAACAATGTGGGATCTATCTGCAGCAAAGGATCTATCTACAGCAAAGGATCTATCTTCAGCAAAGGATCTCTATACAGCAAAAGATCTATCAACAATGAGGGATCTATCTGCAGTAAAGGATCTATCTACAGCAAAGTATCTATCTTCAGCAAAGGTTCTTTATACAGCATAGGATCTATGTACAGTAATGGATCTATCTTCTGCATAGGATACATCTACTGCAAAGAATCTATCTACAGCAAAGGATCTATCTACAGCAAAGGATCTATCTTCAGAAAAGGATCTATTTACAGCAAAGGATCTATCTACAGTCAAGGATTTATCTACTGCATAGGATCTCTCTACAGTAAAGGATCAATCTACAGTTAAGGATCTATCTTAAGCAAAGGATCTATTTAGAACAGCAGAACTTTATTCCCTAATGGATCTATCTACAGCAAAGGATCTATCTACAGCAAAGTGATCTATCTTCAGTAAGAGATCTATCTACAGCAAAGAATATGTCTACACCAAAGGATTTTTTACAGCACAGGATCTATCAACAGCAGAGGATCAATCTTTAGCAAAAGATATATTTACAACAAAAGTTCTATCTACAGCAAAAAATCTATCTACAGCAAAGGATTTATCTACAGGAAAGGATCTATCTACAGCAAAGGATCTATTTACAGTAAAGGAGCTATCTACAGCAAAAGATCTATCAACAATAAGGGATCTATCTACAGCAAATGATCTATCTACAGCAAAGTGTTCTATCTACAGTAAGGGATCTATCTACAGCAAAGAATCTATCTACACCAAAGGATCTTTCTACAGCAAAAGATCTGTCAACAGCAAAGGATCTATCTACAGCAAAAGATCTATTTACAGCAGAAGATCTTTCTACAGCAGAGGATCATTCTGCAGCAAAGGATCTATCTACAGCAAAGAATCTATTTACAGTATGGGATCTATCAACAGCAAAGGTTTTATCTACAGTAAAGGATCTATCTACAGAAAAGGATCTATCTACAGAAAAGGATCTATCTACAGCGAAGGATCTATCTACAACAAAGGATCTATCTACAGCAAATGATCTATCTACGGCAAGGGATCTATCTACGGCACAGGATTTATATATTTATTTACAGCAAAGGATCTATCTACAGAAAAGGATCTATCTACAGAAAAGGATCTATCTACAGAAAAGGATCTATCTACAGCGAAGGATCTATCTACAACAAAGAATCTATCTACAACAAATGATCTATCAACTACAAGGATCTATCTACAGCATAGGATCTATCTACAGCAAAGGATCTATCTATAGCAAAGTATCTATCTACAGCAAAGGATCTATTTACAGAAAAGGATCTATCTAAAGCAAAGGATCTATCTACAGCGAAAGATCTGTCAACAGCAAAGGATCTATCTACAGCAAAGGATCTATTTACAGCAGAAGATCTTTCTATAGCAAAGGATCTTTCTACATGAAAGGATGTATCTACAGCAAAGAATCTATTTACAGTATGGGATCTATCTACAGCAACGGTTTTATCTACGATAAAAGATCTATCCACAGAAAAGGATCTATCTTCAGAAAAAGATCTATCTACAGTAAAGGATCTATCTAAAGCAAATTATCTATCTACAACAAACGATTTATCTACAGCAAAGGATCTATCTACATATAAGGATCCATCTACAACAAAGGATCTATCTACAGTAAAGGATCTATCTACAGCAAAGGATCTATCTAGAGTAAAGGATCTATCTACATCGTATGATCAATCCACAGCAAGGGATCTATCTGCAGCAAAGGATCTATTTACAGTAAAGGAGCTATCTACAGCAAAAGATCTATCTACAATAGGGGATCTATCTGCAGCAAAGGATTTATCTACAGCAAAGGATCTATCTTCAGCAAAGGATCTTTATACAGCATAGGATCTATGTTCAGTAAAGGATCTATCTACTGCATAGGATAAATCTACTGCAAAGAATCTATCTAGAGAAAAGAATCTATTTTCAGCAAAGAATCTATCTACAGAAACGGATCTATCTACAACGAAGGATCTATCTACAGCAAAGGATCAATCTACAGCAAATTATCTATCTTCAGCAAAGGTTCTTTCTACAGCATAAGATCTATCTACAGCAAATGATCTATCTACAGCAAAGGATCTATCTAAAGCCAATGATCTATCTACAAAAAAGGATCTATTTACAACAGCAGAACTTTATACAGCATAGGATGTGTCTACAGCAAAGGATCTATCTACAGCAGAGTTATTTATTTTCAGTAAGGGATCTATCTACAGAAAAGAATCTTTCTACACCAAAAGATCTTTCTACAGCGCAGGATCTGTCAACAGCAAAGTATCAATCTATAGCAAAAGATCTATTTACAACAAAAGTTCTATCTACAGCAAAGAATCTATCTACAGCAAAGGATCTATCAACTATAAGGGATCTATCTGCAGCAAAGGATCTATCTACAGCAAAGGATCTATCTTCAGCAAAGGATCTATCTACAGCAAAGTGATCTATTTACAGTAGGGGATCTATCTACAGCAAATGATCTATCTACAGCAAAGTGTTCTATCTACAGTAAGGGATCTATCTACAGCAAAGAATCTATCTACACCAAAGGATTTTTCTACAGCAAAAGATCTGTCAACACCAAAGGATCTATCTACAGCAAAGGATCTATTTACAGAAAAAGATCTATCTACAGCGAAGGATCTATTTACAACAAAGGATCTATCTACAGCAAATGATCTATCTACGGAAAGGGATCTATTTACAGCAGAAGATCTTTCTACAACAAAGGATCTATGTACAGCAAAGAATCTATCAGCAGTGAGGAATCTATCTACAGCATAGGATCTATATACAGCAAAGGATCTATCTACAGATAAGGATCTATCCACAGCAAAGGATCTATCTACAGTAAAGGATCTATCTACTGAAAAGGATCTATCTACAGCAAGGGATCTATCTACAGCAAAGGACCTATCTACAGTAAAGGATCTATCTACACCAAAGGATTTTTCTACAGCAAAAGATCTGTCAACACCAAAGGATCTATCTACAGCAAAGGATCTATTTACAGAAAAAGATCTATCTACAGCGAAGGATCTATTTACAACAAAGGATCTATCTACAGCAAATGATCTATCTACGGAAAGGGATCTATTTACAGCAGAAGATCTTTCTACAACAAAGGATCTATGTACAGCAAAGAATCTATCAGCAGTGAGGAATCTATCTACAGCATAGGATCTATATACAGCAAAGGATCTATCTACAGATAAGGATCTATCCACAGCAAAGGATCTATCTACAGTAAAGGATCTATCTACTGAAAAGGATCTATCTACAGCAAGGGATCTATCTACAGCAAAGGACCTATCTACAGTAAAGGATCTATCTACGTCATATGATCAATCCACAGCAAGGGATCTATCTACAGCAAAGGATCTATTTACAATAAAGGAGCTATCTACAGCAAAAGATCTATCAACAATGAGGGATCTATCTGCAGCAAAGGATCTATCTACAGCAAAGGATCTATCCTCAGCAAAGGATCTTTATACAGCAGAGGATCTTTATACAGCAGAGGATCTATGTACAGTAATGGATCTATCTACTGCATAGGATACATCTGCTTCAGAGAATTTATCTACAGCAAAGAAACTATCTTCAGCAAAGAATCTATCTACAGCAAGGGATCTATATACAGCAAAGGATCTATCTACAGCAAAGGATCTATCTACAGCAAAGGATCTATCTACAGTCAAGGATTTATCTACTGCAAAGGATCTCTCTACAGCATAGGATCAATCTTAAGTTAAGGATCTATCTTAAGCAAAAGATCTATCTACAGCAAAGGATCTATCTAAAGCCAATGATCTATCTACAACAGAAAATCTATTTACAACAGCAAAACTTTATAGAGCAAAGGATCTATCTACAGCGAAGGATCTATCTACAGCAAAGTGATCTATCTTCAGTAAGGTATCTATCTACAGCAAAGAATCTGTCTTCACCAAAGGATCTTTCTACAACGCAGGATCTGTCAACAGCATAGGATCAATCTACAGCAAAGGATCTATCTACAGCAAAGGATCTATCTACTGCAAAGGATCTATCTTCAGCAAAGGATCTGTTTACAGTCAAGGATTTATCTACTGCAAAGGATCTCTCTACAGCAAAGGATCAATCTACATTTAAGGATCTATCTTAAGCAAAGGATCTATCTACAGCAAAGGATCTTTCTAAAGCCAATGATCTATCTACAAAAAAGGATCTATTTACAACAGCAGAACTTTATACAGCATAAGATCTGTCTACAGCAAAGGATCAATCTACAGCAAAGTGATCTATTTTCAGTAAGGGATCTATCTACAGAAAAGAATCTGTCTACACCAAAAGATCTTTCTACAGCGCAGGATCTGTCAACAGCAAAGGATCAATCTATAGCAAAAGATCTTTTTACAACAAAAGTTCTATCTACAGCAAAGAATCTATCTACAGCAAAGGATCTATCAACAATAAGTGATCTATCTGCAGCAAAGGATCTATCTACAGCAAAGGATCTATCTTCAGCAAAGGATCTATCTACAGCAAAGTGATCTATCTACAGTAAGGGATCTATCTACAGCAAATGATCTATCTACAGTAAAGTGATCTATCTACAGTAAGGGATCCATCTACAGCAAATAATCTATCTACACCAGAGGATCTTTCTACAGCGAAAGATGTGTCGACAGCAAAGGATCTATCTACAGCAATGGATCTATTTACAGCAGGAGATCTTTCTACAGCAAAGGATCTATTTTCAGTATGGGATCTATCTACAGCAAAGGATCTATTTTCAGTATGGGATCTATCTACAGCAACGGTTTTATCTACAATAAAAGATCTATCTACAGAAAAGGATCTATCTACAGAAAAGGATCTATCTACAGCGAAGAATCTATATACAGCAAAGGATCTATCTACAGCAAAGGATCTATCTACGGCAAGTGATCTATCTACGGCAAAGGATTCATTTATTTATTTACAGCAAAGGATCTTAGATCTATCTACAGCTAAGGATCTATCTACAGTAAAAGATCTATCTACTACAAAGGATCTATCTACAGCAAATGATCTATCTACAACAAATAATCTATTTACAGCTAGGAATCTATCTACAGCAAAGGATCTATGTACAGTAAAGGATCTATCTACTGCAAAGGGTCTGTCTACATCAAAGGATCTATCTACAACATAGAATCTATCTACAGCAAAGGATCAACCTACAGACAATGATCTATCTAAAGTAACGGGACTTTATACAGCAAATGATCAATCTACAGCAAATTATCTATCTTCAGCAAAGGTTCTTTCTACAGCATAAGATCTATCTACAGCAAAGGATCTATCTACAGCAAAGGATCTATCTAAAGCCAATGATCTATCTACAAAAAAGGATCTATTTACAACAGCAGAACTTTATACAGCATAGGATGTGTCCACAGCAAAGGATCTATCTACAGCAGAGTGATCTATTTTCAGTAAGGGATCTATCTACAGAAAAGAATCTGTCTACACCAAAAGATCTTTCTACAGCGCAGGATCTGTCAACAGCGAAGGATCAATCTATAGCAAAAGATCTATCTACAACAAAAGTTCTATCTACAGCAAAGAATCTATCTACAGGAAAGGATCTATCAACAATAAGGGATCTATCAGCAGCAAAGGATCTATCTACAGCAAAGGATCTATCTTCAGCAAAGGATCTATCTACAGCAAAGTGATCTATCTACAGTAAGGGATCTATCCACAGCAAATGATCTATCCACAGCAAAGTGTTCTATCTACAGTAAGGGATCTATCTACAGCGAAGGATCTATCTACAACAAAGGATCTATCTACAGCAAATGATCTATCAAGGATCTATATCTGCAGCAAATATTCTATCTACAAAAAAGAATCTATATACAGCAAAGAATCTATGTACAGTAAAGAATCTATCTACAGCATAGGATCTATCTACAGCAAAAAATCTATCTACTGCAAAGGATATATCTACAGCAAAGGATCTATCTACAGAAAAGGATCTATCTACAGCATAGTATCTATCTACAGCAAACGATTTATCTACAGCAAATGATCTATCTACAGCAAATGTTCTTTCTACAACAAAGAATCTATGTACAGCAAAGAATCTATCTACATAAAGAATCTATCTACAGCATAGGATCTATCTACAGCAAAGGATCTATCTACAGCAAAGGATCTATCTACAGCAAAGGATCTATCTACAGTAAAGGATCTATCTACTGAAAAGGATCTATCTACAGCAAAGGATCTATCTACAGCAAAGGACCTATCTACAGTAAAGGATCTATCTACATCATATGATCAATCCACAGCAAGGGATCTATCTACAGCAAAGGATCCATTTACAGTAAAGGAGCTATCTACAGCAAAAGATCTATCAACAATGAGGGATCTATCTGCAGCAAAGGATCTATCTACAGCAAAGGATCTATCTTCAGCAAAGGATCTTTATACAGAATAGGATCTATGTACAGTAATGGATCTATCTACTGCATAAGATACATCTTCTGCAAAGAATCTATCTAAAGAAAAGAAACTATCTTCAGTAAAGAATCTATCTACAGCAAAGGATCAATCTACAGCAAAGGATCTATCTACAGCATAGGATCTATCTACAGTCAAGGATTTATCTACTGCAAAGAATCTCTCTAAAGCATAGGATCAATCTAAAGTTAAGGATCTATCTTAATCAAAGGATCTATCTACAGCAAAGGATCTATCTAAAGCAAATGATCTATCTACAACAAAAAATCTATTTACAACAGCAGAACTTTATACAGCAAAGGATCTATCTACAGCGAAAGATCTATCTACAGCAAAGTGATCTATCTTCAGTAAGGGATCTATCTACAGCAAAGAATCTGTCTTCACCAAAGGATCTTTTTACAACGCAGGATCTGTCAACAGCAAAGGATCAATCTATAGCAAAAGATCTATTTACAACAAAAGTTCAATCTACAGCAAAAAATCTATCTACAGCAAAGGATCTATCTACAGGAAAGGATCTGTCTACAGCAAAGGATCTATTTACAGTAAAGAAGCTATCTACAGCAAAATATCTATCAACAATGAGGGATCTATCTGCAGCAAAGAATCTATCTACAGCAAAGGATCTATCTTCAGCAAAGTGATCTATCTTCAGTAAGAGATCTATCTACAGCAAAGAATCTGTCTACACCAAAGGATTTTTTACAGCACAGGATCTATCAACAGCAGAGGATCAATCTTTAGCAAAAGATATATTTACAACAAAAGTTCTATCTACAGCAAAAAATCTATCTACAGCAAAGGATTTATCTACAGGAAAGGATCTATCTACAGCAAAGGATCTATTTACAGTAAAGGAGCTATCTACAGCAAAAGATCTATCAACAATAAGGGATCTATCTACAGCAAATGATCTATCTACAGCAAAGTGTTCTATCTACAGTAAGGGATCTATCTACAGCAAAGAATCTATCTACACCAAAGGATCTTTCTACAGCAAAAGATCTGTCAACAGCAAAGGATCTATCTACAGCAAAAGATCTATTTACAGCAGAAGATCTTTCTACAGCAGAGGATCATTCTACAGCAAAGGATCTATCTACAGCAAAGAATCTATTTACAGTATGGGATCTATCAACAGCAAAGGTTTTATCTACAGTAAAGGATCTATCTACAGAAAAGGATCTATCCACAGAAAAGGATCTATCTACAGCGAAGGATCTATCTACAACAAAGGATCTATCTACAGCAAATGATCTATCTACGGCAAGGGATCTATCTACGGCGCAGGATTTATTTATTTATTTACAGCAAAGGATCTATCTACAGAAAAGGATCTATCTACAGAAAAGGATCTATCTACAGAAAAGGATCTATCTACAGCGAAGGATCTATCTACAACAAAGGATCTATCTACAACAAATGATCTATCAACTACAAGGATCTATCTACAGCATAGGATCTATCTACAGCAAAGGATCTATCTATAGCAAAGTATCTATCTACAGCAAAGGATCTATTTACAGAAAAGGATCTATCTACAGCGAAGGATCTATCTACAGCGAAAGATCTGTCAACAGCAAAGGATCTATCTACAGCAAAGGATCTATTTACAGCAGAAGATCTTTCTATAGCAGAGGATCTTTCTACAGGAAAGGATGTATCTACAGCAAAGGATCTATTTACAGTATGGGATCTATCTACAGCAACGGTTTTATCTACAATAAAAGATCTATCCACAGAAAAGGATCTATCTTCAGAAAAAGATCTATCTACAGTAAAGGATCTATCTAAAGCAAATTATCTATCTACAACAAACGATTTATCTACAGCAAAGGATCTATCTACATATAAGGATTCATCTACAACAAAGGATCTATCTACAGTAAAGGATCTATCTACAGCAAAGGATCTATCTACAGTAAAGGATCTATCTACATCGTATGATCAATCCACAGCAAGGGATCTATCTGCAGCAAAGGATCTATTTACAGTAAAGGAGCTATCTACAGCAAAAGATCTATCTACAATAGGGGATCTATCAGCAGCAAAGGATTTATCTACAGCAAAGGATCTATCTTCTGCAAAGGATCTTTATACAGCATAGGATCTGTGTTTAGTAAAGGATCTATCTACTGCATAGGATAAATCTACTGCAAAGAATCTATCTAGAGAAAAGAATCTATTTTCAGCAAAGAATCTATCTACAGAAACGGATCTATCTACAACGAAGGATCTATCTACAGCAAAGGATCAATCTACAGCAAATTATCTATCTTCAGCAAAGGTTCTTTCTACAGCATCAGATCTATCTACAGCAAATGATCTATCTACAGCAAAGGATCTATCTGAAGCCAATGATCTATCTACAAAAAAGGATCTATTTACAACAGCAGAACTTTATACAGCATAGGATGTGTCTACAGCAAAGGATCTATCTACAGCAGAGTGATTTATTTTCAGTAAGGGATCTATCTACAGAAAAGAATCTTTCTACACCAAAAGATCTTCCTACAGCGCAGGATCTGTCAACAGCAAAGTATCAATCTATAGCAAAAGATCTATTTACAACAAAAGTTCTATCTACAGCAAAGAATCTATCTACAGCAAAGGATCTATCAACTATAAGGGATCTATCTGCAGCAAAGGATCTATCTACAGCAAAGGATCTATCTTCAGCAAAGGATCTATCTACAGCAAAGTGATCTATTTACAGTAGGGGATCTATCTACAGCAAATGATCTATCTACAGCAAAGTGTTCTATCTACAGTGAGGGATCTATCTACAGCAAAGAATCTATCTACACCAAAGGATTTTTCTACAGCAAAAGATCTGTCAACACCAAAGGATCTATCTACAGCAAAGGATCTATTTACAGAAAAGGATCTATCTACAGCGAAGGATCTATTTACAACAAAGGATCTATCTACAGCAAATGATCTATCTACGGAAAGGGATCTATTTACAGCAGAAGATCTTTCTACAACAAAGGATCTATGTACAGCAAAGAATCTATCAGCAGTAAGGAATCTATCTACAGCAAAGGATCAATCTACAGACAATGATCTATCTAAAGTAACGGGACTTTATACAGCAAATGATCAATCTACAGCAAATTATCTATCTTCAGCAAAGGTTCTTTCTACAGCATAAGATCTATCTACAGCAAAGGATCTATCTACAGCAAAGGATCTATCTAAAGCCAATGATCTATCTACAAAAAAGGATCTATTTACAACAGCAGAACTTTATACAGCATAGGATGTGTCCACAGCAAAGGATCTATCTACAGCAGAGTGATCTATTTTCAGTAAGGGATCTATCTACAGAAAAGAATCTGTCTACACCAAAAGATCTTTCTACAGCGCAGGATCTGTCAACAGCAAAGGATCAATCTATAGCAAAAGATCTATTTACAACAAAAGTTCTATCTACAGCAAAGAATCTATATACAGCAAAGGATCTATCAACAATAAGGGATCTATCTGCAGCAAAGGATCTATCTACAGCAAAGGATCTATCTTCAGCAAAGGATCTATCTACAGCAAAGTGATCTATCTACAACAAAGGATCTATCTACAGCAAATGATCAATCAAGGATCTATATCTACAGCAAATATTCTATCTACAACAAAGAATCTATATACAGCAAAGAATCTATGTACAGTAAAGAATCTATCTACAGCATAGGATCTATCTACAGCAAAAAATCTATCTACTGCAAAGGATATATCTACAGCAAAGGATCTATCTACAGAAAAGGATCTATCTACAGCAAAGTATCTATCTACAGCAAACGATTTATCTACAGCAAATGATCTATCTACAGCAAATGTTCTTTCTACAACAAAGAATCTATGTACAGCAAAGAATCTATCTACAGTAAAGAATCTATCTACAGCATAGGATCTATCTACAGCAAAGGATCTATCTACAGCAAAGGATCTATCTACAGCAAAGGATATATCTACAGTAAAGGATCTATCTACTGAAAAGGATCTATCTACACCAAAAGATCTTTCTACAGCGCAGGATCTGTCAACAGCAAAGGATCAATCTATAGCAAAAGATCTTTTTACAACAAAAGTTCTATCTACAGCAAAGAATCTATCTACAGCAAAGGATCTATCAACAATAAGGGATCTATCTGCAGCAAAGGATCTATCTACAGCAAAGGATCTATCTTCAGCAAAGGATCTATCTACAGCAAAGTGATCTATCTACAGTAAGGGATCTATCTACAGCAAATGATCTATCTACAGTAAAGTGATCTATCTACAGTAAGGGATCCATCTACAGCAAATAATCTATCTACACCAAAGGATCTTTCTACAGCGAAAGATCTGTCGACAGCAAAGGATCTATCTACAGCAATGGATCTATTTACAGCAGGAGATCTTTCTACAACATGGGATTTTTCTACAGCAAAGGATCTATCTACAGCAAAGGATCTATTTTCAGTATGGGATCTATCTACAGCAACGGTTTTATCTACAATAAAAGATCTATCTACAGAAAAGGATCTATCTACAGAAAAGGATCTATCTACAGCGAAGAATCTATATACAGCAAAGGATCTATCTACAGCAAAGGATCTATCTACGGCAATTGATCTATCTACGGCAAAGGATTCATTTATTTATTTACAGCAAAGGATCTTAGATCTATCTACAGCTAAGGATCTATCTACAGTAAAAGATCTATCTACTACAAAGGATCTATCTACAGCAAATGATCTATCTACAACAAATAATCTATGTACAGCTAGGAATCTATCTACAGCAAAGGATCTATGTACAGTGAAGGATCTATCTACTGCAAAGGGTCTGTCTACATCAAAGTATCTATCTACAACAAAGAATCTATCTACAGCAAAGAATCTATGTTCAGCAGGGTAGCCGGTAAATTGCTCGAAAACAATTGCTCGAAAGACAATTGCTCGAAAACAATTGCTCGAAAAACAATTGCTCGAATGAACAATTGCTCGAAAGAATAATTGCTCGAAAGACAATTGCTCGAAAAACAATTGCTCGAACGAACAATTGATCGAATGAACAATTGCTCGAATTATCAAATTGCTCGAATGAAAAAATTGCTCGAATTATAAAATTGCACAGTTTTTGATTTTATTAAAGTCAGTTTTTCATGAAGTGGAGCTGCACCTAACAATGTTTGTTTCTTTTTAGTAATTGATCATTAATCATTCTATAAATGATTTTAATTATTACTCATTCTGCATAATCTTTTTTTAGACCGTTTGTGTGATCTGGTATGCAACATATGAATTGGAATCATGTGGTGAATCACTACTATTCATGTTCTTTTATCATAAAACCCGAAAAATTTGTAGATTAATTTATTACTAGCCTATATGTATGTGGTACCTCAATAGGTGAAATAACTCGAAGTTATGGCAGAGTTTTAATAAATCTACAAATTTTTTCGGGTTTATGATAAAAAAAACATGAATAGTACTGATTCACCACATGATTCCAATTCACATGTTACATACGAGATGACACAAATGGTCTAAAAAAAGATTATGCAGAATGAGTAATAATTATAATCATTTATAGAATGATTAATGATCAATTACTAAAAAAAAAACAAGGATTGTTAGGTGCAGCTCCACTTCATGAATAACTGACGTAAATAAAATCGAAAACTGTGCAATTTTATAATTCGAGCAATTTTGTTCATTCGAGCAATTTGATAATTCGAGCAATTGTTCATTCGATCAATTGTTCGTTCGAGCAATTGTTTTTCAAGCAATTGTCTTTCGAGCAATTGTTCTTTCGAGCAATTGTTCATTCGAGCAATTGTTTTTCGAGCAATTATTTTCGAGCAATTGTCTTTCGAGCAATTGTTTTCGAGCAATTTACCTAGAACCGTTCAGCAGATAATCTATCTACAGCAAATGATCTATCTACAGCAAAGGATCAATCTACAGACAATGATCTATCTAAAGTAACGGGACTTTATACAGCAAATGATCAATCTACAGCAAAATATCTATCTTCAGCAAAGGTTCTTTCTACAGCATAAGATCTATCTACAGCAAAGGATCTATCTACAGCAAAGGATCTATCTAAAGCCAATGATCTATCTACAAAAAAGGATCTATTTACAACAGCAGAACTTTATACAGCATAGGATGTGTCTACAGCAAAGGATCTATCTACAGCAGAGTGATCTATTTTCAGTAAGGGATCTATCTACAGAAAAGAATCTGTCTACACCAAAAGATCTTTCTACAGCGCAGGATCTGTCAACAGCAAAGGATCAATCTATAGCAAAAGATCTATTTACAACAAAAGTTCTATCTACAGCAAAGAATCTATCTACAGCAAAGGATCTATCAACAATAAGGGATCTATCTGCAGCAAAGGATCTATCTACAGCAAAGGATCTATCTTCAGCAAAGGATCTATCTACAGCAAAGTGATCTATCTACAGTAAGGGATCTATCCACAGCAAATGATCTATCTAGAGCAAAGTGTTCTATCTACAGTAAGGGATCTATCTACAGCGAAGGATCTATTTACAACAAAGGATCTATCTACAGCAAATGATCTATCAAGGATCTATATCTACAGCAAATATTCTATCTACAACAAAGAATCTATGTACAGCAAAGAATCTATGTACAGTAAGGAATCTATCTACAGCATAGGATCTATCTACAGCAAAAAATCTATCTACTGCAAAGGATCTATCTACAGCAAAGGATCTATCTACAGAAAAGGATCTATCTACAGCAAAGTATCTATCTACAGCAAACGATTTATCTACAGCAAATGATCTATCAACAGCAAATGTTCTTTCTACAACAAAGAATCTATGTACAGCAAAGAATCTATCTACAGTAAAGAATCTATCTACAGCATAGGATCTATCTACAGCAAAGGATCTATCTACAGCAAAGGATCTATCTACAGCAAAGGATCTATCTACAGTAAAGGATCTATCTACAGCGAGCGAAGTATCTATCTACAGCAAACGATTTATCTACAGCAAAGGATCTATCTACAGATAAGGATCCATCCACAGCAAAGGATTTATCTACAGTAAAGAATCTATTTACTGAAAAGGATCCATCTACAGCAAAGGATCTATCTACAGCAAAGGACCTATCTACAGTAAAGGATCTATCTACATCATATGATCAATCCACAGCAAGGGATCTATCTACAGCAAAGGATCCATTTACAGTAAAGGAGCTATCTACAGCAAAAGATCTATCAACAATGAGGGATCTATCTGCAGCAAAGGATCTATCTACAGCAAAGGATCTATCTTCAGCAAAGGATCTTTATACAGAATAGGATCTATGTACAGTAATGGATCTATCTACTGCATAAGATACATCTTCTGCAAAGAATCTATCTACAGAAAAGAAACTATCTTCAGTAAAGAATCTATCTACAGCAAAGGATCTATCTACAGCAAAGGATCTATCTACAGCATAGGATCTATCTACAGTCAAGGATTTATCTACTGCAAAGAATCTCTCTAAAGCATAGGATCAATCTAAAGTTAAGGATCTATCTTAATCAAAGGATCTATCTACAGCAAAGGATCTATCTAAAGCCAATGATCTATCTACAACAAAAATTCTATTTACAACAGAAGAACTTTATACAGCAAAGGATCTATCTACAGCGAAAGATCTATCTACAGCAAAGTGATCTATCTTCAGTAGGGGATCTATCTACAGCAAAGAATCTGTCTTCACCAAAGGATCTTTTTACAACGCAGGATCTGTCAACAGCAAAGGATCAATCTATAGCAAAAGATCTATTTACAACAAAAGTTCAATCTACAGCAAAAAATCTATCTACAGCAAAGGATCTATCAACAGGAAAGGATCTGTCTACAGCAAAGGATCTATTTACAGTAAAGAAGCTATCTTCAGCAAAAGATCTATCAACAATGAGGGATCTATCTGCAGCATAGAATCTATCTACAGCAAAGGATCTATCTTCAGCAAAGGATCTATCTATGCAGCAAAGTGATCTATCTACAGTAGGGGATCGATCTACAGCAAATGATCTATGTACAGCAAAGTGTTCTATCTACAGTAAGGGATCTATCTTCAGCAAAAAATCTATCTACACCGAAGGATCTTTCTACAGCAAAAGATCTGTCAACAGCAAAGGATCTATCTACAGCAAAGGATCTATTTACAGCAGAAGATCTTTCTATATCAGAATATCTTTCTACAGCATAGGATCTATCTACAGCAAAGGATCTATTTACAGTATGGGATCTCTCTACAGCAACGGTTTTATCTACAATAAAAGATCTATCTACAGAAAAGGATCTATCTACAGAAAAGGATCTATCTACAGTAAAGGATTTATCTAAAACAAATTATCTATCTACAACAAACGATTTATCTACAGCAAAGGATATATCTACATATAAGGATCCATCTACAGCAAAGGATCTATCTACAGTAAAGGATCTATCTACAGCAAAGGACCTATCTACAGATAAGGATCTATCTACATCGTATGATCAATCCACATCAAGGGATCTATCTGCAGCAAAGGATCTATTTACAGTAAAGGAGCTATCTACTGCAAAAGATCTATCTACAATAAGGGATCTATCTGCAGCAAAGGATTTATCTACAGCAAAGGATCTATCTTCAGCAAAGAATCTTTATACAGCATAGGATCTATGTACAGTAATGGATCTATCTACTGCATAGGATACATCTACTGCAAAGAATCTATCTAGAGAAAAGAATCTATTTTCAGCAAAGAATCTATCCACAGAAACGGATCTATCTACAACGAAGGATCTATCTACAGCAAAGGATCAATCTACAGCTAATTATCTATCTTCAGCAAAGGTTCTTTCTACAGCATAAGATCTATCTACAGCAAAGGATCTATCTACAGTAAAGGATCTATCTAAAGCCAATGATCTATCTACAAAAAAGGATCTATTTACAACAGCAGTACTTCATACAGCATAGGATGTGTCTACAGCAAAGGATCTATCTACAGCAGAGTGATCTATTTTCAGTAAGGGATCTATATACAGAAAAGAATCTGTCTACACCAAAAGATCTCTCTACAGCGCAGGATCTGTCAACAGCAAAGGATCAATCTATAGCAAAAGATCTATTTACAACTAAAGTTCTATCTACAGCAAAGAATCTATCTACAGCAAAAGATCTATCAACAATGAGGGATCTATCTGCAGCAAAGAATCTATCTACAGCAAAGGATCTATCTTCAGCAAAGGATCTATCTATGCAGCAACGTGATCTATCTACAGTAGGGGATCGATCTACAGCAAATGATCTATCTACAGCAAAGTGTTCTATCTACAGTGATGGATCTATTTACAGCAGAAGATCTTTCTATAGCAGAATATCTTTCTACAGCATAGGATCTATCTACAGCAAAGGATCTATTTACAGTATGGGATCTATCTACAGCAACGGTTTTATCTACAATAAAAGATCTATCTACAGAAAAGGATCTATCTACAGAAAAGGATCTATCTACAGTAAAGGATTTATCTAAAGCAAATTATCTATCTACAACAAACGATTTATCTACAGCAAAGGATATATCTACATATAAGGATCCATCTACAGCAAAGGATCTATCTACAGTAAAGGATCTATCTACAGCAAAGGACCTATCTACAGATAAGGATCTATCTACATCGTATGATCAATCCACATCAAGGGATCTATCTGCAGCAAAGGATCTATTTACAGTAAAGGAGCTATCTACTGCAAAAGATCTATCTACAATAAGGGATCTATCTGCAGCAAAGGATTTATCTACAGCAAAGGATCTATCTTCAGCAAGGAATCTTTATACAGCATAGGATCTATGTACAGTAAAGGATCTATCTACTGCATAGGATACATCTACTGCAAAGAATCTATCTAGAGAAAAGAATCTATTTTCAGCAAAGAATCTATCTACAGAAACGGATCTATCTACAACGAAGGATCTATCTACAGCAAAGGATCAATCTACAGCAAATTATCTATCTTCAGCAAAGGTTCTTTCTACAGCATAAGATCTATCTACAGCAAAGGATCTATCTACAGCAAAGGATCTATCTAAAGCCAATGATCTATCTACAAAAAAGGATCTATTTACAACAGCAGTACTTCATACAGCATAGGATGTGTCTACAGCAAAGGATCTATCTACAGCAGTGTGATCTATTTTCAGTAAGGGATCTATATACAGAAAAGAATCTGTCTACACCAAAAGATCTCTCTACAGCGCAGGATCTGTCAACAGCAAAGGATCAATCTATAGCAAAAGATCTATTTACAACTAAAGTTCTATCTACAGCAAAGAATCTATCTACAGCAAAAGATCTATCAACAATGAGGGATCTATCTGCAGCAAAGAATCTATCTACAGCAAAGGATCTATCTTCAGCAAAGGATCTATCTAAGCAGCAAAGTGATCTATCTACAGTAGGGGATCGATCTACAGCAAATGATCTATCTACAGCAAAGTGTTCTATCTACAGTAAGGGATCTATCTTCAGCAAAAAATCTATCTACACCGAAGGATCTTTCTACAGCGAAAGATCTGTCAACAGCAAAGGATCTATCTACAGCAAAAGATCTATTTACGGCAGAAGATCTTTCTATAGCAGAATATCTTTCTACAGCATAGGATCTATCTACAGCAAAGGATCTATTCACAGTATGGGATCTATCTACAGCAACGGTTTTATCTACAATAAAAGATCTATCTACAGTAAAGGATTTATCTAAAGCAAATTATCTATCTACAACAAACAATTTATCTACAGCAAAGGATATATCTACATATAAGGATCCATCTACAGCAAAGGGTCTATCTACAGTAAAGGATCTATCTACAGCAAAGGACCTATCTACAGATAAGGATCTATCTACATCGTATGATCAATCCACATCAAGGGATCTATCTGCAGCAAAGGATCTATTTACAGTAAAGGAGCTCTCTACTGCAAAAGATCTATCTACAATAAGGGATCTATCTGCAGCAAAGGATTTATCTACAGCAAAGGATCTATCTTCAGCAAAGAATCTTTATACAGCATAGGATCTATGTACAGTAAAGGATCTATCTACTGCATAGGATACATCTACTGCAAAGAATCTATCTAGAGAAAAGAATCTATTTTCAGCAAAGAATCTATCTACAGAAACGGATCTATCTACAACGAAGGATCTATCTACAGCAAAGGATCAATCTACAGCAAATTATCTATCTTCAGCAAAGGTTCTTTCTACAGCATAAGATCTATCTACAGCAAAGGATCTATCTACAGCAAAGGATCTATCTAAAGCCAATGATCTATCTACAAAAAAGGATCTATTTACAACAGCAGTACTTCATACAGCATAGGATGTGTCTACAGCAAAGGATCTATCTACAGCAGAGTGATCTATTTTCAGTAAGGGATCTATATACAGAAAAGAATCTGTCTACACCAAAAGATCTCTCTACAGCGCAGGATCTGTCAACAGCAAAGGATCAATCTATAGCAAAAGATCTATTTACAACTAAAGTTCTATCTACAGCAAAGAATCTATCTACAGCAAAGGATCTATTAACAATAGGGGATCTATCTGCGGCAAAGGATCTATCTACAGAAAAGGATCTATCTTCAGCAAAGGATCTATCTACAGCAAAGGATCAATCTACAGACAATGATCTATCAACAATGAGGGATCTATCTGCAGCAAGGGATCTATCTACACCAAGGAGCTATTTACAGTAAAAGATCTATCAACAATGTGGGATCTATCTGCAGCAAAGGATCTATCTACAGCAAAGGATCTATCTTCAGCAAAGGATCTCTATACAGCAAAAGATCTATCAACAATGAGGGATCTATCTGCAGTAAAGCATCTATCAACAGCAAAGTATCTATCTTCAGCAAAGGTTCTTTATACAGCATAGGATCTATGTACAGTAATGGATCTATCTTCTGCATAGGATACATCTACTGCAAAGAATCTATCTACAGCAAAGGATCTATCTACAGCAAAGGATCTATCTTCAGAAAAGGATCTATTTACAGCAAAGGATCTATCTACAGTCAAAGATTTATCTACTGCATAGGATCTCTCTACAGTAAAGGATCAAACTACAGTTAAGGATCTATCTTAAGCAAAGGATCTATCTACAGCAAAATATATATCTAAAGCCAATGATCTATCTACAACAAAGGATCTATTTAGAACAGCAGAACTTTATTCCCTAATGGATCTATCTACAGCAAAGGATCTATCTACAGCAAAGTGATCTATCTTCAGTAAGAGATCTATCTACAGCAAAGAATATGTCTACACCAAAGGATTTTTTACAGCACAGGATCTATCAACAGCAGAGGATCAATCTTTAGCAAAAGATATATTTACAACAAAAGTTCTATCTACAGCAAAAAATCTATCTACAGCAAAGGATTTATCTACAGGAAAGGATCTATCTACAGCAAAGGATCTATTTACAGTAAAGGAGCTATCTACAGCAAAAGATCTATCAACAATAAGGGATCTATCTACAGCAAATGATCTATCTACAGCAAAGTGTTCTATCTACAGTAAGGGATCTATCTACAGCAAAGAATCTATCTACACCAAAGGATCTTTCTACAGCAAAAGATCTGTCAACAGCAAAGGATCTATCTACAGCAAAAGATCTATTTACAGCAGAAGATCTTTCTACAGCAGAGTATCATTCTGCAGCAAAGGATCTATCTACAGCAAAGAATCTATTTACAGTATGGGATCTATCAACAGCAAAGGTTTTATCTACAGTAAAGGATCTATCTACAGAAAAGGATCTATCTACAGCAAATGATCTATCTACGGCAAGGGATCTATCTACGGCACAGGATTTATATATTTATTTACAGCAAAGGATCTATCTACAGAAAAGGATCTATCTACAGAAAAGAATCTATCTACAGAAAAGGATCTATCTACAGCGAAGGATCTATCTACAACAAAGAATCTATCTACAACAAATGATCTATCAACTACAAGGATCTATCTACAGCATAGGATCTATCTACAGCAAAGGATCTATCTATAGCAAAGTATCTATCTACAGCAAAGGATCTATTTACAGAAAAGGATCTATCTACAGCAAAGGATCTATCTACAGCGAAAGATCTGTCAACAGCAAAGGATCTATCTACAGCAAAGGATCTATTTACAGCAGAAGATCTTTCTATAGCAAAGGATCTTTCTACATGAAAGGATGTATCTACAGCAAAGAATCTATTTACAGTATGGGATCTATCTACAGCAACGGTTTTATCTACGATAAAAGATCTATCCACAGAAAAGGATCTATCTTCAGAAAAAGATCTATCTACAGTAAAAGATCTATCTAAAGCAAATTATCTATCTACAACAAACGATTTATCTACAGCAAAGGATCTATCTACATATAAGGATCCATCTACAACAAAGGATCTATCTACAGTAAAGGATCTATCTACAGCAAAGGATCTATCTACAGTAAAGGATCTATCTACATCGTATGATCAATCCACAGCAAGGGATCTATCTGCAGCAAAGGATCTATTTACAGTAAAGGAGCTATCTACAGCAAAAGATCTATCTACAATAGGGGATCTATCTGCAGCAAAGGATTTATCTACAGCAAAGGAGCTATCTACAGCAAAAGATCTATCAACAATAGGGGATCTATCTACTGCATAGGATAAATCTACTGCAAAGAATCTATCTAGAGAAAAGAATCTATTTTCAGCAAAGAATCTATCTACAGAAACGGATCTATCTACAACGAAGGATCTATCTACAGCAAAGGATCAATCTACAGCAAATTATCTATCTTCAGCAAAGGTTCTTTCTACAGCATAAGATCTATCTACAGCAAATGATCTATCTACAGCAAAGGATCTATCTAAAGCCAATGATCTATCTACAAAAAAGGATCTATTTACAACAGCAGAACTTTATACAGCATAGGATGTGTCTACAGCAAAGGATCTATCTACAGCAGAGTGATTTATTTTCAGTAAGGGATCTATCTACAGAAAAGAATCTTTCTACACCAAAAGATCTTTCTACAGCGCAGGATCTGTCAACAGCAAAGTTTCAATCTATAGCAAAAGATCTATTTACAACAAAAGTTCTATCTACAGCAAAGAATCTATCTACAGCAAAGGATCTATCAACTATAAGGGATCTATCTGCAGCAAAGGATCTATCTACAGCAAAGTGATCTATTTACAGTAGGGGATCTATCTACAGCAAATGATCTATCTACAGCAAAGTGTTCTATCTACAGTAAGGGATCTATCTACAGCAAAGAATCTATCTACACCAAAGGATTTTTCTACAGCAAAAGATCTGTCAACACCAAAGGATCTATCTACAGCAAAGGATCTATTTACAGAAAAGGATCTATCTACAGCGAAGGATCTATTTACAACAAAGGATCTATCTACAGCAAATGATCTATCTACGGAAAGGGATCTATTTACAGCAGAAGATCTTTCTACAACAAAGGATCTATGTACAGCAAAGAATCTATCAGCAGTAAGGAATCTATCTACAGCATAGGATCTATCTACAGCAAAGGATCTATCTACAGATAAGGATCTATACACAGCAAAGGATCTATCTACAGTAAAGGATCTATCTACTGAAAAGGATCTATCTACAGCAAGGGATCTATCTACAGCAAAGGACCTATCTACAGTAAAGGATCTATCTACGTCATATGATAAATCCACAGCAAGGGATCTATCTACAGCAAAGTATCTATTTACAGTAAAGGAGCTATCTACAGCAAAAGATCTATCAACAATGAGGGATCTATCTGCAGCAAAGGATCTATCTACAGCAAAGGATCTATCCTCAGCAAAGGATCTTTATACAGCAGAGGATCTTTATACAGCAGAGGATCTATGTACGGTAATGGATCTATCTACTGCATAGGATACATCTGCTTCAGAGAATCTATCTACAGCAAAGAAACTATCTTCAGCAAAGAATCTATCTACAGCAAGGGATCTATATACAGCAAAGGATCTATCTACAGCAAAGGATCTATCTACAGCAAAGGATCTATCTACAGTCAAGGATTTATCTACTGCAAAGGATCTCTCTACAGCATAGGATCAATTTTAAGTTAAGGATCTATCTTAAGTTAAGGATCTATCTTAAGCAAAAGATCTATCAACAGCAAAGGATCTATCTAAAGCCAATGATCTATCTACAACAGAAAATCTATTTACAACAGCAAAACTTTATACAGCAAAGGATCTATCTACAGCAAAGGATCTATCTACAGCAAAGTGATCTATCTTCAGTAAGGTATCTATCTACAGCAAAGAATCTGTCTTCACCAAAGGATCTTTCTACAACGCAGGATCTGTCAACAGCATAGGATCAATCTACAGCAAAGGATCTATCTACAGCGAAGGATCTATCTACAACAAAGGATCTATCTACAGCAAATGATCTATCTACGGCAAGGGATCTATCTACGGCACAGGATTTATTTATTTATTTACAGCAAAGGATCTATCTACAGAAAAGGATCTATCTACAGAAAAGGATCTATCTACAGAAAAGGATCTATCTATAGCGAAGGATCTATCTACAACAAAGGATCTATCTACAACAAATGATCTATCAACTACAAGGATCTATCTACAGCATAGGATCTATCTACAGCAAAGGATCTATCTATAGCAAAGTATCTATCTACAGCAAAGGATCTATTTACAGAAAAGGATCTATCTACAGCGAAGGATCTATCTACAGCGAAAGATCTGTCAACAGCAAAGGATCTATCTACAGCAAAGGATCTATTTACAGCAGAAGATCTTTCTATAGCAGAGGATCTTTCTACAGGAAAGGATGTATCTACAGCAAAGGATCTATTTACAGTATGGGATCTATCTACAGCAACGGTTTTATCTACAATAAAAGATCTATCCACAGAAAAGGATCTATCTTCAGAAAAAGATCTATCTACAGTAAAGGATCTATCTAAAGCAAATTATCTATCTACAACAAACGATTTATCTACAGCAAAGGATCTATCTACATATAAGGATCCATCTACAACAAAGGATCTATCTACAGTAAAGGATCTATCTACAGCAAAGGATCTATCTACAGTAAAGGATCTATCTACATCGTATGATCAATCCACAGCAAGGGATCTATCTGCAGCAAAGGATCTATTTACAGTAAAGGAGCTATCTACAGCAAAAGATCTATCTACAATAGGGGAACTATCTGCAGCAAAGGATTTATCTACAGCAAAGGATCTATCTTCAGCAAAGGATCTTTATACAGCATAGGATCTATGTTCAGTAAAGGATCTATCTACTGCATAGGATAAATCTACTGCAAAGAATCTATCTAGAGAAAAGAATCTATTTTCAGCAAAGAATCTATCTACAGAAACGGATCTATCTACAACGAAGGATCTATCTACAGCAAAGGATCAATCTACAGCAAATTATCTATCTTCAGCAAAGGTTCTTTCTACAGCATAAGATCTATCTACAGCAAATGATCTATCTACAGCAAAGGATCTATCTAAAGCCAATGATCTATCTACAAAAAAGGATCTATTTACAACAGCAGAACTTTATACAGCATAGGATGTGTCTACAGCAAAGGATCTATCTACAGCAGAGTTATTTATTTGCAGTAAGGGATCTATCTACAGAAAAGAATCTTTCTACACCAAAAGATCTTTCTACAGCGCAGGATCTGTCAACAGCAAAGTATCAATCTATAGCAAAAGATCTATTTACAACAAAAGTTCTATCTACAGCAAAGAATCTATCTACAGCAAAGGATCTATCAACTATAAGGGATCTATCTGCAGCAAAGGATCTATCTACAGCAAAGGATCTATCTTCAGCAAAGGATCTATCTACAGCAAAGTGATCTATTTACAGTAGGGGATCTATCTACAGCAAATGATCTATCTACAGCAAAGTGTTCTATCTACAGTAAGGGATCTATCTACAGCAAAGAATCTATCTACACCAAAGGATTTTTCTACAGCAAAAGATCTGTCAACACCAAAGGATCTATCTACAGCAAAGGATCTATTTACAGAAAAAGATCTATCTACAGCGAAGGATCTATTTACAACAAAGGATCTTTCTACAGCAAATGATCTATCTACGGAAAGGGATCTATTTACAGCAGAAGATCTTTCTACAACAAAGGATCTATGTACAGCAAAGAATCTATCAGCAGTGAGGAATCTATCTACAGCATAGGATCTATATACAGCAAAGGATCTATCTACAGATAAGGATCTATCCACAGCAAAGGATCTATCTACAGTAAAGGATCTATCTACTGAAAAGGATCTATCTACAGCAAGGGATCTATCTACAGCAAAGGACCTATCTACAGTAAAGGATCTATCTACGTCATATGATCAATCCACAGCAAGGGATCTATCTACAGCAAAGGATCTATTTACAATAAAGGAGCTATCTACAGCAAAAGATCTATCAACAATGAGGGATCTATCTGCAGCGAAGGATCTATCTACAGCAAAGTATCTATCCTCAGCAAAGGATCTTTATACAGCAGAGGATCTTTATACAGCAGAGGATCTATGTACAGTAATGGATCTATCTACTGCATAGGATACATCTGCTTCAGAGAATCTATCTACAGCAAAGAAACTATCTTCAGCAAAGAATCTATCTACAGCAAGGGATCTATATACAGCAAAGGATCTATCTACAGCAAAGGATCTATCTACAGCAAAGGATCTATCTACAGTCAAGGATTTATCTACTGCAAAGGATCTCTCTACAGCATAGGATTAATCTTAAGTTAAGGATCTATCTTAAGCAAAAGATCTATCTACAGCAAAGGATCTATCTAAAGCCAATGATCTATCTACAACAGAAAATCTATTTACAACAGCAAAACTTTATAGAGCAAAGGATCTATCTACAGCGAAGGATCTATCTACAGCAAAGTGATCTATCTTCAGTAAGGTATCTATCTACAGCAAAGAATCTGTCTTCACCAAAGGATCTTTCTACAACGCAGGATCTGTCAACAGCATAGGATCAATCTACAGCAAAGGATCTATCTACAGCAAAGGATCTATCTACTGCAAAGGATCTATCTTCAGCAAAGGATCTGTTTACAGTCAAGGATTTATCTACTGCAAAGGATCTCTCTACAGCAAAGGATCAATCTACATTTAAGGATCTATCTTAAGCAAAGGATCTATCTATAGCAAAGGATCTTTCTAAAGCCAATGATCTATCTACAAAAAAGGATCTATTTACAACAGCAGAACTTTATACAGCATAGGATCTGTCTACAGCAAAGGATCAATCTACAGCAAAGTGATCTATTTTCAGTAAGGGATCTATCTACAGAAAAGAATCTGTCTACACCAAAAGATCTCTCTACAGCGCAGGATCTGTCAACAGCAAAGGATCAATCTATAGCAAAAGATCTATTTACAACTAAAGTTCTATCTACAGCAAAGAATCTATCTACAGCAAAGGATCTATTAACAATAGGGGATCTATCTGCGGCAAAGGATCTATCTACAGAAAAGGATCTATCTTCAGCAAAGGATCTATCTACAGCAAAGGATCAATCTACAGACAATGATCTATCAACAATGAGGGATCTATCTGCAGCAAAGGATCTATCTACACCAAGGAGCTATTTACAGTAAAAGATCTATCAACAATGTGGGATCTATCTGCAGCAAAGGATCTATCTACAGCAAAGGATCTATCTTCAGCAAAGGATCTCTATACAGCAAAAGATCTATCAACAATGAGGGATCTATCTGCAGTAAAGGATCTATCTACAGCAAAGTATCTATCTTCAGCAAAGGTTCTTTATACAGCATAGGATCTATGTACAGTAATGGATCTATCTTCTGCATAGGATACATCTACTGCAAAGAATCTATCTACAGCAAAGGATCTATCTACAGCAAAGGATCTATCTTCAGAAAAGGATCTATTTACAGCAAAGGATCTATCTACAGTCAAAGATTTATCTACTGCATAGGATCTCTCTACAGTAAAGGATCAATCTACAGTTAAGGATCTATCTTAAGCAAAGGATCTATCTACAGCAAAATATATATCTAAAGCCAATGATCTATCTACAACAAAGGATCTATTTAGAACAGCAGAACTTTATTCCCTAATGGATCTATCTACAGCAAAGGATCTATCTACAGCAAAGTGATCTATCTTCAGTAAGAGATCTATCTACAGCAAAGAATATGTCTACACCAAAGGATTTTTTACAGCACAGGATCTATCAACAGCAGAGGATCAATCTTTAGCAAAAGATATATTTACAACAAAAGTTCTATCTACAGCAAAAAATCTATCTACAGCAAAGGATTTATCTACAGGAAAGGATCTATCTACAGCAAAGGATCTATTTACAGTAAAGGAGCTATCTACAGCAAAAGATCTATCAACAATAAGGGATCTATCTACAGCAAATGATCTATCTACAGCAAAGTGTTCTATCTACAGTAAGGGATCTATCTACAGCAAAGAATCTATCTACACCAAAGGATCTTTCTACAGCAAAAGATCTGTCAACAGCAAAGGATCTATCTACAGCAAAAGATCTATTTACAGCAGAAGATCTATCTACAGCAAAGGATCTATTAACAATAGGGGATCTATCTGCGGCAAAGGATCTATCTACAGAAAAGGATCTATCTTCAGCAAAGGATCTATCTACAGCAAAGGATCAATCTACAGACAATGATCTATCAACAATGAGGGATCTATCTGCAGCAAAGGATCTATCTACACCAAGGAGCTATTTACAGTAAAAGATCTATCAACAATGTGGGATCTATCTGCAGCAAAGGATCTATCTACAGCAAAGGATCTATCTTCAGCGAAGGATCTCTATACAGCAAAAGATCTATCAACAATGAGGGATCTATCTGCAGTAAAGGATCTATCTACAGCAAAGTATCTATCTTCAGCAAAGGTTCTTTATACAGCATAGGATCTATGTACAGTAATGGATCTATCTTCTGCATAGGATACATCTACTGCAAAGAATCTATCTACAGCAAAGGATCTATCTACAGCAAAGGATCTATCTTCAGAAAAGGATCTATTTACAGCAAAGGATCTATCTACAGTCAAAGATTTATCTACTGCATAGGATCTCTCTACAGTAAAGGATCAATCTACAGTTAAGGATCTATCTTAAGCAAAGGATCTATCTACAGCAAAATATATATCTAAAGCCAATGATCTATCTACAACAAAGGATCTATTTAGAACAGCAGAACTTTATTCCCTAATGGATCTATCTACAGCAAAGGATCTATCTACAGCAAAGTGATCTATCTTCAGTAAGAGATCTATCTACAGCAAAGAATATGTCTACACCAAAGGATTTTTTACAGCACAGGATCTATCAACAGCAGAGGATCAATCTTTAGCAAAAGATATATTTACAACAAAAGTTCTATCTACAGCAAAAAATCTATCTACAGCAAAGGATTTATGTACAGGAAAGGATCTATCTACAGCAAAGGATCTATTTACAGTAAAGGAGCTATCTACAGCAAAAGATCTATCAACAATAAGGGATCTATCTACAGCAAATGATCTATCTACAGCAAAGTGTTCTATCTACAGTAAGGGATCTATCTACAGCAAAGAATCTATCTACACCAAAGGATCTTTCTACAGCAAAAGATCTGTCAACAGCAAAGGATCTATCTACAGCAAAAGATCTATTTACAGCAGAAGATCTTTCTACAGCAGAGGATCATTCTGCAGCAAAGGATCTATCTACAGCAAAGAATCTATTTACAGTATGGGATCTATCAACAGCAAAGGTTTTATCTACAGTAAAGGATCTATCTACAGAAAAGGATCTATCTACAGAAAAGGATCTATCTACAGCGAAGGATCTATCTACAACAAAGGATCTATCTACAGCAAATGATCTATCTACGGCAAGGGATCTATCTACGGCACAGGATTTATATATTTATTTACAGCAAAGGATCTATCTACAGAAAAGGATCTATCTACAGAAAAGGATCTATCTACAGAAAAGGATCTATCTACAGCGAAGGATCTATCTACAACAAAGAATCTATCTACAACAAATGATCTATCAACTACAAGGATCTATCTACAGCATAGGATCTATCTACAGCAAAGGATCTATCTATAGCAAAGTATCTATCTACAGCAAAGGATCTATTTACAGAAAAGGATCTATCTACAGCAAAGGATCTATCTACAGCGAAAGATCTGTCAACAGCAAAGGATCTATCTACAGCAAAGGATCTATTTACAGCAGAAGATCTTTCTATAGCAAAGGATCTTTCTACATGAAAGGATGTATCTACAGCAAAGAATCTATTTACAGTATGGGATCTATCTACAGCAACGGTTTTATCTACGATAAAAGATCTATCCACAGAAAAGGATCTATCTTCAGAAAAAGATCTATCTACAGTAAAGGATCTATCTAAAGCAAATTATCTATCTACAACAAACGATTTATCTACAGCAAAGGATCTATCTACATATAAGGATCCATCTACAACAAAGGATCTATCTACAGTAAAGGATCTATCTACAGCAAAGGATCTATCTACAGTAAAGGATCTATCTACATCGTATGATCAATCCACAGCAAGGGATCTATCTGCAGCAAAGGATCTATTTACAGTAAAGGAGCTATCTACAGCAAAAGATCTATCTACAATAGGGGATCTATCTGCAGCAAAGGATTTATCTACAGCAAAGGAGCTATCTACAGCAAAAGATCTATCAACAATAGGGGATCTATCTACTGCATAGGATAAATCTACTGCAAAGAATCTATCTAGAGAAAAGAATCTATTTTCAGCAAAGAATCTATCTACAGAAACGGATCTATCTACAACGAAGGATCTATCTACAGCAAAGGATCAATCTACAGCAAATTATCTATATTCAGCAAAGGTTCTTTCTACAGCATAAGATCTATCTACAGCAAATGATCTATCTACAGCAAAGGATCTATCTAAAGCCAATGATCTATCTACAAAAAAGGATCTATTTACAACAGCAGAACTTTATACAGCATAGGATGTGTCTACAGCAAAGGATCTATCTACAGCAGAGTGATTTATTTTCAGTAAGGGATCTATCTACAGAAAAGAATCTTTCTACACCAAAAGATCTTTCTACAGCGCAGGATCTGTCAACAGCAAAGTTTCAATCTATAGCAAAAGATCTATTTACAACAAAAGTTCTATCTACAGCAAAGAATCTATCTACAGCAAAGGATCTATCAACTATAAGGGATCTATCTGCAGCAAAGGATCTATCTACAGCAAAGGATCTATCTTCAGCAAAGGATCTATCTACAGCAAAGTGATCTATTTACAGTAAGGGATCTATCTACAGCAAATGATCTATCTACAGCAAAGTGTTCTATCTACAGTAAGGGATCTATCTACAGCAAAGAATCTATCTACACCAAAGGATTTTTCTACAGCAAAAGATCTGTCAACACCAAAGGATCTATCTACAGCAAAGGATCTATTTACAGAAAAGGATCTATCTACAGCGAAGGATCTATTTACAACAAAGGATCTATCTACAGCAAATGATCTATCTACGGAAAGGGATCTATTTACAGCAGAAGATCTTTCTACAACAAAGGATCTATGTACAGCAAAGAATCTATCAGCAGTAAGGAATCTATCTACAGCATAGGATCTATCTACAGCAAAGGATCTATCTACAGATAAGGATCTATACACAGCAAAGGATCTATCTACAGTAAAGGATCTATCTACTGAAAAGGATCTATCTACAGCAAGGGATCTATCTACAGCAAAGGACCTATCTACAGTAAAGGATCTATCTACGTCATATGATAAATCCACAGCAAGGGATCTATCTACAGCAAAGGATCTATTTACAGTAAAGGAGCTATCTACAGCAAAAGATCTATCAACAATGAGGGATCTATCTGCAGCAAAGGATCTATCTACAGCAAAGGATCTATCCTCAGCAAAGGATCTTTATACAGCAGAGGATCTTTATACAGCAGAGGATCTATGTACAGTAATGGATCTATCTACTGCATAGGATACATCTGCTTCAGAGAATCTATCTACAGCAAAGAAACTATCTTCAGCAAAGAATCTATCTACAGCAAGGGATCTATATACAGCAAAGGATCTATCTACAGCAAAGGATCTATCTACAGCAAAGGATCTATCTACAGTCAAGGATTTATCTACTGCAAAGGATCTCTCTACAGCATAGGATCAATCTTAAGTTAAGGATCTATCTTAAGTTAAGGATCTATCTTAAGCAAAAGATCTATCTACAGCAAAGGATCTATCTAAAGCCAATGATCTATCTACAACAGAAAATCTATTTACAACAGCAAAACTTTATACAGCAAAGGATCTATCTACAGCAAAGGATCTATCTACAGCAAAGTGATCTATCTTCAGTAAGGTATCTATCTACAGCAAAGAATCTGTCTTCACCAAAGGATCTTTCTACAACGCAGGATCTGTCAACAGCATAGGATCAATCTACAGCAAAGGATCTATCTACAGCGAAGGATCTATCTACAACAAAGGATCTATCTACAGCAAATGATCTATCTACGGCAAGGGATCTATCTACGGCACAGGATTTATTTATTTATTTACAGCAAAGGATCTATCTACAGAAAAGGATCTATCTACAGAAAAGGATCTATCTACAGAAAAGGATCTATCTATAGCGAAGGATCTATCTACAACAAAGGATCTATCTACAACAAATGATCTATCAACTACAAGGATCTATCTACAGCATAGGATCTATCTACAGCAAAGGATCTATCTATAGCAAAGTATCTATCTACAGCAAAGGATCTATTTACAGAAAAGGATCTATCTACAGCGAAGGATCTATCTACAGCGAAAGATCTGTCAACAGCAAAGGATCTATCTACAGCAAAGGATCTATTTATAGCAGAAGATCTTTCTATAGCAGAGGATCTTTCTACAGGAAAGGATGTATCTACAGCAAAGGATCTATTTACAGTATGGGATCTATCTACAGCAACGGTTTTATCTACAATAAAAGATCTATCCACAGAAAAGGATCTATCTTCAGAAAAAGATCTATCTACAGTAAAGGATCTATCTAAAGCAAATTATCTATCTACAACAAACGATTTATCTACAGCAAAGGATCTATCTACATATAAGGATCCATCTACAACAAAGGATCTATCTACAGTAAAGGATCTATCTACAGCAAAGGATCTATCTACAGTAAAGGATCTATCTACATCGTATGATCAATCCACAGCAAGGGATCTATCTGCAGCAAAGGATCTATTTACAGTAAAGGAGCTATCTACAGCAAAAGATCTATCTACAATAGGGGAACTATCTGCAGCAAAGGATTTATCTACAGCAAAGGATCTATCTTCAGCAAAGGATCTTTATACAGCATAGGATCTATGTTCAGTAAAGGATCTATCTACTGCATAGGATAAATCTACTGCAAAGAATCTATCTAGAGAAAAGAATCTATTTTCAGCAAAGAATCTATCTACAGAAACGGATCTATCTACAACGAAGGATCTATCTACAGCAAAGGATCAATCTACAGCAAATTATCTATCTTCAGCAAAGGTTCTTTCTACAGCATAAGATCTATCTACAGCAAATGATCTATCTACAGCAAAGGATCTATCTAAAGCCAATGATCTATCTACAAAAAAGGATCTATTTACAACAGCAGAACTTTATACAGCATAGGATGTGTCTACAGCAAAAGATCTATCTACAGCAGAGTTATTTATTTTCAGTAAGGGATCTATCTACAGAAAAGAATCTTTCTACACCAAAAGATCTTTCTACAGCGCAGGATCTGTCAACAGCAAAGTATCAATCTATAGCAAAAGATCTATTTACAACAAAAGTTCTATATACAGCAAAGAATCTATCTACAGCCAAGGATCTATCAACTATAAGGGATCTATCTGCAGCAAAGGATCTATCTACAGCAAAGGATCTATCTTCAGCAAAGGATCTATCTACAGCAAAGTGATCTATTTACAGTAGGGGATCTATCTACAGCAAATGATCTATCTACAGCAAAGTGTTCTATCTACAGTAAGGGATCTATCTACAGCAAAGAATCTATCTACACCAAAGGATTTTTCTACAGCAAAAGATCTGTCAACACCAAAGGATCTATCTACAGCAAAGGATCTATTTACAGAAAAAGATCTATCTACAGCGAAGGATCTATTTACAACAAAGGATCTATCTACAGCAAATGATCTATCTACGGAAAGGGATCTATTTACAGCAGAAGATCTTTCTACAACAAAGGATCTATGTACAGCAAAGAATCTATCAGCAGTAAGGAATCTATCTACAGCATAGGATCTATATACAGCAAAGGATCTATCTACAGATAAGGATCTATCCACAGCAAAGGATCTATCTACAGTAAAGGATCTATCTACTGAAAAGGATCTATCTACAGCAAGGGATCTATCTACAGCAAAGGACCTATCTACAGTAAAGGATCTATCTACGTCATATGATCAATCCACAGCAAGGGATCTATCTACAGCAAAGGATCTATTTACAATAAAGGAGCTATCTACAGCAAAAGATCTATCAACAATGAGGGATCTATCTGCAGCGAAGGATCTATCTACAGCAAAGTATCTATCCTCAGCAAAGGATCTTTATACAGCAGAGGATCTTTATACAGCAGAGGATCTATGTACAGTAATGGATCTATCTACTGCATAGGATACATCTGCTTCAGAGAATCTATCTACAGCAAAGAAACTATCTTCAGCAAAGAATCTATCTACAGCAAGGGATCTATATACAGCAAAGGATCTATCTACAGCAAAGGATCTATCTACAGCAAAGGATCTATCTACAGTCAAGGATTTATCTACTGCAAAGGATCTCTCTACAGCATAGGATCAATCTTAAGTTAAGGATCTATCTTAAGCAAAAGATCTATCTACAGCAAAGGATCTATCTAAAGCCAATGATTTATCTACAACAGAAAATCTATTTACAACAGCAAAACTTTATAGAGCAAAGGATCTATCTACAGCGAAGGATCTATCTACAGCAAAGTGATCTATCTTCAGTAAGGTATCTATCTACAGCAAAGAATCTGTCTTCACCAAAGGATCTTTCTACAACGCAGGATCTGTCAACAGCATAGGATCAATCTACAGCAAAGGATCTATCTACAGCAAAGGATCTATCTACTGCAAAGGATCTATCTTCAGCAAAGGATCTGTTTACAGTCAAGGATTTATCTACTGCAAAGGATCTCTCTACAGCAAAGGATCAATCTACATTTAAGGATCTATCTTAAGCAAAGGATCTATCTACAGCAAAGGATCTTTCTAAAGCCAATGATCTATCTACAAAAAAGGATCTATTTACAACAGCAGAACTTTATACAGCATAGGATCTGTCTACAGCAAAGGATCAATCTACAGCAAAGTGATCTATTTTCAGTAAGGGATCTATCTACAGAAAAGAATCTGTCTACACCAAAAGATCTTTCTACAGCGCAGGATCTGTCAACAGCAAAGGATCAATCTATAGCAAAAGATCTTTTTACAACAAAAGTTCTATCTACAGCAAAGAATCTATCTACAGCAAAGGATCTATCAACAATAAGTGATCTATCTGCAGCAAAGGATCTATCTACAGCAAAGGATCTATCTTCAGCAAAGGATGTATCTACAGCAAAGTGATCTATCTACAGTAAGGGATCTATCTACAGCAAATGATCTATCTACAGTAAAGTGATCTATCTACAGTAAGGGATCCATCTACAGCAAATAATCTATCTACACCAAAGGATCTTTCTACAGCGAAAGATCTGTCGACAGCAAAGGATCTATCTACAGCAATGGATCTATTTACAGCAGGAGATCTTTCTACAACATGGGATTTTTCTACAGCAAAGGATCTATCTACAGCAAAGGATCTATTTTCAGTATGGGATCTATCTACAGCAACGGTTTTATCTACAATAAAAGATCTATCTACAGAAAAGGATCTATCTACAGAAAAGGATCTATCTACAGCGAAGAATCTATATACAGCAAAGGATCTACCTACAGCAAAGGATCTATCTACGGCAAGTGATCTATCTACGGCAAAGGATTCATTTATTTATTTACAGCAAAGGATCTTAGATCTATCTACAGCTAAGGATCTATCTACAGTAAAAGATCTTTCTACTACAAAGGATCTATCTACAGCAAATGATCTATCTACAACAAATAATCTATTTACAGCTAGGAATCTATCTACAGCAAAGGATCCATGTACAGTAAAGGATCTATCTACTGCAAAGGGTCTGTCTACATCAAAGGATCTATCTACAACATAGAATCTATCTACAGCAAAGGATCAATCTACAGACAATGATCTATCTAAAGTAACGGGACTTTATACAGCAAATGATCAATCTACAGCAAATTATCTATCTTCAGCAAAGGTTCTTTCTACAGCATAAGATCTATCTACAGCAAAGGATCTATCTACAGCAAAGAATCTATCTAAAGCCAATGATCTATCTACAAAAAAGGATCTATTTACAACAGCAGAACTTTATACAGCATAGGATGTGTCCACAGCAAAGGATCAATCTATAGCAAAAGATCTATTTACAACAAAAGTTCTATCTACAGCAAAGAATCTATCTACAGCAAAGGATCTATCAACAATAAGGGATCTATCTGCAGCAAAGGATCTATCTACAGCAAAGGATCTATCTTCAGCAAAGGATCTATCTACAGCAAAGTGATCTATCTACAGTAAGGGATCTATCCACAGCAAATGATCTATCCACAGCAGAGTGTTCTATCTACAGTAAGGGATCTATCTACAGCGAAGGATCTATCTACAACAAAGGATCTATCTACAGCAAATGATCTATCAAGGATCTATATCTACAGCAAATATTCTATCTACAACAAAGAATCTATATACAGCAAAGAATCTATGTACAGTAAAGAATCTATCTACAGCATAGGATCTATCTACAGCAAAAAATCTATCTACTGCAAAGGATATATCTACAGCAAAGGATCTATCTACAGAAAAGGATCTATCTACAGCAAAGTATCTATCTACAGCAAACGATTTATCTACAGCAAATGATCTATCTACAGCAAATGTTCTTTCTACAACAAAGAATCTATGTACAGCAAAGAATCTATCTACAGTAAAGAATCTATCTACAGCATAGGATCTATCTACAGCAAAGGATCTATCTACAGCAAAGGATCTATCTACAGCAAAGGATCTATCTACAGTAAAGGATCTATATACTGAAAAGGATCTATCTACAGCAAAGGATCTATCTACAGAAAAGGATCTATCTACAGCGAAGGATCTATCTACAACAAAGGATCTATCTACAACAAATGATTTATCAACTACAAGGATCTATCTACAGCATAGGATCTATCTACAGCAAAGGATCTATCTATAGCAAAGTATCTATCTACAGCAAAGGATCTATTTACAGAAAAGGATCTATCTACAGCGAAGGATCTATCTACAGCGAAAGATCTGTCAACAGCAAAGGATCTATCTACAGCAAAGGATCTATTTACAGCAGAAGATCTTTCTATAGCAGAGGATCTTTCTACAGCAAATGTTCTTTCTACAACAAAGAATCTATGTACAGCAAAGAATCTATCTACAGTAAAGAATCTATCTACAGCATAGGATCTATCTACAGCAAAGGATCTATCTGCAGCAAAGGATCTATCTACAGCAAAGGATCTATCTACAGTAAAGGATCTATCTACTGAAAAGGATCTATCTCAGCAAAGGATCTATCTACAGCAAAGGACCTATCTACAGTAAAGGATCTATCTACATCATATGATCAATCCACAGCAAGGGATCTATCTACAGCAAAGGATCACTTTACAGTAAAGGAGCTATCTACAGCAAAAGATCTATCAACAATGAGGGATCTATCTGCAGCAAAGGATCTATCTACAGCAAAGGATCTATCTTCAGCAAAGGATCTTTATACAGAATAGGATCTATGTACAGTAATGGATCTATCTACTGCATAAGATACATCTTCTGCAAAGAATCTATCTACAGAAAAGAAACTATCTTCAGTAAAGAATCTATCTACAGCAAAGGATCAATCTACAGCAAAGGATCTATCTACAGCATAGGATCTATCTACAGTCAAGGATTTATCTACTGCAAAGAATCTCTCTAAAGCATAGGATCAATCTAAAGTTAAGGATCTATCTTAATCAAAGGATCTATCTACAGCAAAGGATCTATCTAAAGCCAATGATCTATCTACAACAAAAAATCTATTTACAACAGCAGAACTTTATACAGCAAAGGATCTATCTACAGCGAAAGATCTATCTACAGCAAAGTGATCTATCTTCAGTAAGGGATCTATCTACAGCAAAGAATCTGTCTTCACCAAAGGATCTTTTTACAACGCAGGATCTGTCAACAGCAAAGGATCAATCTATAGCAAAAGATCTATTTACAACAAAAGTTCAATCTGCAGCAAAAAATCTATCTACAGCAAAGGATCTATCTACAGGAAAGGATCTGTCTACAGCAAAGGATCTATTTACAGTAAAGAAGCTATCTACAGCAAAAGATCTATCAACAATGAGGGATCTATCTGCAGCAAAGAATCTATCTACAGCAAAGGATCTATCTTCAGCAAAGTGATCTATCTTCAGTAAGAGATCTATCTACAGCAAAAAATCTGTCTACACCAAAGGATTTTTTACAGCACAGGATCTATCAACAGCAGAGGATCAATCTTTAGCAAAAGATATATTTACAACAAAAGTTCTATCTACAGCAAAAAATCTATCTACAGCAAAGGATTTATCTACAGGAAAGGATCTATCTACAGCAAAGGATCTATTTACAGTAAAGGAGCTATCTACAGCAAAAGATCTATCAACAATAAGGGATCTATCTACAGCAAATGATCTATCTACAGCAAAGTGTTCTATCTACAGTAAGGGATCTATCTACAGCAAAGAATCTATCTACACCAAAGGATCTTTCTACAGCAAAAGATCTGTCAACAGCAAAGGATCTATCTACAGCAAAAGATCTATTTACAGCAGAAGATCTTTCTACAGCAGAGGATCATTCTACAGCAAAGGATCTATCTACAGCAAAGAATCTATTTACAGTATGGGATCTATCAACAGCAAAGGTTTTATCTACAGTAAAGGATCTATCTACAGAAAAGGATCTATCTACAGAAAAGGATCTATCTACAGCGAAGGATCTATCTACAACAAAGGATCTATCTACAGCAAATGATCTATCTACGGCAAGGGATCTATCTACGGCGCAGGATTTATTTATTTATTTACAGCAAAGGATCTATCTACAGAAAAGGATCTATCTACAGAAAAGGATCTATCTACAGAAAAGGATCTATCTACAGCGAAGGATCTATCTACAACAAAGGATCTATCTACAACAAATGATCTATCAACTACAAGGATCTATCTACAGCATAGGATCTATCTACAGCAAAGGATCTATCTATAGCAAAGTATCTATCAACAGCAAAGGATCTATTTACAGAAAAGGATCTATCTACAGCGAAGGATCTATCTACAGCGAAAGATCTGTCAACAGCAAAGGATCTATCTACAGCAAAGGATCTATTTACAGCAGAAGATCTTTCTATAGCAGAGGATCTTTCTACAGGAAAGGATGTATCTACAGCAAAGGATCTATTTACAGTATGGGATCTATCTACAGCAACGGTTTTATCTACAATAAAAGATCTATCCACAGAAAAGGATCTATCTTCAGAAAAAGATCTATCTACAGTAAAGGATCTATCTAAAGCAAATTATCTATCTACAACAAACGATTTATCTACAGCAAAGGATCTATCTACATATATGGATTCATCTACAACAAAGGATCTATCTACAGTAAAGGATCTATCTACAGCAAAGGATCTATCTACAGTAAAGGATCTATCTACATCGTATGATCAATCCACAGCAAGGGATCTATCTGCAGCAAAGGATCTATTTACAGTAAAGGAGCTATCTACAGCAAAAGATCTATCTACAATAGGGGATCTATCTGCAGCAAAGGATTTATCTACAGCAAAGGATCTATCTTCTGCAAAGGATCTTTATACAGCATAGGATCTGTGTTCAGTAAAGGATCTATCTACTGCATAGGATAAATCTACTGCAAAGAATCTATCTAGAGAAAAGAATCTATTTTCAGCAAAGAATCTATCTACAGAAACGGATCTATCTACAACGAAGGATCTATCTACAGCAAAGGATCAATCTACAGCAAATTATCTATCTTCAGCAAAGGTTCTTTCTACAGCATAAGATCTATCTACAGCAAATGATCTATCTACAGCAAAGGATCTATCTAAAGCCAATGATCTATCTACAAAAAAGGATCTATTTACAACAGCAGAACTTTATACAGCATAGGATGTGTCTACAGCAAAGGATCTATCTACAGCAGAGTGATTTATTTTCAGTAAGGGATCTATCTACAGAAAAGAATCTTTCTACACCAAAAGATCTTCCTACAGCGCAGGATCTGTCAACAGCAAAGTATCAATCTATAGCAAAAGATCTATTTACAACAAAAGTTCTATCTACAGCAAGGAATCTATCTACAGCAAAGGATCTATCAACTATAAGGGATCTATCTGCAGCAAAGGATCTATCTACAGCAAAGGATCTATCTTCAGCAAAGGATCTATCTACAGCAAAGTGATCTATTTACAGTAGGGGATCTATCTACAGCAAATGATCTATCTACAGCAAAGTGTTCTATCTACAGTAAGGGATCTATCTACAGCAAAGAATCTATCTACACCAAAGGATTTTTCTACAGCAAAAGATCTGTCAACACCAAAGGATCTATCTACAGCAAAGGATCTATTTACAGAAAAGGATCTATCTACAGCGAAGGATCTATTTACAACAAAGGATCTATCTACAGCAAATGATCTATCTACGGAAAGGGATCTATTTACAGCAGAAGATCTTTCTACAACAAAGGATCTATGTACAGCAAAGAATCTATCGGCAGTAAGGAATCTATCTACAGCAAAGGATCAATCTACAGACAATGATCTATCTAAAGTAACGGGACTTTATACAGCAAATGATCAATCTACAGCAAATTATCTATCTTCAGCAAAGGTTCTTTCTACAGCATAAGATCTATCTACAGCAAAGGATCTATCTACAGCAAAGGATCTATCTAAAGCCAATGATCTATCTACAAAAAAGGATCTATTTACAACAGCAGAACTTTATACAGCATAGGATGTGTCTACAGCAAAGGATCTATCTACAGCAGAGTGATCTATTTTCAGTAAGGGATCTATCTACAGAAAAGAATCTGTCTACACCAAAAGATCTTTCTACAGCGCAGGATCTGTCAACAGCAAAGGATCAATCTATAGCAAAAGATCTATTTACAACAAAAGTTCTATCTACAGCAAAGAATCTATCTACAGCAAAGGATCTATCAACAATAAGGGATCTATCTGCAGCAAAGGATCTATCTTCAGCAAAGGATCTATCTTCAGCAAAGGATCTATCTACAGCAAAGTGATCTATCTACAGTAAGGAATCTATCCACAGCAAATGATCTATCTACAGCAAAGTGTTCTATCTACAGTAAGGGATCTATCTACAGCGAAGGATCTATCTACAACAAAGGATCTATCTACAGCAAATGATCTATCAAGGATCTATATCTACAGCAAATATTCTATCTACAACAAAGAATCTATGTACAGCAAAGAATCTATGTACAGTAAAGAATCTATCTACAGCATAGGATCTATCTACAGCAAAAAATCTATCTACTGCAAAGGATCTATCTACAGCAAAGGATCTATCTACAGAAAAGGATCTATCTACAGCAAAGTATCTATCTACAGCAAACGATTTATCTACAGCAAATGATCTATCTACAGCAAATGTTCTTTCTACAACAAAGTATCTATGTACAGCAAAGAATCTATCTACAGTAAAGAATCTATCTACAGCATAGGATCTATCTACAGCAAAGGATCTATCTACAGCAAAGGATCTATCTACAGTAAAGGATCTATCTACAGCGAGCGAAGTATCTATCTACAGCAAACGATTTATCTACAGCAAAGGATCTATCTACAGATAAGGATCCATCCACAGCAAAGGATTTATCTACAGTAAAGAATCTATCTACTGAAAAGGATCTATCTACAGCAAAGGATCTATCTACAGCAAAGGACCTATCTACAGTAAAGGATCTATCTACATCATATGATCAATCCACAGCAAGGGATCTATCTACAGCAAAGGATCCATTTACAGTAAAGGAGCTATCTACAGCAAAAGATCTATCAACTATGAGGGACCTATCTGCTGCAAAGGATCTATCTACAGCAAAGGATCTATCTTCATAAAAGGATCTTTATACAGAATAGGATCTATGTACAGTAATGGATCTATCTACTGCATAAGATACATCTTCTGCAAAGAATCTATCTACAGAAAAGAAACTATCTTCAGTAAAGAATCTATCTACAGCAAAGGATCTATCTGCAGCAAAGGATCTATCTACAGCATAGGATCTATCTACAGTCAAGGATTTATCTACTGCAAAGAATCTCTCTAAAGCATAGGATCAATCTAAAGTTAAGGATCTATCTTAATCAAAGGATCTATCTACAGCAAAGGATCTATCTAAAGCCATTGATCTATCTACAACAAAAAATCTATTTACAACAGCAGAACTTTATACAGCAAAGGATCTATCTACAGCGAAAGATCTATCTACAGCAAAGTGATCTTTCTTCAGTAAGGGATCTATCTACAGCAAAGAATCTGTCTTCACCAAAGGATCTTTTTACGACGCAGGATCTGTCAACAGCAAAGGATCAATCTATAGCAAAAGATCTATTTACAACAAAAGTTCAATCTACAGCAAAAAATCTATCTACAGCAAAGGATCTATCTACAGGAAAGGATCTGTCTACAGCAAAGGATCTATTTACAGTAAAGGAGCTATCTACAGCAAAAGATCTATCAACAATGAGGGATCTATCTGCAGCAAAGAATCTATCTACAGCAAAGGATCAATCTTCAGCAAAGGATCTATCTATGCAGCAAAGTGATCTATCTACAGTAGGGGATCGATCTACAGCAAATGATCTATCTACAGCAAAGTGTTCTATCTACAGTAAGGGATCTATCTTCAGCAAAAAATCTATCTACACCGAAGGATCTTTCTACAGCGAAAGATCTGTCAACAGCAAAGGATCTATCTACAGCAAAGGATCTTTCTATAGCAGAATATCTTTCTACAGCATAGGATCTATCTACAGCAAAGTATCTATCTACAGCAAACGATTTATCTACAGCAAATGATCTATCTACAGCAAATGTTCTATCTACAACAAAGAATCTATGTACAGCAAAGAATCTATCTACAGTAAAGAATCTGTCTACAGCATAGGATCTATCTACAGCAAAGGATCTATCTACAGCAAAGGATCTATCTACAGCAAAGGATCTATCTACAGTAAAGGATCTATCTACAGCGAGCGAAGTATCTATCTACAGCAAACGATTTATCTACAGCAAAGGATCTATTTACAGATAAGGATCCATCCACAGCAAAGGATTTATCTACAGTAAAGGATCTATCTATTGGAAAGGATCTATCAACAGCAAAGGATCTATCTACAGCAAAAAATCTATCTACAATAAAGGATCTTTCTACAGCGAAAGATCTGTCAACAGCAAAGGATCTATCTACAGCGAAGGATCTATTTACAGCAGAAGATCTTTCTATAGCAGAGGATCTTTCTACAGCAAAGGATCTATCTGCAGCAAAGGATCTATTTACAGTATGGGATCTATCTACAGCAACGGTTTTATCTACAATAAAAGATCTATCCACAGAAAAGGATCTATCTACAGAAAAGGATCTATCTACAGTAAAGGATCTATCTAAAGCATATTATCTATCTACAACAAACGATTTATCTACAGCAAAGGATCTATCTACATATAAGGATCCATCTACAACAAAGGATCTATCTACAGTGAAGGATCTATCTACAGCAAAGGATCTATCTACAGTAAAGGATCTATCTACATCGTATGATCAATCCACAGCAAGGGATCTATCTGCAGCAAAGGATCTATTTACAGTAAATGAGCTATCTACAGCAAAAGATCTATCTACAATAGGGGATCTATCTGCAGCAAAGGATTTATCTACAGCAAAGGATCTATCTTCAGCAAAGGATCTTTATACAGCATAGGATCTATGTACAGTAAAGGATCTATCTACTGCATAGGATAAATCTACTGCAAAGAATCTATCTAGAGAAAAGAATCTATTTTCAGCAAAGAATCTATATACAGAAACGGATCTATCTACAACGAAGGATCTATCTACAGCAAAGGATCAATCTACAGCAAATTATCTATCTTCAGCAAAGGTTCTTTCTACAGCATAAGATCTATCTACAGCAAACGATCTATCTACAGCAAAGGATCTATCTAAAGCCAATGATCTATCTACAAAAAAGGATCTATTTACAACAGCAGAACTTTATACAGCATAGGATGTGTCTACAGCAAAGGATCTATCTACAGCAGAGTGATTTATTTTCAGTAAGGGATCTATCTACAGAAAAGAATCTGTCTACACCAAAAGATCTTTCTACAGCGCAGGATCTGTCAACAGCAAAGTATCAATCTATAGCAAAAGATCAATTTACAACAAAAGTTCTATCTACAGCAAAGAATCTATCAACAGCAAAGGATCTATCAACAATAAGGGATCTATCTGCAGCAAAGGATCTACTACAGCAAAGAATCTATCTTCAGCAAAGGATCTATCTACAGCAAAGTGATCTATTTACAGTAAGGGATCTATCTAAAGCAAATGATCTATCTACAGCAAAGTGTTCTATCTACAGTAAGGGATCTATCTACAGCAAAGAATCTATCTACACCAAAGGATCTTTCTACAGCAAAAGATCTGTCAACAGCAAAGGATCTATCTACAGCAAAGGATCTATTTACAGAAAAGGATCTATCTACAGCGAAGGATCTATTTACAACAAAGGATCTATCTACAGCAAATGATCTATCTACGGCAAGGGATCTATTTACAGCAGAAGATCTTTCTACAACAAAGGATCTATGTACAGCAAAGAATCTATCAGCAGTAAGGAATCTATCTACAGCATAGGATCTATCTACAGCAAAGGATCTATCTACAGATAAGGATCTATCCACAGCAAAGGATCTATCTACAGTAAAGGATCTATCTACTTAAAAGGATCTATCTACAGCAAAGGATCTATCTACAACAAAGGACCTATCTACAGTAAAGGATCTATCTACGTAATATGATCAATCCACAGCAAGGGATCTATCTACAGCAAAGGATCTATTTACAGTAAAGGAGCTATCTACAGCAAAAGATCTATCAACAATGAGGGATCTATCTGCAGCAAAGGATCTATCTACAGCAAAGGATCTATCCTCAGCAAAGGATCTTTATACAGCAGAGGATCTATGTACAGTAATAGATCTATCTACTGCATAGGATACATCTGCTGCAGAGAATCTATCTACAGCAATGAAACTATCTTCAGCAAAGAATCTATCTACAGCAAGGGATCTATCTACAGAAAAGGATCTATCTACAGCAAAGGATATATCTACAGCAAAGGATCTATCTACAGTCAAGGATTTATCTACTGCAAAGGATCTCTCTACAGCATAGGATCAATCTAAAGTTAAGGATCTATCTTAAGCAAAGGATCTATCTACAGCAAAGTATCTATCTAAAGCCAATGATCTATCTACAACAGAAAATCTATTTACAGCAGCAGAACTTTATACAGCAAAGGATCTATCTACAGCGAAGGATCTATCTACAGCAAAGTGATCTATCTTCAGTAAGGTATCTATCTACAGCAAAGAATCTGTCTTCACCAAAGGATCTTTCTACAACGCAGGATCTGTCAACAGCAAAGGATCAATCTACAGCAAAGGATCTATCTACAGCAAAGGATCTATCTACTGCAAAGGATCTATCTTCAGCAAAGGATCTGTTTACAGTCAAGGATTTATCTACTGCAAAGGATCTCTCTACAGCAAAGGATCAATCTACATTTAAGGATCTATCTTAAGCAAAGGATCTATCTACAGCAAAGGATCTTTCTAAAGCCAATGATCTATCTACAAAAAAGGATCTATTTACAACAGCAGAACTTTATACAGCATAGGATCTGTCTACAGCAAAGGATCTATCTACAGCAAAGTGATCTATTTTCAGTAAGGGATCTATCTACAGAAAAGAATCTGTCTACACCAAAAGATCTTTCTACAGCGCAGGATCTGTCAACAGCAAAGGATCAATCTATAGCAAAAGATCTTTTTACAACAAAAGTTCTATCTACAGCAAAGAATCTATCTACAGCAAAGGATCTATCAACAATAAGGGATCTATCTGCAGCAAAGGATCTATCTACAGCAAAGGATCTATCTTCAGCAAAGGATCTATCTACAGCAAAGTGATCTATCTACAGTAAGGGATCTATCTACAGCAAATGATCTATCTACAGCAAAGTGATCTATCTACAGTAAGGGATCCATCTACAGCAAATAATCTATCTACACCAAAGGATCTTTTTACAGCGAAAGATCTGTCGACAGCAAAGGATCTATCTACAGCAATGGATATATTTACAGCAGGAGATCTTTCTACAACATGGGATTTTTCTACAGCAAAGGATCTATCTACAGCAAAGGATCTATTTTCAGTATGGGATCTATATACAGCAACGGTTTTATCTACAATAAAAGATCTATCTACAGAAAAGGATCTATCTACAGAAAAGGATCTATCTACAGCGAAGAATCTATCTACAGCAAAGGATCTATCTACAGCAAAGGATCTATCTACGGTAAAGGATTCATTTATTTATTTACAGCAAAGGATCTTAGATCTATCTACAGCTAAGGATCTATCTTCAGCAAATGATCTATCTACAACAAATAATCTATGTACAGCTAGGAATCTATCTACAGCAAAAGATCTATCTACAGTAAAGGATCTATCTCCTGCAAAGGGTCTGTCTACATCAAAGGATCTATCTACAACAAAGAATCTATCTACAGCAAAGAATCTATGTTCAGCAGATAATCTATCTACAGCAAATGATCTATCTACAGCAAAGGATCAATCTACAGACAATGATCTATCTAAAGTAACGGGACTATATACAGCAAATGATCCATCTACAGTTAAGGATCTATCAACAGCAATGGATCAATCTATAACAAAAGATCTATTTACAACAAAAGTTCTATCTACAGCAAAGGATCTATCTACAGCAAAGTATCTATTTACAGGAAAGGAGCTATCTACAGAAAATGATCTATCAACAATGAGGGATCTATCTGCAGCAAAGGATCTATCTACACCAAGGAGCTATTTACAGTAAAAGATCTATCAACAATGAGGGATCTATCTGCAGCAAAGGATCTATCTACAGCAAAGGATCTATCTTCAGCAAAGGATCTCTATACAGCAAAAGATCTATCAACAATGAGGGATCTATCTGCAGCAAAGGATCTATCTACAGCAAAGTATCTATCTTCAGCAAAGGTTCTTTATACAGCATAGGATCTATGTACAGTAATGGATCTATATTCTGCATAGGATACATCTACTGCAAAGAATCTATCTACAGCAAAGAATCTATCTTCAGCAAAGAATCTATCTACAGCAAAGGATCTATCTACAGAAAAGGATCTATTTACAGCAAAGGATCTATCTACAGTCAAGGATTTATCTACTGCATAGGATCTCTCTACAGCAAAGGATCAATCTACAGTTAAGGATCTATCTTAATCAAAGGATCTATCTACAGCAAAATATATATCTAAAGCCAATGATCTATCTACAACAAAGGATCTATTTAGAACAGCAGAACTTTATACCCTAATGGATCTATCTACAGCAAAGGATCTATCTACAGCAAAGTGATCTATCTTCAGTAAGAGGTCTATCTACAGCAAAGAATCTGTCTACACCAAAGGATTTTTTACAGCACAGGATCTATCAACAGCAGAGGATCAATCTTTAGCAAAAGATATATTTACAACAAAAGTTCTATCTACAGCAAAAAATCTATCTACAGCAAAGGATTTATCTACAGGAAAGGATCTATTTACAGTAAAGGAGCTATCTACAGCAAAAGATCTATCAACAATAAGGGATCTATCTACAGCAAATGATCTATCTACAGCAAAGTGTTCTATCTACAGTAAGGGATCTATCTACAGCAAAGAATCTATCTACACCAAAGGATCTTTCTACAGCAAATGATCTGTCAACAGCAAAGGATCTATCTACAGCAAAAGATCTATTTACAGCCGAAGATCTTTCTACAGCAGAGGATCATTCTACAGCAAAGGATCTATCTACAGCAAAGAATCTATTTACAGTATGGGATCTATCAACAGCAAAGGTTTTATCTACAGTAAAGGATCTATCTACAGAAAAGGATCTATCTACAGAAAAGGATCTATCTACAGCGAAGGATCTATCTACAACGAAGGATCTATCTACAGCAAATGATCTATCTACGGCAAGGGATCTATCTACGGCACAGGATTTATTTATTTATTTACAGCAAAGGATCTATCTACAGAAAAGGATCTATCTACAGAAAAGGATCTATCTACAGAAAAGGATCTATCTACAGCGAAGGATCTATCTACAACAAAGGATCTATCTACAACAAATGATCTATCAACTACAAGGATCTATCTACAGCATAGGATCTATCTACAGCAAAGGATCTATCTATAGCAAAGTATCTATCTACAGCAAAGGATCTATTTACAGAAAAGGATCTATCTACAGCGAAGGATCTATTTACAACAAAGGATCTATCTACAGCAAATGATCTATCTACGGCAAGGGATCTATATACAGCAGAAGATCTTTCTACAACAAAGGATCTATGTACAGCAAAGAATCTATCAGCAGTAAGGAATCTATCTACAGCATAGGATCTATCTACAGCAAAGGATCTATCTACAGATAAGGATCTATCCACAGCAAAGGATCTATCTACAGTAAAGGATCTATCTACTTAAAAGGATCTATCTACAACAAAGGATCTATCTACAGCAAAGGACCTATCTACAGTAAAGGATCTATCTACGTCATATGATCAATCCACAGCAAGGGATCTATCTACAGCAAAGGATCTATTTACAGTAAAGGAGCTATCTACAGCCAAAGATCTATCAACAATGAGGGATCTATCTGCAGCAAAGGATCTATCTACAGCAAAGGATCTATCCTCAGCAAAGGATCTTTATACAGCAGAGGATCTATGTACAGTAATAGATCTATCTACTGCATAGGATACATCTGCTGCAGAGAATCTATCTACAGCAAAGAAACTATCTTCAGCAAAGAATCTATCTACAGCAAGGGATCTATCTACAGAAAAGGATCTATCTACAGCAAAGGATCTATCTACAGCAAAGGATCTATCTACAGTCAAGGATTTATCTACTGCAAAGGATCTCTCTACAGCATAGGATCAATCTAAAGTTAAGGATCTATCTTAAGCAAAGGATCTATCTACAGCAAAGTATCTATCTAAAGCCAATGATCTATCTACAACAGAAAATCTATTTACAACAGCAGAACTTTATACTGCATAGGATCTATCTACAGCGAAGGATCTATCTACAGCAAAGTGATCTATCTTCAGTAAGGTATCTATCTACAGCAAAGAATCTGTCTTCATCAAAGGATCTTTCTACAACGCAGGATCTGTCAACAGCAAAGGATCAATCTACAGCAAAGGATCTATCTACAGCAAAGGATCTATCTACTGCAAAGGATCTATCTACAGCAAATGATCTATTTACAACAAATAATCTATGTACAGCTAGGAATCTATCTACAGCAAAAGATCTATCTACAGTAAAGGATCTATCTCCTGCAAAGGGTCTGTCTACATCAAAGGATCTATCTACAACAAAGAATCTATCTACAGCAAAGAATCTATGTTCAGCAGATAATCTATCTACAGCAAATGATCTATCTACAGCAAAGGATCAATCTACAGACAATGATCTATCTAAAGTAACGGGACTATATACAGTAAATGATCCATCTACAGTTAAGGATCTATCAACAGCAATGGATCAATCTATAACAAAAGATCTATTTACAACAAAAGTTCTATCTACAGCAAAGGATCTATCTACAGCAAAGGATCTATTTACAGGAAAGGAGCTATCTACAGAAAATGATCTATCAACAATGAGGGATCTATCTGCAGCAAAGAATCTTTCTACACCAAGGAGCTATTTACAGTAAAAGATCTATCAACAATGAGGGATCTATCTGCAGTAAAGGATCTATCTACAGCAAAGTATCTATCTTCAGCAAAGGTTCTTTATACAGCATAGGATCTATGTACAGTAATGGATCTATCTTCTGCATAGGATACATCTACTGCGAAGAATCTATCTACAGCAAAGAATCTATCTTCAGCAAAGAATCTATCTACAGCAAAGGATCTATCTACAGCAAAGGATCTATCTACAGAAAAGGATCTATTTACAGCAAAGGATCTATCTACAGTCAAGGATTTATCTACTGCATAGGATCTCTCTACAACAAAGGATCAATCTACAGTTAAGGATCTATCTTAAGCAAAGGATCTATCTACAGCAAAATATATATCTAAAGCCAATGATCTATCTACAACAAAGGATCTATTTAGAACAGCAGAACTTTATACCCTAATGGATCTATCTACAGCAAAGGATCTATCTACAGCAAAGTGATCTATCTTCAGTAAGAGATCTATCTACAGCAAAGAATCTGTCTACACCAAATGATTTTTTACAGCACAGGATCTATCAACAGCAGAGGATCAATCTTTAGCAAAAGATATATTTACAACAAAAGTTCTATCTACAGAAAAAAATCTATCTACAGCAAAGGATTTATCTACAGGAAAGGATCTATCTACAGCAAAGGATCTATTTACAGTAAAGGAGCTATCTACAGCAAAAGATCTATCAACAATAAGGGATCTATCTACAGCAAATGATCTATCTACAGCAAAGTGTTCTATCTACAGTAAGGGATCTATCTACAGCAAAGAATCTATCTACACCAAAGGATCTTTCTACAGCAAATGATCTGTCAACAGCAAAGGATCTATCTACAGCAAAAGATCTATTTACAGCCGAAGATCTTTCTACAGCAGAGGATCATTCTACAGCAAAGGATCTATCTACAGCAAAGAATCTATTTACAGTATGGGATCTATCAACAGCAAAGGTTTTATCTACAGTAAAGGATCTATCTACAGAAAAGGATCTATCTACAGAAAAGGATCTATCTACAGCGAAGGATCTATCTACAACGAAGGATCTATCTACAGCAAATGATCTATCTACGGCAAGGGATCTATCTACGGCACAGGATTTATTTATTTATTTACAGCAAAGGATCTATCTACAGAAAAGGATCTATCTACAGAAAAGGATCTATCTACAGAAAAGGATCTATCTACAGCGAAGGATCTATCTACAACAAAGGATCTATCTACAACAAATGATCTATCAACTACAAGGATCTATCTACAGCATAGGATCTATCTACAGCAAAGGATCTATCTATAGCAAAGTATCTATCTACAGCAAAGGATCTATTTACAGAAAAGGATCTATCTACAGCGAAGGATCTATTTACAACAAAGGATCTATCTACAGCAAATGATCTATCTACGGCAAGGGATCTATATACAGCAGAAGATCTTTCTACAACAAAGGATCTATGTACAGCAAAGAATCTATCAGCAGTAAGGAATCTATCTACAGCATAGGATCTATCTACAGCAAAGGATCTATCTACAGATAAGGATCTATCCACAGCAAAGGATCTATCTACAGTAAAGGATCTATCTACTTAAAAGGATCTATCTACAACAAAGGATCTATCTACAGCAAAGGACCTATCTACAGTAAAGGATCTATCTACGTCATATGATCAATCCACAGCAAGGGATCTATCTACAGCAAAGGATCTATTTACAGTAAAGGAGCTATCTACAGCCAAAGATCTATCAACAATGAGGGATCTATCTGCAGCAAAGGATCTATCTACAGCAAAGGATCTATCCTCAGCAAAGGATCTTTATACAGCAGAGGATCTATGTACAGTAATAGATCTATCTACTGCATAGGATACATCTGCTGCAGAGAATCTATCTACAGCAAAGAAACTATCTTCAGCAAAGAATCTATCTACAGCAAGGGATCTATCTACAGAAAAGGATCTATCTACAGCAAAGGATCTATCTACAGCAAAGGATCTATCTACAGTCAAGGATTTATCTACTGCAAAGGATCTCTCTACAGCATAGGATCAATCTAAAGTTAAGGATCTATCTTAAGCAAAGGATCTATCTACAGCAAAGTATCTATCTAAAGCCAATGATCTATCTACAACAGAAAATCTATTTACAACAGCAGAACTTTATACTGCAAAGGATCTATCTACAGCGAAGGATCTATCTACAGCAAAGTGATCTATCTTCAGTAAGGTATCTATCTACAGCAAAGAATCTGTCTTCATCAAAGGATCTTTCTACAACGCAGGATCTGTCAACAGCAAAGGATCAATCTACAGCAAAGGATCTATCTACAGCAAAGGATCTATCTACTGCAAAGGATCTATCTACAGCAAATGATCTATTTACAACAAATAATCTATGTACAGCTAGGAATCTATCTACAGCAAAAGATCTATCTACAGTAAAGGATCTATCTCCTGCAAAGGGTCTGTCTACATCAAAGGATCTATCTACAACAAAGAATCTATCTACAGCAAAGAATCTATGTTCAGCAGATAATCTATCTACAGCAAATGATCTATCTACAGCAAAGGATCAATCTACAGACAATGATCTATCTAAAGTAACGGGACTATATACAGTAAATGATCCATCTACAGTTAAGGATCTATCAACAGCAATGGATCAATCTATAACAAAAGATCTATTTACAACAAAAGTTCTATCTACAGCAAAGGATCTATCTACAGCAAAGGATCTATTTACAGGAAAGGAGCTATCTACAGAAAATGATCTATCAACAATGAGGGATCTATCTGCAGCAAAGAATCTATCTACACCAAGGAGCTATTTACAGTAAAAGATCTATCAACAATGAGGGATCTATCTGCAGTAAAGGATCTATCTACAGCAAAGTATCTATCTTCAGCAAAGGTTCTTTATACAGCATAGGATCTATGTACAGTAATGGATCTATCTTCTGCATAGGATACATCTACTGCGAAGAATCTATCTACAGCAAAGAATCTATCTTCAGCAAAGAATCTATCTACAGCAAAGGATCTATCTACAGCAAAGGATCTATCTACAGAAAAGGATCTATTTACAGCAAAGGATCTATCTACAGTCAAGGATTTATCTACTGCATAGGATCTCTCTACAACAAAGGATCAATCTACAGTTAAGGATCTATCTTAAGCAAAGGATCTATCTACAGCAAAATATATATCTAAAGCCAATGATCTATCTACAACAAAGGATCTATTTAGAACAGCAGAACTTTATACCCTAATGGATCTATCTACAGCAAAGGATCTATCTACAGCAAAGTGATCTATCTTCAGTAAGAGATCTATCTACAGCAAAGAATCTGTCTACACCAAATGATTTTTTACAGCACAGGATCTATCAACAGCAGAGGATCAATCTTTAGCAAAAGATATATTTACAACAAAAGTTCTATCTACAGAAAAAAATCTATCTACAGCAAAGGATTTATCTACAGGAAAGGATCTATCTACAGCAAAGGATCTATTTACAGTAAAGGAGCTATCTACAGCAAAAGATCTATCAACAATAAGGGATCTATATACAGCAAAGGATCTATCTACAGAAAAGGATCTATCTACAGAAAAGGATCTATCTACAGAAAAGGATCTATCTACAGAAAAGGATCTATCTACAGCGAAGGATCTATCTACAACAAAGGATCTATCTACAACAAATGATCTATCAACTACAAGGATCAATCTACAGCATAGGATCTATCTACAGCAAAGGATCTATCTATAGCAAAGTATATATCTACAGCAAACGATTTATCTTCAGCAAATGATCTATCTACAGATAAGGATTCATCCACAACAAAGGATCTATCTACAGTAATGGATCTATCTACTGAAAAGGATCTATCTACAGCAAAGGATCTATCTACAGCAAAGGACCTATCAACAGTAAAGGATCTATCTACATCATATGATCAATCCACAGCAAGGGATCTATCTACAGCAAAAAATCTATTTACAGTAAAGGAGCTATCTACAGCAAAAGATCTAACAACAATGAGGGATCTATCTGCAGCAAAGGATCTATTTACAGCAAAGGATCTATCTTCAGCAAAGGATCTTTATACAGCATAAGATCTATTTACAGTAATGGATCTATCTACTGCATAGGATACATCTGCTGCAAAGAATCTATCTACAGCAAAGGATCTATCTACAGCAAAGGATCTATCTACAGTCAAGGATTTATCTACTGCAAAGGATCTCTCTACAGCATAGGATCAATCTAAAGTTAAGGATCTATCTGAAGCAAAGGATCTATCTACAACAAAGGATCTATCTAAAGCCAATGATCTATCTACAACAAAAAATCTATTTACAACAGCAGAACTTTATAAAGCAAAGAATCTATCTACAGCGAAGGATCTATCTACAGCAAAGTGATCTATCTTCAGTAATGTATCTATCTACAGCAAAGAATCTGTCTTCACCAAAGGATCCTTCTACAACGCAGGATCTGTCAACAGCGAAGGATCAATCTACAGCAAAGTATCTATCTACAGTAAAGGATCTATCTACTGCAAAGTGATCTATTTTCAGGAAGGGATCTATCTACAGAAAAGTATCTGACTACACCAAAAGATCTTTCTACAGCGCAGGATCTGTCAACAGCAAAGGATCAATCTATAGAAAAAGATTTGTTAACAACAAAAGTTCTATCTACTGCAAAGAATCTATCTACAGCAAAGGATCTATCAACAATAAGGGATCTATCTGCAGCAAAGGATCTATCTACAGCAAAGGATCTATCTTCAGCAAAGGATCTATCTACAGCAAAGTGATCTATCTACAGTAAGGGATCTATCTACAGCAAATGATCTAACTACAGCAAAGTGATCTATCTACAGTAAGGGATCTATCTACAGCAAAGAATCTATCTACAGCAAAGGATCTATCTACAGTAAAGGATCTATCTACTGCAAAGGATCTGTCTACAGCAAAGGATCTATCTACAAAAAGAATCTATCTACAACAAAGAATCTATGTTCAGCAGATAATCTATCTACAGCAAATGATCTCTCTACAGCAAAGGATCAATCTACAGACAATGATCTATCTAAAGTAACGGGACTATATACAGCAAAGGATCCATCTACAGTTAAGGATCTATCAACAGCAAAGGATCTATCTACAGGAAAGGATCTATCTACAGCAAAGGATCTATCTACAGGAAAGGATCTATCTACAGCAAAGGATCTATTTACAGTAAAGGAGCTATCTACAGCAAATGATCTATTAACAATGAGGGATCTATCTGCAGCAAAGAATCTATCATCAGCAAAGGAGCTATCTACAGCAAAAGATCTATCAACAATGAGGGATCTATCTGCAGCAAAGGATCTATATTCAGCCAAGAATCTTTTTACAGCAAAAGATCTATCAACAATGAGGGATCTATCTGCAGCAAATGATCTATCTACAGCAAAGGATCTATCTTCAGCAAAGGATCTTTATACAGCATAGGATCTATGTACAAAAAGGGATCTATCTTCTGCATAGGATACATCTACTGCAAAGAATCTATCTACAGCAAAGAATCTATCTTCAGCAAAGAATCTATCTACAGCAAAGGATCTATCTACAGCAAAGGATCTATCTACAGAAAAGGATCTATCTACAGCAAAGGATCTATCTACAGTCAAGGATTTATCTACTGCATAGGATCTCTCTACAGCAAAGGATCAATCTACAGTTTAGGATCTATTTTAAGCAAAGGATCTATCTACAGCAAAATATCTATCTAAAGCCAATGATCAATCTACAACAAAGGATCTATTTACAACAGCAGAACTTTATACCCTAATGGATCTATCTACAGCAAAGGATCTATCTACAGCAAAGTGATCTATCTTCAGTAGGAGATCTATCTACAGCAAAGAATCTGTCTACACCAAAGGATTTTTTACAGCGCAGGATCTATCAACAGCAGAGGATCAATCTTTAGCAAAAGATATATTTACAACAAAAGTTCTATCTACAGCAAAAAATCTATTTACAGCAAAGGATTAATCTACAGCAAAAGATCTATCAGCAATAAGGGATCTACCTACAGCAAATGATCTATCTACAACAAGGTGTTCTATCTACAGTAAGGGATCTATCTACAGCAAAGAATCTATCTACACCAAAGGATATTTCTACAGCGAAAGATCTGTCAACAGCAAAGGATCTATTTACAGCAAAGGATCTATTTACAGCAGAAGATCTTTCTACAGCAGAGGATCTTTCTACAGCAAAGGATCTATCTACTGCAAAGAATCTATTTACAGTATGGGATCTATCAACAGCAAAGGTTTTATCTACAGTAAAGGATCTATCTACAGAAAAGGATCTATCTACAGAAAAGGATCTATCTACAGCAAAGGATCTATTTACAGCAAAGGATCTATCTAAAGCCAATGATCTATCTGCAAAAAAGGATCTATTTACAACAGCAGAACTTCATACAGCAAAGGATCTATCTACAGCAAAGGATCTATCTACAGCAAAGTGATATATTTTCAGTAAGGGATCTATCTACAAAAAAGAATCTGTCTACACCAAAAGATCTTTCTACAGCGCAGGATCTGTCAACAGCAAAGGATCAATCTATAGAAAAAGATATATTTACAACAAAAGTACTATCTACAGCAAAGAATCTATCTACAGCTCTTATCTCATCACCAAATCTCGTATCGCATCACCAAATAACTTGTTGCATCACCAAATCTCTTATCGCATTACCAAATCTCTTATCGCATAACCAAATCTCTTATCTCATCACTAAATCTCTTATTGCATCACCAAATCTTTTATCGCGTCACCAAATCTCTAGTCGCATCACCAAATCTCTTATCGCATCTCCAAATCTCTTATCGTATCACCAAATATCTTATCCCATCACCAAATCTCTTATCTCATTACCAATTCTCTTATTGCATCACCAAATCTCTTATCGCATCACCAAATCTCTAATCGCATCACCAAATCTCTTATCGCATCACCAAATCTCTTAACGCATCACCAAATTTCTTATCGCATCACCAAATCTCTTATCTCATCAACAAATCTCTTATCGCATCACCAAATATCTTATCTCATCACCAAATCTCTTATTGCATCACCAAATCTCTTATTGCATCATCAAATCTCTTATCGTATCTCCAAATCTCTTATTTCATCACCAAATCTCTTATCGCATCACAAAATATCTTATTGCATCATCAAATCTCTTATCTCATCACCAATTCTCTTATTGCATCACCAAATCTCTTATTGCAACACCAAATCTCTTATCGCATCACCAAATCTCTTATCTCATCAACAAATCTTTTATCGCATCATCAAATCTCTTATCTCATCACCAAATCTCTTATTGAATCACCAAATCTCTTATCGCATCACCAAATATCCAATCGCATCTCCAAATCTCTAATCGCATCACCAAATCTCTAATCGCATCACCAAATCTCTTATCGCATCACCAAATCTTCAATCGCATCACCAAATCTTTAATCGCATCACCAAATCTCATATCGCATCACCAAATCTCTTATCGCATCACCAAATCTCTTATCGCATCACCAAATCTCTTATCGCATCACCAAATATCTTATCTCATCACCAAATCTGTTATTGCATCACCAAATCTCTTATTGAATCACCAAATCTCTTATCGCATCACCAAATCTCTGATTGAATCACCAAATCTCTCATCTTATCACCAAATCTCTTATCTCATCACCAATTCTCTTATAGCATCACCAAATCTCTTATCGCATCACCAAATCTCTTATCGCATCACCAAATCTCTTATCTCATCACCAAATCTCTTATTGAATCACCAAATCTCTTATCGCATCACCAAATCTCCAATCGCATCTCTAATCGCATCACCAATCTCTTATTGCATCACCAAATCTCTAATTGCATTACCAATCTCTTATTGCATCACCAAATCTCTTATCTCATCACCAAATCTCTTATCGCATCATCAAATCTCTTATTGCATCACCAAATCTCCAATCGCATCACCAAATCTCTAATAGCATCACCAATCTCTAGTTGCATCACAAAATCTCTTATCGCATCACCAATTCTCTTATAGCATCAACAAATCTCTTATCGCATCACCAAATCTCTTATCTCATCACCAAATCTCTTATCGCATCACCAAATCTCTTATCGCATCACCAAATCTCTTATCGCATCACTAAATCTCTTATTGAATCACCAAATCTCTTTCCGGCTCGCCAAATCTCTTATCGTATCCTCAAATCTCTTATCTCATCACCAAATCTCGTTTCGCATCACCAAATAACTTGTCGCATCACCAAATCTCTTATCGCATTACCAAATCTCTTATCGCATAACCAAATCTCTTATCTCATCACTAAATCTCTTATTGCATCACCAAATCTTCTATCGCGTCACCAAATCTCTAGTCGCATCACCGAATTTCTTGTCGCATCTCCAAATCTCTTATCGCATCACCAAATCTATTATCGCATCTTCAAATCTCTTATCGTATCACCAAATATCTTATCCCATCACCAAATCTCTTATCTCATTACCAATTCTCTTATTGCATCACCAAATCTCTTATCGCATCACCATATCTCTAATCGCATCACCAAATCTCTTATCGCATCACCAAATCTCATATTGCATCACCAAATCTCTTATAGCATCACCAAATCTCTTTTCTCATCACCAAATCTCTTATCGCATCACCAAATCTCTTATCGCATCACCAAATCTCTTATCGCATCACCAAATCTCTTATCTCATCACCAAATCTCTTATTGAATCACCAAATCTCTTATCGCATCACCAAATCTTTAATCGCATCACCAAATCTTTAATCGCATCACCAAATCTCATATCGCATCACCAAATCTCTTATCGCATCACCAAATCTCTTATTGCATCACCAAATCTCTTATCGCATCACCAAATATCTTATCTCATCACCAAATCTGTTATTGCATCACCAAATCTCTTATTGAATCACTAAATCTCTTATCGCATCACCAAATCTCTAATTGAATCACCAAATCTCTTATCGCATCACCAAATCTCCAATCGCATCTCCAAATCTCTAATCGCATCACCAATCTCTTATTGCATCACCAAATCTCTAATTGCATTACCAATCTCTTATTGCATCACCAAATCTCTTATCTCATCACCAAATCTCTTATCGCATCATCAAATCTCTTATTGCATCACCAAATCTCCAATCGCATCACCAAATCTCTAATAGCATCACCAATCTCTAGTTGCATCACAAAATCTCTTATTGCATCACCAATTCTCTTATAGCATCAACAAATCTCTTATCGCATCACCAAATCTCTTATCTCATCACCAAATCTCTTATCGCATCACCAAATCTCTTATCGCATCACCAAATCTCTTATTGAATCACCAAATCTTTATTGAATCACCAAATCTCTTTCCGCCTTGCCAAATCTCTTATCGTATCACCAAATCTCTTATCTCATCACCAAATCTCTTATCGCATCACCAAATCTCTTATCGTATCCTCAAATCTCTTATCTCATCACCAAATCTCGTATCGCATCACCAAATAACTTGTCGCATCACCAAATCTCTTATCGCATTACCAAATCTCTTATCGCATAACCAAATCTCTTATCTCATCACTAAATCTCTTATTGCATCACCAAATCTTTTATCGCGTCACCAAATCTCTAGTCGCATCACCAAATCTCTTATCGCATCTCCAAATCTCTTATCGCATCACCAAATCTATTATCGCATCTTCAAATCTCTTATCGTATCACCAAATATCTTATCCCATCACCAAATCTCTTATCTCATTACCAATTCTCTTATTGCATCACCAAATCTCTTATCGCATCACCATATCTCTAATCGCATCACTAAATCTCTTATCGCATCATCAAATCTCTTATTGCATCACCAAATCTCCAATCGCATCACCAAATCTCTAATAGCATCACCAATCTCTAGTTGCATCACCAAATCTCTTATCGCATCACCAATTCTCTTATAGCATCACCAAATCTCTTATCGCATCACCAAATCTCTTATCTCATCACCAAATCTCTTATCGCATCACCAAATCTCTTATCGCATCATCAAATCTCTTATCGCATAACCAAATCTCTTATCTCGTCACCTAATCTCAAATTGAATCACCGAATCTCTTATTGAATCACCAAATCTCTTTCCGCCTCGCCAAATCTCTTATCGTATCACCAAATCTCTTATCTCACCACCAAATCTCTTATCGCATCACCAAATCTCTTATCGTATCCTCAAATCTCTTATCTCATCAACAAATCTCGTATCGCATCACCAAATAACTTGTTGCATCACCAAATCTCTTATTGCATCACCAAATCTTTTATCGCGTCACCAAATCTCTAGTCGCATCACCGAATCTCTTATTGCATCACCAAATCTTCTATCGCGTCACCAAATCTCTAGTCGCATCACCGAATTTCATGTCGCATCTCCAAATCTCTTATCGCATCACCAAATCTATTATCGCATCTTCAAATCTCTTATCGTATCACCAAATATCTTATCCCATCACCAAATCTCTTATCTCATTACCAATTCTCTTATTGCATCACCAAATCTCTTATCGCATCACCATATCTCTAATCGCATCACCAAATCTCTTATCGCATCACCAAATCTCATATTGCATCACCAAATCTCTTATAGCATCATCAAATCTCTTTTCTCATCACCAAATCTCTTATCGCATCACCAAATCTCTTATCGCATCACCAAATCTCTTATCGCATCACCAAATCTCTTATCTCATCACCAAATCTCTTATTGAATCACCAAATCTCTTATCGCATCACCAAATCTTTAATCGCATCACCAAATCTTTAATCGCATCACCAAATCTCATATCGCATCACCAAATCTCTTATCGCATCACCAAATCTCTTATCGCATCACCAAATCTCTTATCGCATCACCAAATATCTTATCTCATCACCAAATCTGTTATTGCATCACCAAATCTCTTATTGAATCACTAAATCTCTTATCGCATCACCAAATCTCTAATTGAATCACCAAATCTCTTATCGCATCACCAAATCTCCAATCGCATCTCCAAATCTCTAATCGCATCACCAATCTCTTATTGCATCACCAAATCTCTAATTGCATTACCAATCTCTTATTGCATCACCAAATCTCTTATCTCATCACCAAATCTCTTATCGCATCATCAAATCTCTTATTGCATCACCAAATCTCCAATCGCATCACCAAATCTCTAATAGCATCACCAATCTCTAGTTGCATCACAAAATCTCTTATCGCATCACCAATTCTCTTATAGCATCAACAAATCTCTTATCGCATCACCAAATCTCTTATCTCATCACCAAATCTCTTATCGCATCACCAAATCTCTTATCGCATCACCAAATCTCTTATTGAATCACCAAATCTTTATTGAATCACCAAATCTCTTTCCGCCTTGCCAAATCTCTTATCGTATCACCAAATCTCTTATCTCATCACCAAATCTCTTATCGCATCACCAAATCTCTTATCGTATCCTCAAATCTCTTATCTCATCACCAAATCTCGTATCGCATCACCAAATAACTTGTCGCAACACCAAATCTCTTATCGCATTACCAAATCTCTTATCGCATAACCAAATCTCTTATCTCATCACTAAATCTCTTATTGCATCACCAAATCTTTTATCGCGTCACCAAATATCTAGTCGCATCACCAAATCTCTTATCTCATCACCAAATCTATTATCGCATCTTCAAATCTCTTATCGTATCACCAAATATCTTATCCCATCACCAAATCTCTTATCTCATTACCAATTCTCTTATTGCATCTTCAAATCTCTTATCGCATCACCATATCTCTAATCGCATCACCAAATCTCTTATCGCATCACCAAATCTCATATTGCATCACCAAATCTCTTATAGCATCACCAAATCTCTTTTCTCATCACCAAATCTCTTATCGCATCACCAAATCTCTTATCGCATCACCAAATCTCTTATCGCATCACCAAATCTCTTATCTCATCACCAAATCTCTTATTGAATCACCAAATCTCTTATCGCATCACCAAATCTCCAATCGCATCTCCAAATCTCTAATCGCATCACCAATCTCTTATTGCATCACCAAATCTCTAATTGCATTACCAATCTCTTAATGCATCACCAAATATCTTAGCTCATCACTAAATCTCTTATCGCATCATCAAATCTCTTATTGCATCACCAAATCTCCAATCGCATCACCAAATCTCTAATAGCATCACCAATCTCTAGTTGCATCACCAAATCTCTTATCGCATCACCAATTCTCTTATAGCATCACCAAATCTCTTATCGCATCACCAAATCTCTTATCTCATCACCAAATCTCTTATCGCATCACCAAATCTCTTATCGCATCATCAAATCTCTTATCGCATAACCAAATCTCTTATCTCGTCACCAAATCTCTTATTGAATCACCGAATCTCTTATTGAATCACCAAATCTCTTTCCGCCTAGCCAAATCTCGTATCGCATCACCAAATAACTTGTCGCAACACCAAATCTCTTATCGCATTACCAAATCTCTTATCGCATAACCAAATCTCTTATCTCATCACTGAATCTCTTATTGCATCACCAAATCTTTTATCGCGTCACCAAATATCTAGTCGCATCACCAAATCTCTTATCTCATCACCAAATCTATTATCGCATCTTCAAATCTCTTATCGTATCACCAAATATCTTATCCCATCACCAAATCTCTTATCTCATTACCAATTCTCTTATTGCATCTCCAAATCTCTTATCGCATCACCATATCTCTAATCGCATCACCAAATCTCTTATCGCATCACCAAATCTCATATTGCATCACCAAATCTCTTATAGCATCACCAAATCTCTTTTCTCATCACCAAATCTCTTATCGCATCACCAAATCTCTTATCGCATCACCAAATCTCTTATCGCATCACCAAATCTCTTATCTCATCACCAAATCTCTTATTGAATCACCAAATCTCTTATCGCATCACCAAATCTCAAATCGCATCTCCAAATCTCTAATCGCATCACCAATCTCTTATTGCATCACCAAATCTCTAATTGCATTACCAATCTCTTATTGCATCACCAAATATCTTAGCTCATCACTAAATCTCTTATCGCATCATCAAATCTCTTATTGCATCACCAAATCTCCAATCGCATCACCAAATCTCTAATAGCATCACCAATCTCTAGTTGCATCACCAATCTCTAGTTGCATCACCAAATCTCTTATCGCATCACCAATTCTCTTATAGCATCACCAAATCTCTTATCGCATCACCAAATCTCTTATCTCATCACCAAATCTCTTATCGCATCACCAAATCTCTTATCGCATCATCAAATCTCTTATCGCATAACCAAATCTCTTATCTCGTCACCAAATCTCTTATTGAATCACCGAATCTCTTATTGAATCACCAAATCTCTTTCCGCCTAGCCAAATCTCTTATCGTATCACCAAATCTCTTATCTCACCACCAAATCTCTTATCGCATCACCAAATCTCTTATCGTATCCTCAAATCTCTTATCTCATCAACAAATCTCGTATCGCATCACCAAATAACTTGTTGCATCACCAAATCTCTTATTGCATCACCAAATCTTTTATCGCGTCACCAAATCTCTAGTCGCATCACCGAATCTCTTATCGCATCTCCAAATCTCTTATCGCATCACCAAATCTGTTATTGCATCTCCAAATCTCTTATCGTATCACCAAATATCTTATCCCATCACCAAATCTCTTATCTCATTACCAATTCTCTTATTGCATCACCAAATCTCTTATCGCATCACCAAATCTCTAATCGCATCACCAAATCTCTTAACGCAACACCAAATTTCTTATCGCATCACCAAATCTCTTATTGCATCACCAAATCTCTTATTGCATCATCAAATCTCTTATCGTATCTCCAAATCTCTTATTTCATCACCAAATCTCTTATCGCATCACCAAATATCTTATTGCATCATCAAATCTCTTATCTCATAACTAATTCTCTTATTGCATCACCAAATCTCTTATTGCAACACCAAATCTCTTATCGCATCACCAAATCTCTTATCTCATCAACAAATCTTTTATCGGATCACCAAATCTCTTATTGAATCACCAAATCTCTTATTGAATCACCAAATCTCTTATCGCATCACCAAATATCCAATCGCATCTCCAAATCTCTAATCGCATCACCAAATCTCTTATCTTATCACCAAATCTCTTATCTCATCACCAATTCTCTTATTGCATTGTCAAATCTCTTATCGCATAACCAAATCTCTTATCTCATCACCAAATCTCTTATTGAATCACCAAATCTCTCATGGCATCACCAAATCTCTTATCGCATCACCAAATCTCTTATAGCATCACCAAATCACTTACCGCCTCACCAAATCTCTTATCGCATCACCAAATCTCTTATAGCATCACCAAATCTCTCATTGAATCACCAAATCTCTTACCGCCTCACCAAATCTCTTATCGCATCACCAAATATCTTATCTCATCACCAAATCTGTTATTGCATCACCAAATCTCTTATTGAATCACTAAATCTCTTATCGCATCACCAAATCTCTAATTGAATCACCAAATCTCTCATCTTATCACCAAATCTCTTATCTCATCACCAATTCTCTTATTGCATCACCAAATCTCTTATCACATCACCAAATCTCTAATCACATCACCAAATCTCTTATCGCATCACCAAATCTCTTAGCGCATCACCAAATCTCTTATCGCATCACCAAATCTTTAATCGCATCACCAAATCTTTAATCGCATCACCAAATCTCATATCGCATCACCAAATCTCTTATCGCATCACCAAATCTCTTATCGCATCACCAAATCTCTTATCGCATCACCAAATCTCTTATCGCATCACCAAATATCTTATCGCATCACCAAATATCTCATCTCATCACCAAATCTCTCATTGCATCACCAAATCGCTTATCGAATCGTCAAATCTCTTATTGCATCCCCAAATCTCTTTTCTCTTCACCAAATCTCTTATCGCATTACCAAATCTCTTATTGCATCACCAAATCTCTTATCGCATCACCAAATCTCTAATCGCTTCACCAAATCTATTATTGCATCACCAAATCTCTTATTGCATCACCAAATCTCTTATCGCATCACCAAATCTCTTATCGGATCACCAAATCTTTATTGCATCACCAATTCTCTTATTGCTTCACCAAATCTCTTATTGCATCACCAAGTCTCTTATTGCCTCACCAAATCTATTATTGCATCACCAAATCTCTTATCTCTTCACCAAATCTCTAATCACATCACCAAATTTATAATCGCATCACCAAATCTCTTTTCTCATCAATCTTTTATCGCGTCACCAAATCTCTAGTCGCATCAACGAATCTCTTATCGCATCTCCAAATCTCTTATCGCATCACCAAATCTATTATCGTATCTCCAAATCTCTTATCGTATCACCAAATATCTTATCCCATCACCAAATCTCTTATCTCATTACCAATTTTCTTATTGCATCACCAAATCTCTTATCGCATCACCAAATCTCTAATCGCATCACCAAATCTCATATCGCATCACCAAATCTCTAATCGCATCACCAAATCTCATATCGCATCACCAAATCTCTTTTCTCATCACCAAATCTCTTATCGTATCACCAAATCTCTTATCGCATCACCAAATCTCTTATCGCATCACCAAATCTCTTATCGCATCACCAAATCTCTTATCGCATCACCAAGTCTCTTATCTCATCACCAAGTCTCTTATTGAATCACCAAATCTCTTATCGCATCACCAAATCTCTTATCGCATCACCAAGTCTCTTATCTCATCACCAAATCTCTTATTGAATCACCAAATCTCTTATCGCATCACCAAATCTCCAATCGCATCTCCAAATCTCTAATCGCATCACCAATCTCTTATTGCATCACCAAATCTCTAATTGCATTACCAATCTCTTATTGAATCACCAAATCTCTTATCGCATCACCAAATCTCCAATCGCATCTCCAAATCTCTAATCGCATCACCAATCTCTTATCGCATCACCAAATCTCCAATCGCATCTCCAAATTTCTAATCGCATCACCAAATCTCTTATCTTATTACCAAATCTCTTATCTCATCACCAATTCTCTTATTGCATTGTCAAATCTCTTATCGCATCACCAAATCTCTTATCTCATCACCAAATCTCTTATTGAATCACCAATTCTTTCAGTGCATCACCAAATCTCTTATCGAATAACCAAATCTCTAATCGCATCACCAATTCTCTTATAGCATCACCAAATCTCTTATCGCATCACCAAATCTCTTATCTCATCACCAAATCTCTTATCGCATCACCAAATCTCTTATCGCATCATCAAATCTCTTATCGCATAACCAAATCTCTTATCTCGTCACCAAATCTCTTATTGAATCACCAAATCTCATATCGCATCACCAAATCTCTTATCGCATCACCAAATCTCTTTTCTCTTCACCAAATCTCTTATCGCATTACCAAATCTCTTATTGCATCACCAAATCTCTTATTGCCTCACCAAATCTCTTATTGCATCACCAAATCTCTTATCGCATCACCAAATCTCTAATCGCATCACCAAATCTTTATTGCATTATCAAATCTCTTATCGTATCTCTAAATCTCTTATCTCTTCACAAAATCTCTGATCACATCACCAAATTTATAATCGCATCACCAAATCTCTTTTCTCATCAATCTTTTATCGCGTCACCAAATCTCTAGTCGCATCACCGAATCTCTTATCGCATCTCCAAATCTCTTATCGCATCACCAAATCTATTATCGTATCTCCAAATCTCTTATCGTATCACCAAATATCTTATCCCATCACCAAATCTCTTATCTCATTACCAAATCTCTTATCTCATTACCAATTCTATTATTGCATCACCAAATCTCTTATCGCATTACCAAATCTCTAATCGCATCACCAAATCTCTTATCGCATCACCAAATCTCTTAACGCATCACCAAATTTCTAATCGCATCACCAAATCTCTTATCGCATCACCAAATCTTTAATCGCATCACCAAATCTCATATCGCATCACCAAATCTCTTATCGCATCACCAAATCTCTTTTCTCATCACCAAATCTCTTATCGCATCACCAAATCTCTTATCGCATCACCAAATCTCTTATCGCATCACCAAATCTCTTATTGAATCTCCGAATCTCTTATCGCATCACCAAATCTCCAATCGCATCTCCAAATCTCTAATCGCATCACCAATCTCTTATTGCATCACCAAATCTCTAATTGCATTACCAATCTCTTATTGCATCACCAAATCTCTTATCTCATCACCAAATCTCTTATTTCATCACCAAATCTCTTATCGCATCACCAAATATCTTATTGCATCATTAAATCTCTTATCTCATCACCAATTCTCTTATTGCATCACCAAATCTCTTATTGCATAACCAAATCTCTTATTGCATCACCAAATCTCTTATCGCATCACCAAATCTCTTATCTCATCAACAAATCTTTTATTGCATCACCAAATCTCTTATCTCATCACCAAATCTCTTATTGAATCACCAAATCTCTTATCGCATCACCAAATCTCCAATCGCATCTCCAAATTTCTAATCGCATCACCAAATCTCTTATCTCATCACCAATTCTCTTATTGCATCGTCAAATCTCTTATCGCATCACCAAATCTCTTATCTCATCACCAAATTTCTTATTGAATCACCAATTCTTTCATTGCATCACAAAATCTCTAATCGAATAACCAAATCTTTAATCGCATCACCAATTCTCTTATAGCATCACCAAATCTCTTATTGCATCACCAAATCTCTTATCTCATCACCAAATCTCATATCGCATCACCAAATCTCTTATCGCATCACCAAATCTCTTATCGCATCACCAAATCTCTTATCGCATCACCAAATCTCTTATTGAATCACCAAATCTCTTATTGAATCACCAAATCTCTTATCGCATCACCAAATCTCTTATCTCATTACCAATTCTCTTATTGCATCACCAAATCTCTTATCGCATCACCAAATCTCTAATCGCATCACCAAATCTTTTATCGCATCACCAAATCTCTTAACGCATCACCAAATTTCTAATCGCATCACCAAATCTCTTATCGCATCACCAAATCTTTAATCGCATCACCAAATCTCATATCGCATCACCAAATCTCTTATCGCATCACCAAATCTCTTTTCTCATCACCAAATCTCTTATCGCATCAATAAATCTCTTATCGCATCACCAAATCTCTTATCGCATCACCAAATCTCTTATTGAATCACCAAATCTCTTATCGCATCACCAAATCTCCAATCGCATCTCCAAATCTCTAATCGCATCACCAATCTCTTATTGCATCACCAAATCTCTAATTGCATTACCAATCTCTTATTGCATCACCAAATCTCTTATTTCATCACCAAATCTCTTATTTCATCACCAAATCTCTTATCGCATCACCAAATATCTTATTGCATCATCAAATCTCTTATCTCATCACCAAATCTCTTATCTCATCACCAAATCTCTTATTTCATCACCAAATCTCTTATCGCATCACCAAATATCTTATTGCATCATCAAATCTCTTATCTCATCACCAATTCTCTTATTGCATCACCAAATCTCTTATCGAATAACCAAATCTCTAATCGCATCACCAATTCTCTTATAGCATCACCAAATATCTTATCGCATCACCAAATCTCTTATCTCATCACCAAATCTCTTATCGCATCACCAAATCTCTTATCGCATCATCAAATCTCTTATCGCATAACCAAATCTCTTATCTCGTCACCAAATCTCTTATTGAATCACGAAATCTCATATTGCATCACCAAATCTCTCATCGCATCACCAAATCTCTTTTCTCATCACCAAATCTCTTATCGCATCGCCATATCTCTTATCGCATCACCAAATCTTTAATCGCATCACCAAATCTTTAATCGCATCACCAAATCTCATATCGCATCACCAAATCTCTTATCGCATCACCAAATCTCTTATCGCATCACCAAATCTCTTATCGCATCACCAAATATCTTATCGCATCACCAAATATCTCATCTCATCACCAAATCTCTTATTGCATCACCAAATCGCTTATTGCATCACTAAATCTCTTATTGCATCACCAAATCTCTTTTCTCTTCACCAAATCTCTTATCGCATTACCAAATCTCTTATTGCATCACCAAATCTCTTATCGCATCACCAAATCTCTTATCGCTTCACCAAATCTATTATTGCATCACCAAATCTCTTATTGCATCACCAAATCTCTTATCGCATCACCAAATCTCTTATCGCATCACCAAATCTTTATTGCATCACCAATTCTCTTATTGCATCACCAAATCTCTTATTGCATCAACAAGTCTCTTATTGCCTCACCAAATCTCTTATTGCATCACCAAATCTCTTATCTCTTCACCAAATCTCTAATCACATCACCAAATTTATAATCGCATCACCAAATCTCTTTTCTCATCAATCTTTTATCGCGTCACCAAATCTCTAGTCGCATCACCGAATCTCTTATCGCATCTCCAAATCTCTTATCGCATCACCAAATCTATTATCGTATCTCCAAATCTCTTATCGTATCACCAAATATCTTATCCCATCACCAAATCTCTTATCTCATTACCAATTCACTTATTGCATCACCAAATCTCTTATCGCATCACCAAATCTCTAATCGCATCACCAAATCTCTTATCGCATCACCAAATCTCTTAACGCATCACCAAATTTCTTATCGCATCACCAAATCTCTTTTCTCATCACCAAATCTCTTATCGCATCACCAAATCTCTTATCGCATCACCAAATCTCTTATCGCATCACCAAATCTCTTATTGAATCTCCAAATCTCTTATCGCATCACCAAATCTCCAATCGCATCTCCAAATCTCTAATCGCATCACCAATCTCTTATTGCATCACCAAATCTCTAATTGCATTACCAATCTCTTATTGCATCACCAAATCTCTTATCTCATCACCAAATCTCTTATTGCATCACCAAATCTCTTATCGCATCACCAAATATCTTATTGCATCATCAAATCTCTTATCTCATCACCAATTCTCTTATTGCATCACCAAATCTCTTATTGCATCACCAAATCTCTTATTGCATCACCAAATCTCTTATCGCATCACCAAATCTCTTATCTAATCAACAAATCTTTTATTGCATCACCAAATCTCTTATCTCATCACCAAATCTCTTATTGAATCACCAAATCTCTTATCGCATCACCAAATCTCCAATTGCATCTCCAAATTTCTAATCGCATCACCAAATCTCTTATCTCATCACCAATTCTCTTATTGCATAGTCAAATCTCTTATCGCATCACCAAATCTCTTATCTCATCACCAAATCTCTTATTGAATCACCAATTCTTTCATTGCATCACCAAATCTCTAATCGAATAACCAAATCTCTAATCGCATCACCAATTCTCTTATAGCATCACCAAATCTCTTATTGCATCACCAAATCTCTTATCTCATCACCAAATCTCATATCACATCACCAAATCTCTTATCGCATCACCAAATCTCTTTTCTCATCACCAAATCTCTTATCGCATCACCAAATCTCTTATCGCATCACCAAATCTCTTATCGCATCACCAAATCTCTTATTGAATCACCAAATCTCTTATTGAATCACCAAATCTCTTATCGCATCACCAAATCTCTTATCTCATTACCAATTCTCTTAATGCATCACCAAATCTCTTATCGCATCACCAAATCTCTAATCGCATCACCAAATCTTTTATCGCATCACCAAATCTCTTAACGCCTCACCAAATTTCTAATCGCATCACCAAATCTCTTATCGCATCACCAAATCTTTAATCGCATCACCAAATCTCATATCGCATCACCAAATCTCTTATCGCATCACCAAATCTCTTTTCTCATCACCAAATCTCTTATCGCATCACCAAATCTCTTATCGCATCACCAAATCTCTTATCGCATCACCAAATCTCTTATTGAATCACCAAATCTCTTTTCGCATCACCAAATCTCCAATCGCATCTCCAAATCTCTTATCGCATCACCAAATCTCTTTTCTCATCACCAAATCTCTTATCGCATCACCAAATCTCTTATCGCATCACCAAATCTCTTATCGCATCACCAAATCTCTTATTGCATCACCAAATCTCTTATCTCATCACCAAATCTCTTATTTCATCACCAAATCTCTTATCGCATCACCAAATATCTTATTGCATCATCAAATCTCTTATCTCATCACCAATTCTCTTATTGCATCACCAAATCTCTTATTGCATCACCAAATCTCTTATTGCATCACCAAATCTCTTATCGCATCACCAATTCTCTTATCTCATCAACAAATCTTTTATATCATCACCAAATCTCTTATCTCATCACCAAATCTCTTATTGAATCACCAAATCTCTTATCGCATCACCAAATCTCCAATCGCATCTCCAAATTTCTAATCGCATCACCAAATCTCTTATCTTATCACCAAATCTCTTATCTCATCACCAATTCTCTCATTGCATCGTCAAATCTCTTATCGCATCACCAAATCTCTTATCTCTTCACCAAATCTCTTATTGAATCATCAATTCTTGCATTGCATCACCAAATCTCTTATCGAATAACCAAATCTCTAATCGCATCACCAATTCTCTTATAGCATCACCAAATCTCTTATCGCATCACCAAATCTCTTATCTCATCACCAAATCTCATATCGCATCACCAAATCTCTTATCGCATCATCAAATCTCTTATCGCATAACCAAATCTCATATCGCGTCACCAAATCTCTTATCGCATCACCAAATCTCTTTTCTCATCACCAAATCTCTTATCGCATCAACAAATTTCTTATCGCATCACCAAATCTCTTATCGCATCACCAAATCTCTTTTCTCATCACCAAATCTCTTATCGCATCACCAAATCTCTTATCGCATCACCAAATCTCTTATTAAATCACCAAATCTCTTTTCTCATCACCAAATCTCTTATCGCATCACCAAATCTCTTATCGCATCACCAAATCTCTTATCGCATCACCAAATCTCTTTTCTCATCACCAAATCTCTTATCGCATCACCAAATCTCTTATCGCATCACCAAATCTTTTATCGCATCACCAAATCTCTTATCTCATCACCAAATCTCTTATTGAATCACCAAATCTCTTATCGCATCACCAAATCTCCAATCGCATCTCCAAATCTCTAATCGCATCACCAATCTTTTATTGCATCACCAAATCTCTAAATGCATTAACAATCTCTTATTGAATCACCAATTCTCTTATCCCATCACCAAATCTCTTATCGCATCATCAAATCTCTTATTATATCACCAAATCTCTTATCATATCACAAAATCTCTTATCTCATCACCAATTCTCTTATTGCATCGTCAAATCTCTTATCGCATCACCAAATCTCTTATCTCATCACCATATCTCTTATCTCATCACCAAATCTCTTATCGCATCACCAAATCTCTTATCGCATCATCAAATCTCTTATCGCATCACCAAATCACTTACCGCCTCACCAAATCTCTTATTGAATCACCAAATCTTTTATTGAATCACCAAATCTCTTTCCACCTCGCCAAATCTCTTATCGTATCACCAAATCTCTTATCTCATCACCAAATCTCTTATCGCATCACCAAATCTCTTATCGTATCCTCAAATCTCTTATCTCATCACCAAATCTCGTATCGCATCACCAAATCTCTTATCTCATCACCAATTCTCTTATTGCATCGTCAAATCTCTTATCGCATCACCAAATCTCTTATCTCATCACCAAATCTCTTATCTCATCACCAAATCTCTTATCGCATCACCAAATCTCTTATCGCATCATCAAATCTCTTATTGCATCACCAAATCTCTTAACGCATCACCAAATTTCTTAGCGCATCACCAAATCTCTTAGCTCATCAACAAATCTCTTATCGCATCACCAAATCTCTTATCGCATCACCAAATCTCTTATTGCATCACCAAATCTCTTATTGCATCATCAAATCTCTTATCGTATCTCCAAATCTCTTATTTCATCACCAAATCTCTTATCGCATCACCAAATATCTTATTGCATCATCAAATCTCTTATCTCATCACCAATTCTCTTATTGCATCACCAAATCTCTTATTGCATCACCAAATCTCTTATCGCATCACCAAATCTCTCATCTCATCACCAAATCTCTTATTGAATCACCAAATCTTTTATCTCATCACCAAATCTCTTATTGAATCACCAAATCTCTAATCGCATCACCAAATCTCTTATCTTATCACCAAATCTCTAATTGCATCACCAAATCTCTTATCTTATCACCAAATCTCTTTTCTCATCACCAAATCTCTTATCGCATCACCAAATCTCTTATCGCATCACCAAATCTCTTATCGCATCACCAAATCTCTTATCTCATCACCAAATCTCTTATTGAATCACCAAATCTCTTATCGCATCACCAAATCTCCAATTGCATCTCCAAATCTCTAATCGCATCACCAATCTCTTATTGCATCACCAAATCTCTAATTGCATTACCAATCTCTTATTGCATCACCAAATCTCTTATCTCATCACCAAATCTCTTATCGCATCACCAAATTTCTTATCTCATCACCAAATCTCTTATCTCATCAACAAATCTCTTATTGCATCACCAAATATCTTATCTCAGCACCAAATCTCTTATTGCATCACCAAATCTCTTATTGCATCATCAAATCTCTTATCGTATCTCCAAATCTCTTATTTCATCACCAAATCTCTTATTGCATCACCAAATATCTTATTGCATCATCAAATCTCTTATCTCATCACTAATTCTCTTATTGCATCACCAAATCTCTTAATGCATCACCAAATCTCTTATTGCATCACCAAATCTCTTATCGCATCACCAAATCTCTTATCTCATCAACAAATCTTTTATCGCATCACCAAATCTCCAATCGCATCTCCAAATTTCTAATCGCATCACCAAATCTCTTATCTTATCACCAAATCTCTTATCTCATCACCAATTCTCTTATTGCATCGTCAAATCTCTTATCGCATCACCAAATCTCTTCTCTCATCACCAAATCTCTTATTGAATCACCAATTCTTTCATTGCATCACCAAATCTCTTATCGAATAACCAAATCTCTAATCGCATCACCAATTCTCTTATAGCATCACCAAATCTCTTATCGCATCACCAAATCTCTTATCTCATCACCAAATTTCTTATCGCATCACCAAATCTCTTATCGCATCATCAAATCTCTTATCGCATAACCAAATCTCTTATCTCGTCACCAAATCTCTTATTGAATCACCAAAACTCATATCGCATCACCAAATCTCTTATCGCATCACCAAATCTCTTATCGCATCACCAAATCTCTTATCGCATCACCAAATCTCTTTTCTCATCACCAATTCTCTTATTGCATCGTCAAATCTCTTATCGCATCACCAAATCTCTTCTCTCATCACCAAATCTCTTATTGAATCACCAATTCTTTCATTGCATCACCAAATCTCTTATCGAATAACCAAATCTCTAATCGCATCACCAATTCTCTTATAGCATCACCAAATCTCTTATCGCATCACCAAATCTCTTATCTCATCACCAAATTTCTTATCGCATAACCAAATCTCTTATCTCGTCACCAAATCTCTTATCGAATAACCAAATCTCTAATCGCATCACCAATTCTCTTATAGCATCACCAAATCTCTTATCGCATCACCAAATCTCTTATCGCATCATCAAATCTCTTATCGCATAACCAAATCTCTTATCTCGTCACCAAATCTCTTATTGAATCACCAAAACTCATATCGCATCACCAAATCTCTTATCGCATCACCAAATCTCTTATCGCATCACCAAATCTCTTATCGCATCACCAAATCTCTTATCGCATCACCAAATCTCTTATTGAATCACCAAATCTCTTATTGAATCACCAAATCTCTTATTGCATCATCAAATCTCTTATCTCATCACTAATTCTCTTATTGCATCACCAAATCTCTTAATGCATCACCAAATCTCTTATTGCATCACCAAATCTCTTATCGCATCACCAAATCTCTTATCTCATCAACAAATCTTTTATCGCATCACCAAATCTCCAATCGCATCTCCAAATTTCTAATCGCATCACCAAATCTCTTATCTTATCACCAAATCTCTTATCTCATCACCAATTCTCTTATTGCATCGTCAAATCTCTTATCGCATCACCAAATCTCTTCTCTCATCACCAAATCTCTTATTGAATCACCAATTCTTTCATTGCATCACCAAATCTCTTATCGAATAACCAAATCTCTAATCGCATCACCAATTCTCTTATAGCATCACCAAATCTCTTATCGCATCACCAAATCTCTTATCTCATCACCAAATTTCTTATCGCATCACCAAATCTCTTATCGCATCATCAAATCTCTTATCGCATAACCAAATCTCTTATCTCGTCACCAAATCTCTTATTGAATCACCAAAACTCATATCGCATCACCAAATCTCTTATCGCATCACCAAATCTCTTATCGCATCACCAAATCTCTTATCGCATCACCAAATCTCTTTTCTCATCACCAATTCTCTTATTGCATCGTCAAATCTCTTATCGCATCACCAAATCTCTTCTCTCATCACCAAATCTCTTATTGAATCACCAATTCTTTCATTGCATCACCAAATCTCTTATCGAATAACCAAATCTCTAATCGCATCACCAATTCTCTTATAGCATCACCAAATCTCTTATCGCATCACCAAATCTCTTATCTCATCACCAAATTTCTTATCGCATAACCAAATCTCTTATCTCGTCACCAAATCTCTTATCGAATAACCAAATCTCTAATCGCATCACCAATTCTCTTATAGCATCACCAAATCTCTTATCGCATCACCAAATCTCTTATCGCATCATCAAATCTCTTATCGCATAACCAAATCTCTTATCTCGTCACCAAATCTCTTATTGAATCACCAAAACTCATATCGCATCACCAAATCTCTTATCGCATCACCAAATCTCTTATCGCATCACCAAATCTCTTATCGCATCACCAAATCTCTTATCGCATCACCAAATCTCTTATTGAATCACCAAATCTCTTATTGAATCACCAAATCTCTTATCGCATCACCAAATCTCTTATCTCATTACCAATTCTCTTAATGCATCACCAAATCTCTTATCGCATCACCAAATCTCTAATCGCATCACCAAATCTTTTATCGCATCACCAAATCTCTTAACGCCTCACCAAATTTCTAATCGCATCACCAAATCTCTTATCGCATCACCAAATCTTTAATCGCATCACCAAATCTCATATCGCATCACCAAATCTCTTATCGCATCACCAAATCTTTTTTCTCATCACCAAATCTCTTATCGCATCACCAAATCTCTTATCGCATCACCAAATCTCTTATCGCATCACCAAATCTCTTATTGAATCACCAAATCTCTTTTCGCATCACCAAATCTCCAATCGCATCTCCAAATCTCTAATCGCATCACCAATCTCTTATTGCATCACCAAATCTCTAATTGCATTACTAATCTCTTATTGCATCACCAAATCTCTTATCTCATCACCAAATCTCTTATTTCATCACAAAATCTCTTATCGCATCACCAAATATCTTATTGCATCATCAAATCTCTTATCTCATCACCAATTCTCTTATTGCATCACCAAATCTCTTATTGCATCACCAAATCTCTTATTGCATCACCAAATCTCTTATCGCATCACCAATTCTCTTATCTCATCAACAAATCTTTTATATCATCACCAAATCTCTTATCTCATCACCAAATCTCTTATTGAATCACCAAATCTCTTATCGCATCACCAAATCTCCAATCGCATCTCCAAATTTCTAATCGCATCACCAAATCTCTTATCTTATCACCAAATCTCTTATCTCATCACCAATTCTCTCATTGCATCGTCAAATCTCTTATCGCATCACCAAATCTCTTATCTCTTCACCAATTCTCTTATAGCATCACCAAATCTCTTATCGCATCACCAAATCTCTTATCTCATCACCAAATCTCATATCGCATCACCAAATCTCTTATCGCATCATCAAATCTCTTATCGCATAACCAAATCTCTTATCTCGTCACCAAATCTCTTATTGAATCATTAAATCTCATATCGCATCACCAAATCTCTTATCGCATCACCAAATCTCTTTTCTCATCACCAAATCTCTTATCGCATCACCAAATCTCTTATCGCATCACCAAATCTCTTATCGCATCACCAAATCTCTTTTCTCATCACCAAATCTCTTATCGCATCACCAAATCTCTTATCGCATCACCAAATCTCTTATTAAATCACCAAATCTCTTTTCTCATCACCAAATCTCTTATCGCATCACCAAATCTCTTATCGCATCACCAAATCTCTTATCGCATCACCAAATCTCTTTTCTCATCACCAAATCTCTTATCGCATCACCAAATCTCTTATCGCATCACCAAATCTTTTATCGCATCACCAAATCTCTTATCTCATCACCAAATCTCTTATTGAATCACCAAATCTCTTATCGCATCACCAAATCTCCAATCGCATCTCCAAATCTCTAATCGCATCACCAATCTTTTATTGCATCACCAAATCTCTAAATGCATTAACAATCTCTTATTGAATCACCAATTCTCTTATCCCATCACCAAATCTCTTATCGCATCATCAAATCTCTTATTATATCACCAAATCTCTTATCATATCACAAAATCTCTTATCTCATCACCAATTCTCTTATTGCATCGTCAAATCTCTTATCGCATCACCAAATCTCTTATCTCATCACCATATCTCTTATCTCATCACCAAATCTCTTATCGCATCACCAAATCTCTTATCGCATCATCAAATCTCTTATCGCATCACCAAATCACTTACCGCCTCACCAAATCTCTTATTGAATCACCAAATCTTTTATTGAATCACCAAATCTCTTTCCACCTCGCCAAATCTCTTATCGTATCACCAAATCTCTTATCTCATCACCAAATCTCTTATCGCATCACCAAATCTCTTATCGTATCCTCAAATCTCTTATCTCATCACCAAATCTCGTATCGCATCACCAAATCTCTTATCTCATCACCAATTCTCTTATTGCATCGTCAAATCTCTTATCGCATCACCAAATCTCTTATCTCATCACCAAATCTCTTATCTCATCACCAAATCTCTTATCGCATCACCAAATCTCTTATCGCATCATCAAATCTCTTATTGCATCACCAAATCTCTTAACGCATCACCAAATTTCTTAGCGCATCACCAAATCTCTTAGCTCATCAACAAATCTCTTATCGCATCACCAAATCTCTTATCGCATCACCAAATCTCTTATTGCATCACCAAATCTCTTATTGCATCATCAAATCTCTTATCGTATCTCCAAATCTCTTATTTCATCACCAAATCTCTTATCGCATCACCAAATATCTTATTGCATCATCAAATCTCTCATCTCATCACCAATTCTCTTATTGCATCACCAAATCTCTTATTGCATCACCAAATCTCTTATCGCATCACCAAATCTCTCATCTCATCACCAAATCTCTTATTGAATCACCAAATCTTTTATCTCATCACCAAATCTCTTATTGAATCACCAAATCTCTAATCGCATCACCAAATCTCTTATCTTATCACCAAATCTCTAATTGCATCACCAAATCTCTTATCTTATCACCAAATCTCTTTTCTCATCACCAAATCTCTTATCGCATCACCAAATCTCTTATCGCATCACCAAATCTCTTATCGCATCACCAAATCTCTTATCTCATCACCAAATCTCTTATTGAATCACCAAATCTCTTATCGCATCACCAAATCTCCAATCGCATCTCCAAATCTCTAATCGCATCACCAATCTCTTATTGCATCACCAAATCTCTAATTGCATTACCAATCTCTTATTGCATCACCAAATCTCTTATCTCATCACCAAATCTCTTATCGCATCACCAAATTTCTTATCTCATCACCAAATCTCTTATCTCATCAACAAATCTCTTATTGCATCACCAAATATCTTATCTCATCACCAAATCTCTTATTGCATCACCAAATCTCTTATTGCATCATCAAATCTCTTATCGTATCTCCAAATCTCTTATTTCATCACCAAATCTCTTATTGCATCACCAAATATCTTATTGCATCATCAAATCTCTTATCTCATCACTAATTCTCTTATTGCATCACCAAATCTCTTAATGCATCACCAAATCTCTTATTGCATCACCAAATCTCTTATCGCATCACCAAATCTCTTATCTCATCAACAAATCTTTTATCGCATCACCAAATCTCCAATCGCATCTCCAAATTTCTAATCGCATCACCAAATCTCTTATCTTATCACCAAATCTCTTATCTCATCACCAATTCTCTTATTGCATCGTCAAATCTCTTATCGCATCACCAAATCTCTTCTCTCATCACCAAATCTCTTATTGAATCACCAATTCTTTCATTGCATCACCAAATCTCTTATCGAATAACCAAATCTCTAATCGCATCACCAATTCTCTTATAGCATCACCAAATCTCTTATCGCATCACCAAATCTCTTATCTCATCACCAAATTTCTTATCGCATCACCAAATCTCTTATCGCATCATCAAATCTCTTATCGCATAACCAAATCTCTTATCTCGTCACCAAATCTCTTATTGAATCACCAAAACTCATATCGCATCACCAAATCTCTTATCGCATCACCAAATCTCTTATCGCATCACCAAATCTCTTATCGCATCACCAAATCTCTTTTCTCATCACCAAATCTCTTATCGCATCACCAAATCTCTTATCGCATCACCAAATCTCTTTTCTCATCACCAAATCTCTTATCGCATCACCAAATCTCTTATCGCATCACCAAATCTCTTATCGCATCACCAAATCTCTTTTCTGATCACCAAATCTCTTATCGCATCACCAAATCTCTTATCGCATCACCAAATCTTTTATCGCATCACCAAATCTCTTATCTCATCACCAAATCTCTTATCGCATCACCAAATCTTTATTGCATCACCAATTCTCTTATTGCATCACCAAATCTCTTATTGCATCACCAAATCTCTTATCGCATCACCAAATCTCTTATCGCATCACCAAATCTTTATTGCATCACCAATTCTCTTATTGCATCACCAAATCTCTTATTGCATCAACAAGTCTCTTATTGCCTCACCAAATCTCTTATTGCATCACCAAATCTCTTATCTCTTCACCAAATCTCTAATCACATCACCAAATTTATAATCGCATCACCAAATCTCTTTTCTCATCATTCTTTTATCGCGTCACCAAATCTCTAGTCGCATCACCGAATCTCTTATCGCATCTCCAAATCTCTTATCGCATCACCAAATCTATTATCGTATCTCCAAATCTCTTATCGTATCACCAAATATCTTATCCCATCACCAAATCTCTTATCTCATTACCAATTCACTTATTGCATCACCAAATCTCTTATCGCATCACCAAATCTCTAATCGCATCACCAAATCTCTTATCGCATCACCAAATCTCTTAACGCATCACCAAATTTCTTATTGCATCACCAAATCTCTTTTCTCATCACCAAATCTCTTATCGCATCACCAAATCTCTTATCGCATCACCAAATCTCTTATCGCATCACCAAATCTCTTATTGCATCACCAAATCTCTTATTGCATCACCAAATCTCTTATTGCATCACCAAATCTCTTATCGCATCACCAAATCTCTTATCTCATCAACAAATCTTTTATTGCATCACCAAATCTCTTATCTCATCACCAAATCTCTTATTGAATCACCAAATCTCTTATCGCATCACCAAATCTCCAATTGCATCTCCAAATTTCTAATCGCATCACCAAATCTCTTATCTCATCACCAATTCTCTTATTGCATAGTCAAATCTCTTATCGCATCACCAAATCTCTTATCTCATCACCAAATCTCTTATTGAATCACCAATTCTTTCATTGCATCACCAAATCTCTAATCGAATAACCAAATCTCTAATCGCATCACCAATTCTCTTATAGCATCACCAAATCTCTTATTGCATCACCAAATCTCTTATCTCATCACCAAATCTCATATCGCATCACCAAATCTCTTATCGCATCACCAAATCTCTTTTCTCATCACCAAATCTCTTATCGCATCACCAAATCTCTTATCGCATCACCAAATCTCTTATCGCATCACCAAATCTCTTATTGAATCACCAAATCTCTTATTGAATCACCAAATCTCTTATCGCATCACCAAATCTCTTATCTCATTACCAATTCTCTTAATGCATCACCAAATCTCTTATCGCATCACCAAATCTCTAATCGCATCACCAAATCTTTTATCGCATCACCAAATCTCTTAACGCCTCACCAAATTTCTAATCGCATCACCAAATCTCTTATCGCATCACCAAATCTTTAATCGCATCACCAAATCTCATATCGCATCACCAAATCTCTTATCGCATCACCAAATCTCTTTTCTCATCACCAAATCTCTTATCGCATCACCAAATCTCTTATCGCATCACCAAATCTCTTATCGCATCACCAAATCTCTTATTGAATCACCAAATCTCTTTTCGCATCACCAAATCTCCAATCGCATCTCCAAATCTCTAATCGCATCACCAATCTCTTATTGCATCACCAAATCTCTAATTGCATTACTAATCTCTTATTGCATCACCAAATCTCTTATCTCATCACCAAATCTCTTATTTCATCACCAAATCTCTTATCGCATCACCAAATATCTTATTGCATCATCAAATCTCTTATCTCATCACCAATTCTCTTATTGCATCACCAAATCTCTTATTGCATCACCAAATCTCTTATTGCATCACCAAATCTCTTATCGCATCACCAATTCTCTTATCTCATCAACAAATCTTTTATATCATCACCAAATCTCTTATCTCATCACCAAATCTCTTATTGAATCACCAAATCTCTTATCGCATCACCAAATCTCCAATCGCATCTCCAAATTTCTAATCGCATCACCAAATCTCTTATCTTATCACCAAATCTCTTATCTCATCACCAATTCTCTCATTGCATCATCAATTCTTGCATTGCATCACCAAATCTCTTATCGAATAACCAAATCTCTAATCGCATCACCAATTCTCTTATAGCATCACCAAATCTCTTATCGCATCACCAAATCTCTTATCTCATCACCAAATCTCATATCGCATCACCAAATCTCTTATCGCATCATCAAATCTCTTATCGCATAACCAAATCTCTTATCTCGTCACCAAATCTCTTATTGAATCACTAAATCTCATATCGCATCACCAAATCTCTTATCGCATCACCAAATCTCTTTTCTCATCACCAAATCTCTTATCGCATCACCAAATCTCTTATCGCATCACCAAATCTCTTATCGCATCACCAAATCTCTTTTCTCATCACCAAATCTCTTATCGCATCACCAAATCTCTTATCGCATCACCAAATCTCTTATTAAATCACCAAATCTCTTTTCTCATCACCAAATCTCTTATCGCATCACCAAATCTCTTATCGCATCACCAAATCTCTTATCGCATCACCAAATCTCTTTTCTCATCACCAAATCTCTTATCGCATCACCAAATCTCTTATCGCATCACCAAATCTTTTATCGCATCACCAAATCTCTTATCGCATCACCAAATCTCTTATTAAATCACCAAATCTCTTTTCTCATCACCAAATCTCTTATCGCATCACCAAATCTCTTATCGCATCACCAAATCTCTTATCGCATCACCAAATCTCTTTTCTCATCACCAAATCTCTTATCGCATCACCAAATCTCTTATCGCATCACCAAATCTTTTATCGCATCACCAAATCTCTTATCTCATCACCAAATCTCTTATTGAATCACCAAATCTCTTATCGCATCTCCAAATCACTTATCGCATCACCAAATCTCTTATCGCATCTCCAAATCTCTTATCGTATCACCAAATATCTTATCCCATCACCAAATCTCTTATCTCATTACCAATTCTCTTATTGCATCACCAAATCTCTTATTGCATCACCAAATCTCTAATCGCATCACCAAATCTCTTATCGCATCACCAAATCTCTTAACGCATCACCAAATTTCTTATCGCATCACCAAATCTCTTATCTCATCAACAAATCTCTTTTCGCATCACCAAATCTCTTATCGCATCACCAAATCTCTTATTGCATCACCAAATATCTTATCGCATCACCAAATATCTTATTGCATCATCAAATCTCTTATCTCATCACCAATTCTCTTATTGCATCACCAAATCTCTTATTGCATCACCAAATCTCTTATCGCATCACCAAATCTCTTATCTCATCACCAAATCTCTCATTGAATCACCAAATCTTTTATCTCATCACCAAATCTCTTATTGAATCACCAAATCTCTAATCGCATCACCAAATCTCTTATCTTATCACCAAATCTTTAATCGCTTCACCAAATCTCTTATCTTATCACCAAATCTCTTTTCTCATCACCAAATCTCTTATCGCATCACCAAATCTCTTATCGCATCACCAAATCTCTTATCGCATCACCAATCTCTTATTGCATCACCAAATCTCTAATTGCATTACCAATCTCTTATTGCATCACCAAATCTCTTATCTCATCACCAAATCTCTTATCGCATCACCAAATTTCTTATCGCATCACCAAATCTCCTATCTCATCAACAAATCTCTTATCGCATCACCAAATATCTTATCTCATCACCAAATCTCTTATTGCATCACCAAATCTCTTATTGCATCATCAAATCTCTTATCGTATCTCCAAATCTCTTATTTCATCACCAAATCTCTTATCGCATCACCAAATATCTTATTGCATCATCAAATCTCTTATCGCATCACCAATTCTCTTATTGCATCACCAAATCTCTTATTGCATCACCAAATCTCTTATTGCATCACCAAATCTCTTATCGCATCACCAAATCTCTTATCTCATCAACAAATCTTTTATCGCATCACCAAATCTCTTATCTCATCACCAAATCTCTTATTGAATCACCAAATCTCTTATCGCATCACCAAATCTCCAATCGCTTCTCCAAATTTCTAATCGCATCACCAAATCTCTTATCTTATCACCAAATCTCTTATTTCATCACCAATTCTCTTATTGCATCGTCAAATCTATTATCGCATCACCAAATCTCTTCTCTCATCACCAAATCTCATATTGAATCACCAATTCTTTCATTGCATCACCAAATCTCTTATCGAATAACCAAATCTCTAATCGAATCACCAATTCTCTTATAGCATCACCAAATCTCTTATCGCATCACCAAATCTCTTATCTCATCACCAAATCACTTATCGCATCACCAAATCTCTTATCGCATCATCAAATCTCTTATCGCATAACCAAATCTCTTATCTCGTCACCAAATCTCTTATCGCATCACCAAATCTCTTATCGCATCACCAAATCTCTTATCGCATCACCAAATCTCTTTTCTCATCACCAAATCTCTTATCGCATCACCAAATCTCTTATCGCATCACCAAATCTCTTATCGCATCACCAAATCTCTTTTCTCATCACCAAATCTCTTATCGCATCAACGAATCTCTTATCGCATCACCAAATCTCTTATCGCATCACCAAATCTCTTTTCTGATCACCAAATCTCTTATCGCATCACCAAATCTCTTATCGCATCACCAAATCTTTTATTGCATCACCAAATCTCTAATCTCATCACCAAATCTCTTATTGAATCACCAAATCTCTTATCGCATCACCAAATCTCCAATCGCATCTCCAAATCTCTAATCGCATCACCAATCTCTTATTGCATCACCAAATCTCTAATTGCATTAACAATCTCTTATTGCATCACCAAATCTCTTATCTCATCACCAAATCTCTTATCGCATCATCAAATCTCTTATTGCATCACCAAATCTCCAATCGCATCACCAAATCTCTTATCATATCACCAAATCTCTTATCTCATCACCAATTCTCTTATTGCATCGTCAAATTTCTTATCGCTTCACCAAATCTCTTATCTCATACCCAAATCTCTTATCGCATCACCAAATCTCTTATCGCATCATCAAATCTCTTATCGCATCACCAAATCACTTACCGCCTCACCAAATCTCTTATTGAATCACCAAATCTTTTATTGAATCACCAAATCTCTTTCCGCCTCGCCAAATCTCTTATCGTATCACCAAATCTCTTATCTCATCACAAAATCTCTTATCGCATCACCAAATCTCTTATCGTATCCTCAAATCTCTAATCTCATCACCAAATCTCGTATCGCATCACCAAATATCTTGTCGCATCACCAAATCTCTTATCGCATTACCAAATCTCTTATCGCATAACCAAATCTCTTATCTCATCACTAAATCTCTTATTGCATCACCAAATCTTTCATCGCGTCACCAAATCTCTAGTCGCATCACCGAATCTCTTATCGCATCTCCAAATCTCTTATCGCATCACCAAATCTATTATCGCATCTCCAAATCTCTTATCGTATCACCAAATATCTTATCCCATCACCAAATCTCTTATCTCATTACCAATTCTATTATTGCATCACCAAATCTCTTAACGCATCACCAAATCTCTAATCGCATCACCAAATCTCTTATCGCATCACCAAATCTGATATCGCATTACCAAATCTCTTATCGCATCACCAAATCTCTTTTCTCATCACCAAATCTCTTATCGCATCACCAAATCTCTTATCGCATCACCAAATCTCTTATCGTATCCTCAAATCTCTTATCTCATCACCAAATCTCGTACCGCATCACAAAATAACTTGTCGCATCACCAAATAACTTGTCGCATCACCAAATCTCTTATCGCATTACCAAATCTCTTATCGCATAACCAAATCTCTTATCTCATCACTAAATCTTTTATTGCATCACCAAATCTTATATCGTGTCACCAAATCTCTAGTTGCATCACCAAATCTCTTATCGCATCTCCAAATCTCTTATCGCATCACCAAATCTATTATCGCATCTCCAAATCTCTTATCGTATCACCAAATATCTTATCCCATCACCAAATCTCTTATCTCATTACCAATTCTCTTATTGCTTCACCAAATCTCTTATCGCATCACCAAATCTCTTATCGCATCACCAAATCTCTTAACGCATCACCAAATTTTTTTATCGCATCACCAAATCTCTTATCTCATCAACAAATCTCTTATTGCATCACCAAATCTCTTATCTTATCACCAATTCTCTTATTGCATCACCAAATCTCCTGTTGCATCACCAAATCTCTAATCGCATCACCAAATCTCTTATCGCATCACCAAATCTCTTAATGCATCACCAAATTTCTTATCGCATCACCAAATCTCTTATCTCATCAACAAATCTCTTATCGCATCACCAAATCTCTTATCGCATCACCAAATCTCTTATTGCATCACCAAATCTCTTATTGCATCATCAAATCTCTTATCGTATCTCCAAATCTCTTATTTCATCACCAAATCTCTTATCGCATCACCAAATATCTTATTGCATCATCAAATCTCTTATCTCATCACCAATTCTCTTATTGCATCACCAAATCTCTAATTGCATCACCAAATCTCTTATCGCATCACCAAATCTCTTATCTCATCACCAAATCTCTTATTGAATCACCAAATCTTTTATCTCATCACCAAATCTCTTATTGAATCACCAAATCTCTAATCGCATCACCAAATCTCTTATCTTATCACCAAATCTTTAATTGCATCACCAAATCTCTTATCTTATCACCAAATCTCTTTTCTCATCACCAAATCTCTTATCGCATCACCAAATCTCTTATCGCATCACCAAATCTCTTATCGCATCACCAATCTCTTATTGCATCACCAAATCTCTAATTGCAATACCAATCTCTTATTGCATCACCAAATCTCTTGTCTCATCACCAAATCTCTTATCGCATCACCAAATTTCTTATCGCATCACCAAATCTCTTATCTCATCGACAAATCTCTTATCGCATCACCAAATATCTTATTGCATCACCAAATCTCTTATCGCATCACCAAATATCTTATTGCATCATCAAATCTCTTATCTCATCACCAATTCTCTTATTGCATCACCAAATCTCTTATTGCGTCACCAAATCTCTTATTGCATCACCAAATCTCTTATCGCATCACCAAATCTCTTTTCTCATCACCAAATCTCTTATCGCATCACCAAATCTCTTATCGCATCACCAAATCTCTTTTCTCATCACCAAATCTCTTATCGCATCACCAAATCTCTTATCGCATCACCAAATCTTTTATCGCATCACCAAATCTCTTATCTCATCACCAAATCTCTTATTGAATCACCAAATCTCTTATCGCATCACCAAATCTCCAATCGCATCTCCAAATCTCTAATCGCATCATCAATCTTTTATTGCATCACCAAATCTCTAATTGCATTAACAATCTCTTATTGAATCACCAATTCTCTTATCCCATCACCAAATCTCTTATCGCATCATCAAATCTCTTATTATATCACCAAATCTCTTATCATATCACAAAATCTCTTATCTCATCACCAATTCTCTTATTGCATCGTCAAATCTCTTATCGCATCACCAAATCTCTTATCTCATCACCATATCTCTTATCTCATCACCAAATCTCTTATCGCATCACCAAATCTCTTATCGCATCATCAAATCTCTTATCGCATCACCAAATCACTTACCGCCTCACCAAATCTCTTATTGAATCACCAAATCTTTTATTGAATCACCAAATCTCTTTCCGCCTCGCCAAATCTCTTATCGTATCACCAAATCTCTTATCTCATCACCAAATCTCTTATCGCATCACCAAATCTCTTATCGTATCCTCAAATCTCTTATCTCATCACCAAATCTCGTATCGCATCACCAAATCTCTTATCTCATCACCAATTCTCTTATTGCATCGTCAAATCTCTTATCGCATCACCAAATCTCTTATCTCATCACCAAATCTCTTATCTCATCACCAAATCTCTTATCGCATCACCAAATCTCTTATCGCATCATCAAATCTCTTATCGCATCACCAAATCTCTTAACGCATCACAAAATTTCTTATCGCATCACCAAATCTCTTATCTCATCAACAAATCTCTTATCGCATCAACAAATCTCTTATCGCATCACCAAATCTCTTATTGCATCACCAAATCTCTTATTGCATCATCAAATCTCTTATCGTATCTCCAAATCTCTTATTTCATCACCAAATCTCTTATCGCATCACCAAATATCTTATTGCATCATCAAATCTCTTATCTCATCACCAATTCTCTTATTGCATCACCAAATCTCTTTTTGCATCACCAAATCTCTTATCGCATCACCAAATCTTTTATCTCATCACCAAATCTCTTATTGAATCACCAAATCTCTAATCGCATCACCAAATCTCTCATCTTATCACCAAATCTCTAATTGCATCACCAAATCTCTTATCTTATCACCATATCTCTTTTCTCATCACCAAATCTCTTATCGCATCACCAAATCTCTTATCGCATCACCAAATCTCTTATCGCATCACCAAATCTCTTATCTCATCACCAAATCTCTTATTGAATCACCAAATCTCTTATCGCATCACCAAATCTCCAATCGCATCTCCAAATCTCTAATCGCATCACCAATCTCTTATTGCATCACCAAATCTCTAATTGCATTACCAATCACTTATTGCATCACCGAATCTCTTATCGCATCTCCAAATCTCTTATCGCATCACCAAATCTATTATCGCATCTCCAAATCTCTTATCGTATCACCAAATATCTTATCCCATCACCAAATCTCTTATCTCATTACCAATTCTATTATTGCATCACCAAATCTCTTAACGCATCACCAAATCTCTAATCGCATCACCAAATCTCTTATTGCATCACCAAATCTGATATCGCATCACCAAATCTCTTATCGCATCACCAAATCTCTTTTCTCATCACTAAATCTCTTATCGCATCACCAAATCTCTTATCGCATCACCAAATCTCTTATCGTATCCTCAAATCTCTTATCTCATCACCAAATCTCGTACCGCATCACAAAATAACTTGTCGCATCACCAAATAACTTGTCGCATCACCAAATCTCTTATCGCATTACCAAATCTCTTATCGCATAACCAAATCTCTTATCTCATCACTAAATCTCTTATTGCATCACCAAATCTTATATCGTGTCACCAAATCTCTAGTTGCATCACCAAATCTCTTATCGCATCTCCAATTCTCTTATTGCATCACCAAATCTCTTATTGCATCATCAAATCTCTTATCGTATCTCCAAATCTCTTACTTCATCACCAAATCTCTTATCGCATCGCCAAATCTCTTATCTTATCATCAAATCTCTAATCGCATCACCAAATCTCTTATCTTATCACCAAATCTCTTATCTCATCACCAATTCTCTTATTGCATCGTCAAATCTCTTATCGCATCACCAAATCTCTTATCTCATCACCAAATCTCTTATTGAATCATCAAATCTCTCATGGCATCACCAAATCTCTTATCGCATCACCAAATCTCTTATCGCATCACCAAATCACTTACCGCCTCACCAAATATCTTATCGCATCACCAAATCTCTTATAGCATCACCAAATCTCTCATTGAATCACCAAATCTCTTACCGCCTCACCAAATCTCTTATCGCATCACCAAATATCTTATCTCATCACCAAATCTGTTATTGCATCACCAAATCATTTATTGAATCACTAAATCTCTTATCGCATCACCGAATCTAAAATTGAATCACCAAATCTCTCATCTTATCACCAAATCTCTTATCTCATCACCAATTCTCTTATTGCATCACCAAATCTCTTATCACATCACCAAATCTCTAATCGCATCACCAAATCTCTTATGCATCACCAAATCTTTAATCGCATCACCAAATCTCATATCGCATCACCAAATCTCTTATCGCATCACCAAATCTCTTTTCTCATCACCAAATCTCTTATCGCATCACCAAATCTCTTATCTCATCACCAAATCTCTTAATGAATCACCAAATCTCTTATCGCATCACCAAATCTCCAATCGCATCTCCAAATCTCTAATCACATCACCAATCTCTTATTGCATCACCAAATCTCTAATGCATTACCAATCTCTTATTGCATCACCAAATCTCTTATCGCATCACCAAATCTCCAATCGCATCTCCAAATCTCTAATCGCATCACCAATCTCTTATTGCATCACCAAATCTCTAATTGCATTAACAATCTCTTATTGCATCACCAAATCTCTTATCTCATCACCAAATCTCTTATTGCATCATCAAATCTCTTATTGCATCACCAAATCTCTTATCATATCACAAAATCTCTTATCTCATCACCAATTCTCTTATTGCATCGTCAAATCTCTTATTGCATCACCAAATCTCTTATCTCATCACCAAATCTCTTATCTCATCACCAAATCTCTTATCGCATCACCAAATCTCTTATCGCATCATCAAATCTCTTATCGCATCACCAAATCACTCATCGTATCCTCAAATCTCTTATCTCATCACCAAATCTCGTATCGCATCACCAAATAACTTTTCGCATCACCAAATCTCTTATCGCATTACCAAATCTCTTATCGCATAACCAAATCTCTTATCTCATCACTAAATCTCTTATTGCATCCGCAAATCTTTTATCGCGTCACCAAATCTCTAGTCGCATCACCAAATCTCTTATCGTATCACCAAATCTCTTATCTCGTCACCAAATCTCTTATCGCATCACCAAATCTCTTATCGTATCCTCAAATCTCTTATCTCATCACCAAATCTCGTATCGCATCACCAAATAACTTTTCGCATCACCAAATCTCTTATCGCATTACCAAATCTCTTATCGCATAACCAAATCTCTTATCTCATCACTAAATCTCTTATTGCATCCCCAAATCTTTTATCGCGTCACCAAATCTCTAGTCGCATCACCAAATCTCTTATCGCATCTCCAAATCACTTATCGCATCACCAAATCTCTTATCGCATCTCCAAATCTCTTATCGTATCACCAAATATCTTATCCCATCACCAAATCTCTTATCTCATTACCAATTCTCTTATTGCATCACCAAATCTCTTGTTGCATCACCAAATCTCTAATCGCATCACCAAATCTCTTATCGCATCACCAAATCTCTTAATGCATCACCAAATTTCTTATCGCATCACCAAATCTCTTATCTCATCAACAAATCTCTTATCGCATCACCAAATCTCTTATCGCATCACCAAATCTCTTATTGCATCACCAAATCTCTTATTGCATCATCAAATCTCTTATCGTATCTCCAAATCTCTTATTTCATCACCAAATCTCTTATCGCATCACCAAATATCTTATTGCATCATCAAATCTCTTATCTCATCACCAATTCTCTTATTGCATCACCAAATCTCTAATTGCATCACCAAATCTCTTATCTCATCACCAAATCTCTTATTGAATCACCAAATCTTTTATCTCATCACCAAATCTCTTATTGAATCACCAAATCTCTAATCGCATCACCAAATCTCTTATCTTATCTCCAAATCTTTAATTGCATCACCAAATCTCTTATCTTATCACCAAATCTCTTTTCTCATCACCAAATCTCTTATCGCATCACCAAATCTCTTATCGCATCACCAAATCTCTTATCGCATCACCAATCTCTTATTGCATCACCATCTCTAATTGCAATACCAATCTCTTATTGCATCACCAAATCTCTTTTCGCATCACCAAATCTCTTATCGCATCACCAAATCTTTTATCGCATCACCAAATCTCTTATCTCATCACCAAATCTCTTATTGAATCACCAAATCTCTTATCGCATCACCAAATCTCCAATCGCATCTCCAAATCTCTAATCGCATCATCAATCTTTTATTGCATCACCAAATCTCTAATTGCATTAACAATCTCTCATTGAATCACCAATTCTCTTATCCCATCACCAAATCTCTTATCGCATCATCAAATCTCTTATTATATCACCAAATCTCTTATCATATCACAAAATCTCTTATCTCATCACCAATTCTCTTATTGCATCGTCAAATCTCTTATCGCATCACCAAATCTCTTATCTCATCACCATATCTCTTATCTCATCACCAAATCTCTTATCGCATCACCAAATCTCTTATCGCATCATCAAATCTCTTATCGCATCACCAAATCACTTACCGCCTCACCAAATCTCTTATTGAATCACCAAATCTTTTATTGAATCACCAAATCTCTTTCCGCCTCGCCAAATCTCTTATCGTATCACCAAATCTCTTATCTCATCACCAAATCTCTTATCGCATCACCAAATCTCTTATCGTATCCTCAAATCTCTTATCTCATCACCAAATCTCGTATCGCATCACCAAATCTCTTATCTCATCACCAATTCTCTTATTGCATCGTCAAATCTCTTATCGCATCACCAAATCTCTTATCTCATCACCAAATCTCTTATCTCATCACCAAATCTCTTATCGCATCACCAAATCTCTTATCGCATCATCAAATCTCTTATCGCATCACCAAATCTCTTAACGCATCACAAAATTTCTTATCGCATCACCAAATCTCTTATCTCATCAACAAATCTCTTATCGCATCAACAAATCTCTTATCGCATCACCAAATCTCTTATTGCATCACCAAATCTCTTATTGCATCATCAAATCTCTTATCGTATCTCCAAATCTCTTATTTCATCACCAAATCTCTTATCGCATCACCAAATATCTTATTGCATCATCAAATCTCTTATCTCATCACCAATTCTCTTTTTGCATCACCAAATCTCTTATTGCATCACCAAATCTCTTATCGCATCACCAAATCTTTTATCTCATCACCAAATCTCTTATTGAATCACCAAATCTCTAATCGCATCACCAAATCTCTTATCTTATCACCAAATCTCTAATTGCATCACCAAATCTTTTATCTTATCACCAAATCTCTTTTCTCATCACCAAATCTCTTATCGCATCACCAAATCTCTTATCGCATCACCAAATCTCTTATCGCATCACCAAATCTCTTATCTCATCACCAAATCTCTTATTGAATCACCAAATCTCTTATCGCATCACCAAATCTCCAATCGCATCTCCAAATCTCTAATCGCATCACCAATCTCTTATTGCATCACCAAATCTCTAATTGCATTACCAATCTCTTATTGCATCACCAAATCTCTTATCTCATCACCAAATCTCTTATCGCATCACCAAATTTCTTATCTCATCACCAAATCTCTTATCTCATCAACAAATCTCTTATTGCATCACCAAATATCTTATCTCATCACCAAATCTCTTATTGCATCACCAAATCTCTTATTGCATCATCAAATCTCTTATCGTATCTCCAAATCTCTTATTTCATCACCAAATCTCTTATTGCATCACCAAATATCTTATTGCATCATCAAATCTCTTATCTCATCACCAATTCTCTTATTGCATCACCAAATCTCTTATTGCATCACCAAATCTCTTATTGCATCACCAAATCTCTTATCGCATCACCAAATCTCTTATCTCATCAACAAATCTTTTATCGCATCACCAAATCTCCAATCGCATCTCCAAATTTCTAATCGCATCACCAAATCTCTTATCTTATCACCAAATCTCTTATCTCATCACCAATTCTCTTATTGCATCGTCAAATCTCTTATCGCATCACCAAATCTCTTCTCTCATCACCAAATCTCTTATTGAATCACCAATTCTTTCATTGCATCATTAAATCTCTTATCGAATAACCAAATCTCTAATCGCATCACCAATTCTCTTATAGCATCACCAAATCTCTTATCGCATCACCAAATCTCTTATCTCATCACCAAATTTCTTATTGCATCACCAAATCTCTTATCGCATCATCAAATCTCTTATCGCATAACCAAATCTCTTATCTCGTCACCAAATCTCTTATTGAATCACCAAAACTCATATCGCATCACCAAATCTCTTATCGCATCACCAAATCTCTTATCGCATCACCAAATCTCTTATCGCATCACCAAATCTCTTTTCTCATCACCAAATCTCTTATCGCATCACCAAATCTCTTATCGCATCACCAAATCTCTTTTCTCATCACCAAATCTCTTATCGCATCACCAAATCTCTTATCGCATCACCAAATCTCTTATCGCATCACCAAATCTCTTTTCTGATCACCAAATCTCTTATCGCATCACCAAATCTCTTATCGCATCACCAAATCTTTTATCGCATCACCAAATCTCTTATCTCATCACCAAATCTCTTATCGCATCACCAAATCTCTTATCGCATCACCAAATCTTTTATCGCATCACCAAATCTCTTATCTCATCACCAAATCTTTCATCGCGTCACCAAATCTCTAGTCGCATCACCAAATCTCTTATCGCATCTCCAAATCACTTCTCTTATCGCATCTCCAAATCTCTTATCGTATCACCAAATATCTTATCCCATCACCAAATCTCTTATCTCATTACCATTCTCTTATTGCATCACCAAATCTCTTATTGCATCACCAAATCTCTATCGCATCAACCAAATCTCTTATCGCATCACCAAATCTCTTATCGCATCACCAAATTTCTTATCGCATCACCAATCTCTTATCTCATCAACAAATCTCTTTCGCATCACCAAATCTTATCGCATCACCAAATCTCTTATGCATCACCAAATATCTTATCGCATCACCAATTATCTTATTGCATCATCAAATCTCTTATCTCATCACCAATTCTTATTGCATCACCAAATCTCTTATGCATCACCAAATCTCTTATCGCATCACCAAATCTCTTATCTCATCACCAAATATCTATTGAATCACCAAATCTTTTATCTCATCACCAATCTCTTATTGAATCACCAAATCTCAAATCGCATCACCAAATCTCTTATCTTATCACCAAATCTTTAATCGCTTCACCAAATCTCTCATCTATCACCAAATCTCTTTTCTCATCACCAAATCTCTTATCGCATCACCAAATCTCTTATCGCATCACCAAATCTCTTATCGCATCACCAATCTCTTATTGCATCACCAAATCTCTAATTGCATTACCAATCTCTTATTGCATCACCAAATCTCTTATCTCATCACCAAATCTCTTATCGCATCACCAAATTTCTTATCGCATCACCAAATCTCTTATCTCATCAACAAATCTCTTATCGCATCACCAAATATCTTATCTCATCACCAAATCTCTTATTGCATCACCAAATCTCTTATTGCATCATCAAATCTCTTATCGTATCTCCAAATCTCTTATTTCATCACCAAATCTCTTATCGCATCACCAAATATCTTATTGCATCATCAAATCTCTTATCTCATCACCAATTCTCTTATTGCATCACCAAATCTCTTATTGCATCACCAAATCTCTTATTGCATCACCAAATCTCTTATCGCATCACCAAATCTCTTATCTCATCAACAAATCTTTTATCGCATCACCAAATCTCTTATCTCATCACCAAATCTCTTATTGAATCACCAAATCTCTTATCGCATCACCAATCTCCAATCGCTTCTCCAAATTTCTAATCGCATCACCAAATCTCTTATCTTATCACCAAATCTCTTATTTCATCACCAATTCTCTTATTGCATCGTCAAATCTATTATCGCATCACCAAATCTCTTCTCTCATCACCAAATCTCATATTGAATCACCAATTCTTTCATTGCATCACCAAATCTCTTATCGAATAACCAAATCTCTAATCGAATCACCAATTCTCTTATAGCATCACCAAATCTCTTATCGCATCACCAAATCTCTTATCTCATCACCAAATCACTTATCGCATCACCAAATCTCTTATCGCATCATCAAATCTCTTATCGCATAACCAAATCTCTTATCTCGACACCAAATCTCTTATCGCATCACCAAATCTCTTATCGCATCACCAAATCTCTTATCGCATCACCAAATCTCTTTTCTCATCACCAAATCTCTTATCGCATCAATAAATCTCTTATCGCATCACCAAATCTCTTATCGCATCACCAAATCTCTTTTCTCATCACCAAATCTCTTATCGCATCAACAAATCTCTTATCGCATCACCAAATCTCTTATCGCATCACCAAATCTCTTTTCTGATCACCAAATCTCTTATCGCATCACCAAATCTCTTATCGCATCACCAAATCTTTTATTGCATCACCAAATCTCTAATCTCATCACCAAATCTCTTATTGAATCACCAAATCTCTTATCGCATCACCAAATCTCCAATCGCATCTCCAAATCTCTAATCGCATCACCAATCTCTTATTGCATCACCAAATCTCTAATTGCATTAACAATCTCTTATTGCATCACCAAATCTCTTATCTCATCACCAAATCTTATCGCATCATCAAATCTCTTATTGCATCACCAAATCTCCAATCGCATCACCAAATCTCTTATCATATCACCAAATCTCTTATCTCATCACCAATTCTCTTATTGCATCGTCAAATCTCTTATCGCTTCACCAAATCTCTTATCTCATCACCAAATCTCTTATCGCATCACCAAATCTCTTATCGCATCATCAAATCTCTTATCGCATCACCAAATCACTTACCGCCTCACCAAATCTCTTATTGAATCACCAAATCTTTTATTGAATCACCAAATCTCTTTCCGCCTCGCCAAATCTCTTATCGTATCACCAAATCTCTTATCTCATCACAAAATCTCTTATCGCATCACCAAATCTCTTATCGTATCCTCAAATCTCTTATCTCATCACCAAATCTCGTATCGCATCACCAAATAACTTGTCGCATCACCAAATCTCTTATCGCATTATCAAATCTCTTATCGCATAACCAAATCTTTTATCTCATCACTAAATCTCTTATTGCATCACCAAATCTTTCATCGCGTCACCAAATCTCTAGTCGCATCACCGAATCTCTTATCGCATCTCCAAATCTCTTATCGCATCACCAAATCTATTATCGCATCTCCAAATCTCTTATCGTATCACCAAATATCTTATCCCATCACCAAATCTCTTATCTCATTACCAATTCTATTATTGCATCACCAAATCTCTTAACGCATCACCAAATCTCTAATCGCATCACCAAATCTCTTATCGCATCACCAAATCTGATATCGCATCACCAAATCTCTTATCGCATCACCAAATCTCTTTTCTCATCACCAAATCTCTTATCGCATCACCAAATCTCTTATCGCATCACCAAATCTCTTATCGTATCCTCAAATCTCTTATCTCATCACCAAATCTCGTATCGCATCACAAAATAACTTGTCGCATCACCAAATAACTTGTTGCATCACCAAATCTCTTATCGCATTACCAAATCTCTTATCGCATAACCAAATCTCTTATCTCATCACTAAATCTCTTATTGCATCACCAAATCTTATATCGTGTCACCAAATCTCTTGTTGCATCACCAAATCTCTTATCGCATCTCCAAATCTCGTATTGCATCACCAAATCTATTATCGCATCTCCAAATCTCTTATCGTATCACCAAATATCTTATCCCATCACCAAATCTCTTATCTCATTACCAATTCTCTTATAGCATCACCAAATCTCTTATCGCATCACCAAATCTCTTATCTCATCACCAAATCACTTATCGCATCACCAAATCTCTTATCGCATCATCAAATCTCTTATCGCATAACCAAATCTCTTATCTCGTCACCAAATCTCTTATCGCATCACCAAATCTCTTATCGCATCACCAAATCTCTTATCGCATCACCAAATCTCTTTTCTCATCACCAAATCTCTTATCGCATCAATAAATCTCTTATCGCATCACCAAATCTCTTATCGCATCACCAAATCTCTTTTCTCATCACCAAATCTCTTATCGCATCAACAAATCTCTTATCGCATCACCAAATCTCTTATCGCATCACCAAATCTCTTTTCTGATCACCAAATCTCTTATCGCATCACCAAATCTCTTATCTCATCAACAAATCTTTTATCGCATCACCAAATCTCTTATCTCATCACCAAATCTCTTATTGAATCACCAAATCTCTTATCGCATCACCAAATCTCCAATCGCTTCTCCAAATTTCTAATCGCATCACCAAATCTCTTATCTTATCACCAAATCTCTTATTTCATCACCAATTCTCTTATTGCATCGTCAAATCTATTATCGCATCACCAAATCTCTTCTCTCATCACCAAATCTCATATTGAATCACCAATTCTTTCATTGCATCACCAAATCTCTTATCGAATAACCAAATCTCTAATCGAATCACCAATTCTCTTATAGCATCACCAAATCTCTTATCGCATCACCAAATCTCTTATCTCATCACCAAATCACTTATCGCATCACCAAATCTCTTATCGCATCATCAAATCTCTTATTGCATAACCAAATCTCTTATCTCGTCACCAAATCTCTTATCGCATCACCAAATCTCTTATCGCATCACCAAATCTCTTATCGCATCACCAAATCTCTTTTCTCATCACCAAATCTCTTATCGCATCAATAAATCTCTTATCGCATCACCAAATCTCTTATCGCATCACCAAATCTCTTTTCTCATCACCAAATCTCTTATCGCATCAACAAATCTCTTATCGCATCACCAAATCTCTTATCGCATCACCAAATCTCTTTTCTGATCACCAAATCTCTTATCGCATCACCAAATCTCTTATCGCATCACCAAATCTTTTATTGCATCACCAAATCTCTAATCTCATCACCAAATCTCTTATTGAATCACCAAATCTCTTATCGCATCACCAAATCTCCAATCGCATCTCCAAATCTCTAATCGCATCACCAATCTCTTATTGCATCACCAAATCTCTAATTGCATTAACAATCTCTTATTGCATCACCAAATCTCTTATCTCATCACCAAATCTCTTATCGCATCATCAAATCTCTTATTGCATCACCAAATCTCCAATCGCATCACCAAATCTCTTATCATATCACCAAATCTCTTATCTCATCACCAATTCTCTTATTGCATCGTCAAATCTCTTATCGCTTCACCAAATCTCTTATCTCATCACCAAATCTCTTATCGCATCACCAAATCTCTTATCGCATCATCAAATCTCTTATCGCATCACCAAATCACTTACCGCCTCACCAAATCTCTTATTGAATCACCAAATCTTTTATTGAATCACCAAATCTCTTTCCGCCTCGCCAAATCTCTTATCGTATCACCAAATCTCTTATCTCATCACAAAATCTCTTATCGCATCACCAAATCTCTTATCGTATCCTCAAATCTCTTATCTCATCACCAAATCTCGTATCGCATCACCAAATAACTTGTCGCATCACCAAATCTCTTATCGCATTACCAAATCTCTTATCGCATAACCAAATCTTTTATCTCATCACTAAATCTCTTATTGCATCACCAAATCTTTCATCGCGTCACCAAATCTCTAGTCGCATCACCGAATCTCTTATCGCATCTCCAAATCTCTTATCGCATCACCAAATCTATTATCGCATCTCCAAATCTCTTATCGTATCACCAAATATCTTATCCCATCACCAAATCTCTTATCTCATTACCAATTCTATTATTGCATCACCAAATCTCTTAACGCATCACCAAATCTCTAATCGCATCACCAAATCTCTTATCGCATCACCAAATCTGATATCGCATCACCAAATCTCTTATCGCATCACCAAATCTCTTTTCTCATCACCAAATCTCTTATCGCATCACCAAATCTCTTATCGCATCACCAAATCTCTTATCGTATCCTCAAATCTCTTATCTCATCACCAAATCTCGTATCGCATCACAAAATAACTTGTCGCATCACCAAATAACTTGTTGCATCACCAAATCTCTTATCGCATTACCAAATCTCTTATCGCATAACCAAATCTCTTATCTCATCACTAAATCTCTTATTGCATCACCAAATCTTATATCGTGTCACCAAATCTCTTGTTGCATCACCAAATCTCTTATCGCATCTCCAAATCTCGTATTGCATCACCAAATCTATTATCGCATCTCCAAATCTCTTATCGTATCACCAAATATCTTATCCCATCACCAAATCTCTTATCTCATTACCAATTCTCTTATAGCATCACCAAATCTCTTATCGCATCACCAAATCTCTTATCTCATCACCAAATCACTTATCGCATCACCAAATCTCTTATCGCATCATCAAATCTCTTATCGCATAACCAAATCTCTTATCTCGTCACCAAATCTCTTATCGCATCACCAAATCTCTTATCGCATCACCAAATCTCTTATCGCATCACCAAATCTCTTTTCTCATCACCAAATCTCTTATCGCATCAATAAATCTCTTATCGCATCACCAAATCTCTTATCGCATCACCAAATCTCTTTTCTCATCACCAAATCTCTTATCGCATCAACAAATCTCTTATCGCATCACCAAATCTCTTATCGCATCACCAAATCTCTTTTCTGATCACCAAATCTCTTATCGCATCACCAAATCTCTTATCGCATCACCAAATCTTTTATTGCATCACCAAATCTCTAATCTCATCACCAAATCTCTTATTGAATCACCAAATCTCTTATCGCATCACCAAATCTCCAATCGCATCTCCAAATCTCTAATCGCATCACCAATCTCTTATTGCATCACCAAATCTCTAATTGCATTAACAATCTCTTATTGCATCACCAAATCTCTTATCTCATCACCAAATCTCTTATCGCATCATCAAATCTCTTATTGCATCACCAAATCTCCAATCGCATCACCAAATCTCTTATCATATCACCAAATCTCTTATCTCATCACCAATTCTCTTATTGCATCGTCAAATCTCTTATCGCTTCACCAAATCTCTTATCTCATCACCAAATCTCTTATCGCATCACCAAATCTCTTATCGCATCATCAAATCTCTTATCGCATCACCAAATCACTTACCGCCTCACCAAATCTCTTATTGAATCACCAAATCTTTTATTGAATCACCAAATCTCTTTCCGCCTCGCCAAATCTCTTATCGTATCACCAAATCTCTTATCTCATCACAAAATCTCTTATCGCATCACCAAATCTCTTATCGTATCCTCAAATCTCTTATCTCATCACCAAATCTCGTATCGCATCACCAAATAACTTGTCGCATCACCAAATCTCTTATCGCATTACCAAATCTCTTATCGCATAACCAAATCTCTTATCTCATCACTAAATCTCTTATTGCATCACCAAATCTTTCATCGCGTCACCAAATCTCTAGTCGCATCACCGAATCTCTTATCGCATCTCCAAATCTCTTATCGCATCACCAAATCTGATATCGCATCACCAAATCTCTTATCGCATCACCAAATCTCTTTTCTCATCACCAAATCTCTTATCGCATCACCAAATCTCTTATCGCATCACCAAATCTCTTATCGTATCCTCAAATCTCTTATCTCATCACCAAATCTCGTATCGCATCACAAAATAACTTGTCGCATCACCAAATAACTTGTTGCATCACCAAATCTCTTATCGCATTACCAAATCTCTTATCGCATAACCAAATCTCTTATCTCATCACTAAATCTCTTATTGCATCACCAAATCTTATATCGTGTCACCAAATCTCTTGTTGCATCACCAAATCTCTTATCGCATCTCCAAATCTCGTATTGCATCACCAAATCTATTATCGCATCTCCAAATCTCTTATCGTATCACCAAATATCTTATCCCATCACCAAATCTCTTATCTCATTACCAATTCTCTTATTGCTTCACCAAATCTCTTATCGCATCACCAAATCTCTAATCGCATCACCAAATCTCTTATCGCATCACCAAATCTCTTAACGCATCACAAATTTTTTTTATCGCATCACCAAATCTCTTATCTCATCAACAAATCTCTTATTGCATCACCAAATCTCTTATCTTATCACCTAATCTCTTATTGCATCACCAAATCTCTTATTGCATCATCAAATCTCTTATCGGATCTCCAAATCTCTTACTTCATCACCAAATCTCTTATCGCATCACCAAATATCTTATTGCATCATCAAATCTCTTATCTCATCACCAATTCTCTTATTGCATCACCAAATCTCTTATTGCATCATCAAATCTCTTATCGTATCTCCAAATCTCTTACTTCATCACCAAATCTCTTATCGCATCGCCAAATCTCTTATCTTATCACCAAATCTCTAATCGCATCACCAAATCTCTTATCTTATCACCAAATCTCTTATCTCATCACCAATTCTCTTATTGCATCGTCGAATCTCTTATCGCATCACCAAATCTCTTATCTCATCACCAAATCTCTTATTGAATCATCAAATCTCTCATGGCATCACCAAATCTCTTATCGCATCACCAAATCTCTTATCGCATCACCAAATCACTTACCGCCTCACCAAATATCTTATCGCATCACCAAATCTCTTATAGCATCACCAAATCTCTCATTGAATCACCAAATCTCTTACCGCCTCACCAAATCTCTTATCGCATCACCAAATATCTTATCTCATCACCAAATCTGTTATTGCATCACCAAATCATTTATTGAATCACTAAATCTCTTATCGCATCACCGAATCTAAAATTGAATCACCAAATCTCTCATCTTATCACCAAATCTCTTATCTCATCACCAATTCTCTTATTGCATCACCAAATCTCTTATCACATCACCAAATCTCTAATCGCATCACCAAATCTCTTATCGCATCACCAAATCTTTAATCGCATCACCAAATCTCATATCGCATCACCAAATCTCTTATCGCATCACCAAATCTCTTTTCTCATCACCAAATCTCTTATCGCATCACCAAATCTCTTATAGCATCACCAAATCTCTTATCGCATCACCAAATCTCTTATCTCATCACCAAATCTCTTAATGAATCACCAAATCTCTTATCGCATCACCAAATCTCCAATCGCATCTCCAAATCTCTAATCGCATCACCAATCTCTTATTACATCACCAAATCTCTAATTGCATTACCAATCTCTTATTGCATCACCAAATCTCTTATCGCATCACCAAATCTCCAATCGCATCTCCAAATCTCTTATTGAATCACCAAATCTTTTATCTCATCACCAAATCTCTTATTGAATCACCAAATCTCTAATTGCATCACCAAATCTCTTATCTTATCACCAAATCTTTAATCGCTTCACCAAATCTCTTATCTTATCACCAAATCTCTTTTCTCATCACCAAATCTCTTATCGCATCACCAAATCTCTTATCGCATCACCAAATCTCTTATCGCATCACCAATCTCTTATTGCATCACCAAATCTCTAGTCGCATCACCGAATCTCTTATCGCATCTCCAAATCTCTTATCGCATCACCAAATCTATTATCGCATCTCCAAATCTCTTATCGTATCACCAAATATCTTATCCCATCACCAAATCTCTTATCTCATTACCAATTCTATTATTGCATCACCAAATCTCTTAACGCATCACCAAATCTCTAATCGCATCACCAAATCTCTTATCGCATCACCAAATCTGATATCGCATCACCAAATCTCTTATCGCATCACCAAATCTCTTTTCTCATCACCAAATCTCTTATCGCATCACCAAATCTCTTATCGCATCACCAAATCTCTTATCGTATCCTCAAATCTCTTATCTCATCACCAAATCTCGTATCGCATGACAAAATAACTTGTCGCATCACCAAATAACTTGTCGCATCACCAAATCTCTTATCGCATTACCAAATCTCTTATCGCATAACCAAATCTCTTATCTCATCACTAAATCTCTTATTGCATCACCAAATCTTATATCGTGTCACCAAATCTCTTGTTGCATCACCAAATCTCTTATCGCATCTCCAAATCTCTTATCGCATCACCAAATCTATTATCGCATCTCCAAATCTCTTATCGTATCACCAAATATCTTATCCCATCACCAAATCTCTTATCTCATTACCAATTCTCTTATTGCTTCACCAAATCTCTTATCGCATCACCAAATCTCTAATCGCATCACCAAATCTCTTATCGCATCACCAAATCTCTTAACGCATCACAAATTTTTTTTATCGCATCACCAAATCTCTTATCTCATCAACAAATCTCTTATTGCATCACCAAATCTCTTATCTTATCACCAAATCTCTTATTGCATCACCAAATCTCTTATTGCATCATCAAATCTCTTATCGTATCTCCAAATCTCTTACTTCATCACCAAATCTCTTATCGCATCACCAAATATCTTATTGCATCATCAAATCTCTTATCTCATCACCAATTCTATTATTGCATCACCAAATCTCTTATTGCATCATCAAATCTCTTATCGTATCTCCAAATCTCTTACTTCATCACCAAATCTCTTATCGCATCGCCGAATCTCTTATCTTATCACCAAATCTCTAATCGCATCACCAAATCTCTTATCTTATCACCAAATCTCTTATCTCATCACCAATTCTCTTATTGCATCGTCAAATCTCTTATCGCATCACCAAATCTCTTATCTCATCACAAAATCTCTTATTGAATCATCAAATCTCTCATGGCATCACCAAATCTCTTATCGCATCACCAAATCTCTTATCGCATCACCAAATCACTTACCGCCTCACCAAATATCTTATCGCATCACCAAATCTCTTATAGCATCACCAAATCTCTCATTGAATCACCAAATCTCTTACCGCCTCACCAAATCTCTTATCGCATCACCAAATATCTTATCTCATCACCAAATCTGTTATTGCATCACCAAATCATTTATTGAATCACTAAATCTCTTATCGCATCACCGAATCTAAAATTGAATCACCAAATCTCTCATCTTATCACCAAATCTCTTATCTCATCACCAATTCTCTTATTGCATCACCAAATCTCTTATCACATCACCAAATCTCTAATCGCATCACCAAATCTCTTATCGCATCACCAAATCTTTAATCGCATCACCAAATCTCATATCGCATCACCAAATCTCTTATCGCATCACCAAATCTCTTTTCTCATCACCAAATCTCTTATCGCATCACCAAATCTCTTATTGCATCATCAAATCTCTTATCGTATCTCCAAATCTCTTACTTCATCACCAAATCTCTTATCGCATCACCAAATATCTTATTGCATCATCAAATCTCTTATCTCATCACCAAATCTCTTATCGCATCACCAAATCTCTTTTCTCATCACCAAATCTCTTATCGCATCACCAAATCTCTTATCGCATCACCAAATCTCTTATCGTATCCTCAAATCTCTTATCTCATCACCAAATCTCGTATCGCATGACAAAATAACTTGTCGCATCACCAAATAACTTGTCGCATCACCAAATCTCTTATCGCATTACCAAATCTCTTATCGCATAACCAAATCTCTTATCTCATCACTAAATCTCTTATTGCATCACCAAATCTTATATCGTGTCACCAAATCTCTTGTTGCATCACCAAATCTCTTATCGCATCTCCAAATCTCTTATCGCATCACCAAATCTATTATCGCATCTCCAAATCTCTTATCGTATCACCAAATATCTTATCCCATCACCAAATCTCTTATCTCATTACCAATTCTCTTATTGCTTCACCAAATCTCTTATCGCATCACCAAATCTCTAATCGCATCACCAAATCTCTTATCGCATCACCAAATCTCTTAACGCATCACAAATTTTTTTTATCGCATCACCAAATCTCTTATCTCATCAACAAATCTCTTATTGCATCACCAAATCTCTTATCTTATCACCAAATCTCTTATTGCATCACCAAATCTCTTATTGCATCATCAAATCTCTTATCGTATCTCCAAATCTCTTACTTCATCACCAAATCTCTTATCGCATCACCAAATATCTTATTGCATCATCAAATCTCTTATCTCATCACCAATTCTATTATTGCATCACCAAATCTCTTATTGCATCATCAAATCTCTTATCGTATCTCCAAATCTCTTACTTCATCACCAAATCTCTTATCGCATCGCCGAATCTCTTATCTTATCACCAAATCTCTAATCGCATCACCAAATCTCTTATCTTATCACCAAATCTCTTATCTCATCACCAATTCTCTTATTGCATCGTCAAATCTCTTATCGCATCACCAAATCTCTTATCTCATCACAAAATCTCTTATTGAATCATCAAATCTCTCATGGCATCACCAAATCTCTTATCGCATCACCAAATCTCTTATCGCATCACCAAATCACTTACCGCCTCACCAAATATCTTATCGCATCACCAAATCTCTTATAGCATCACCAAATCTCTCATTGAATCACCAAATCTCTTACCGCCTCACCAAATCTCTTATCGCATCACCAAATATCTTATCTCATCACCAAATCTGTTATTGCATCACCAAATCATTTATTGAATCACAAAATCTCTTATCGCATCACCGAATCTAAAATTGAATCACCAAATCTCTCATCTTATCACCAAATCTCTTATCTCATCACCAATTCTCTTATTGCATCACCAAATCTCTTATCACATCACCAAATCTCTAATCGCATCACCAAATCTCTTATCGCATCACCAAATCTTTAATCGCATCACCAAATCTCATATCGCATCACCAAATCTCTTATCGCATCACCAAATCTCTTTTCTCATCACCAAATCTCTTATCTCATCACCAAATCACTTAATGAATCACCAAATCTCTTATCGCATCACCAAATCTCCAATCGCATCTCCAAATCTCTAATCGCATCACCAATCTCTTATTGCATCACCAAATCTCTAATTGCATTACCAATCTCTTATTGCATCACCAAATCTCTTATCGCATCACCAAATCTCCAATCGCATCTCCAAATCTCTTATTGAATCACCAAATCTTTTATCTCATCACCAAATCTCTTATTGAATCACCAAATCTCTAATCGCATCACCAAATCTCTTATCTTATCACCAAATCTTTAATCGCTTCACCAAATCTCTTATCTTATCACCAAATCTCTTTTCTCATCACCAAATCTCTTATCGCATCACCAAATCTCTTATCGCATCACCAAATCTCTTATCGCATCACCAATCTCTTATTGCATCACCAAATCTCTAATTGCATTACCAATCTCTTATTGCATCACCAAATCTCTTATCTCATCACCAAATCTCTTATCGCATCACCAAATTTCTTATCGCATCACCAAATCTCTTATCTCATCAACAAATCTCTTATCGCATCACCAAATATCTTATCTCATCACCAAATCTCTTATTGCATCACCAAATCTCTTATTGCATCATCAAATCTCTTATCGTATCTCCAAATCTCTTATTTCATCACCAAATCTCTTATCGCATCACCAAATATCTTATTGCATCATCAAATCTCTTATCGCATCATCAATTCTCTTATTGCATCACCAAATCTCTTATTGCATCACCAAATCTCTTATCGCATCACCAAATCTCTTATCTCATCAACAAATCTTTTATCGCATCACCAAATCTCTTATCTCATCACCAAATCTCTTATTGAATCACCAAATCTCTTATCGCATCACCAAATCTCCAATCGCTTCTCCAAATTTCTAATCGCATCACCAAATCTCTTATCTTATCACCAAATCTCTTATTTCATCACCAATTCTCTTATTGCATCGTCAAATCTATTATCGCATCACCAAATCTCTTCTCTCATCACCAAATCTCATATTGAATCACCAATTCTTTCATTGCATCACCAAATCTCTTATCGAATAACCAAATCTCTAATCGAATCACCAATTCTCTTATAGCATCACCAAATCTCTTATCGCATCACCAAATCTCTTATCTCATCACCAAATCACTTATCGCATCACCAAATCTCTTATCGCATCATCAAATCTCTTATCGCATAACCAAATCTATTATCTCGTCACCAAATCTCTTATCGCATCACCAAATCTCTTATCGCATCACCAAATCTCTTATCGCATCACCAAATCTCTTTTCTCATCACCAAATCTCTTATCGCATCAATAAATCTCTTATTGCATCACCAAATCTCTTATCGCATCACCAAATCTCTTTTCTCGTCACCAAATCTCTTATCGCATCAACAAATCTCTTATCGCATCACCAAATCTCTTATCGCATCACCAAATCTCTTTTCTGATCACCAAATCTCTTATCGCATCACCAAATCTCTTATCGCATCACCAAATCTTTTATTGCATCACCAAATCTCTAATCTCATCACCAAATCTCTTATTGAATCACCAAATCTCTTATCGCATCACCAAATCTCCAATCGCATCTCCAAATCTCTAATCGCATCACCAATCTCTTATTGCATCACCAAATCTCTAATTGCATTAACAATCTCTTATTGCATCACCAAATCTCTTATCTCATCACCAAATCTCTTATCGCATCATCAAATCTCTTATTGCATCACCAAATCTCCAATCGCATCACCAAATCTCTTATCATATCACCAAATCTCTTACCGCCTCACCAAATCTCTTATTGAATCACCAAATCTTTTATTGAATCACCAAATCTCTTTCCGCCTCGCCAAATCTCTTATCGTATCACCAAATCTCTTATCTCATCACAAAATCTCTTATCGCATCACCAAATCTCTTATCGTATCTCCAAATCTCTTACTTCATCACCAAATCTCTTATCGCATCACCAAATATCTTATTGCATCATCAAATCTCTTATCTCATCACCAATTCTCTTATTGCATCACCAAATCTCTTATTGCATCATCAAATCTCTTATCGTATCTCCAAATCTCTTACTTCATCACCAAATCTCTTATCGCATCGCCGAATCTCTTATCTTATCACCAAATCTCTAATCGCATCACCAAATCTCTTATCTTATCACCAAATCTCTTATCTCATCACCAATTCTCTTATTGCATCGTCAAATCTCTTATCGCATCACCAAATCTCTTATCTCATCACCAAATCTCTTATTGAATCATCAAATCTCTCATGGCATCACCAAATCTCTTATCGCATCACCAAATCTCTTATCGCATCACCAAATCACTTACCGCCTCACCAAATATCTTATCGCATCACCAAATCTCTTATAGCATCACCAAATCTCTCATTGAATCACCAAATCTCTTACCGCCTCACCAAATCTCTTATCGCATCACCAAATATCTTATCTCATCACCAAATCTGTTATTGCATCACCAAATCATTTATTGAATCACTAAATCTCTTATCGCATCACCGAATCTAAAATTGAATCACCAAATCTCTCATCTTATCACCAAATCTCTTATCTCATCACCAATTCTCTTATTGCATCACCAAATCTCTTATCACATCACCAAATCTCTAATCGCATCACCAAATCTCTTATCGCATCACCAAATCTTTAATCGCATCACCAAATCTCATATCGCATCACCAAATCTCTTATCGCATCACCAAATCTCTTTTCTCATCACCAAATCTCTTATCGCATCACCAAATCTCTTATAGCATCACCAAATCTCTTATCGCATCACCAAATCTCTTATCTCATCACCAAATCACTTAATGAATCACCAAATCTCTTATCGCATCACCAAATCTCCAATCGCATCTCCAAATCTCTAATCGCATCACCAATCTCTTATTGCATCACCAAATCTCTAATTGCATTACCAATCTCTTATTGCATCACCAAATCTCTTATCGCATCACCAAATCTCCAATCGCATCTCCAAATCTCTTATTGAATCACCAAATCTTTTATCTCATCACCAAATCTCTTATTGAATCACCAAATCTCTAATCGCATCACCAAATCTCTTATCTTATCACCAAATCTTTAATCGCTTCACCAAATCTCTTATCTTATCACCAAATCTCTTTTCTCATCACCAAATCTCTTATCGCATCACCAAATCTCTTATCGCATCACCAAATCTCTTATCGCATCACCAATCTCTTATTGCATCACCAAATCTCTAATTGCATTACCAATCTCTTATTGCATCACCAAATCTCTTATCTCATCACCAAATCTCTTATCGCATCACCAAATTTCTTATCGCATCACCAAATCTCTTATCTCATCAACAAATCTCTTATCGCATCACCAAATATCTTATCTCATCACCAAATCTCTTATTGCATCACCAAATCTCTTATTGCATCATCAAATCTCTTATCGTATCTCCAAATCTCTTATTTCATCACCAAATCTCTTATCGCATCACCAAATATCTTATTGCATCATCAAATCTCTTATCGCATCACCAATTCTCTTATTGCATCACCAAATCTCTTATTGCATCACCAAATCTCTTATCGCATCACCAAATCTCTTATCTCATCAACAAATCTTTTATCGCATCACCAAATCTCTTATCTCATCACCAAATCTCTTATTGAATCACCAAATCTCTTATCGCATCACCAAATCTCCAATCGCTTCTCCAAATTTCTAATCGCATCACCAAATCTCTTATCTTATCACCAAATCTCTTATTTCATCACCAATTCTCTTATTGCATCGTCAAATCTATTATCGCATCACCAAATCTCTTCTCTCATCACCAAATCTCATATTGAATCACCAATTCTTTCATTGCATCACCAAATCTCTTATCGAATAACCAAATCTCTAATCGAATCACCAATTCTCTTATAGCATCACCAAATCTCTTATCGCATCACCAAATCTCTTATCTCATCACCAAATCACTTATCGCATCACCAAATCTCTTATCGCATCATCAAATCTCTTATCGCATAACCAAATCTATTATCTCGTCACCAAATCTCTTATCGCATCACCAAATCTCTTATCGCATCACCAAATCTCTTATCGCATCACCAAATCTCTTTTCTCATCACCAAATCTCTTAGCGCATCAATAAATCTCTTATTGCATCACCAAATCTCTTATCGCATCACCAAATCTCTTTTCTCGTCACCAAATCTCTTATCGCATCAACAAATCTCTTATCGCATCACCAAATCTCTTATCGCATCACCAAATCTCTTTTCTGATCACCAAATCTCTTATCGCATCACCAAATCTCTTATCGCATCACCAAATCTTTTATTGCATCACCAAATCTCTAATCTCATCACCAAATCTCTTATTGAATCACCAAATCTCTTATCGCATCACCAAATCTCCAATCGCATCTCCAAATCTCTAATCGCATCACCAATCTCTTATTGCATCACCAAATCTCTAATTGCATTAACAATCTCTTATTGCATCACCAAATCTCTTATCTCATCACCAAATCTCTTACCGCCTCACCAAATCTCTTATTGAATCACCAAATCTTTTATTGAATCACCAAATCTCTTTCCGCCTCGCCAAATCTCTTATCGTATCACCAAATCTCTTATCTCATCACAAAATCTCTTATCGCATCACCAAATCTCTTATCGTATCCTCAAATCTCTTATCTCATCACCAAATCTCGTATCGCATCACCAAATAACTTGTCGCATCACCAAATCTCTTATCGCATTACCAAATCTCTTATCGCATAACCAAATCTCTTATCTCATCAATAAATTTCTTATTGCATCACCAAATCTTTCATCGCGTCACCAAATCTCTAGTCGCATCACCGAATCTCTTATCGCATCTCCAAATCTCTTATCGCATCACCAAATCTATTATCGCATCTCCAAATCTCTTATCGTATCACCAAATATCTTATCCCATCACCAAATCTCTTATCTCATTACCAATTCTATTATTGCATCACCAAATCTCTTAACGCATCACCAAATCTCTAATCGCATCACCAAATCTCTTATCGCATCACCAAATCTGATATCGCATCACCAAATCTCTTATCGCATCACCAAATCTCTTTTCTCATCACCAAATCTCTTATCGCATCACCAAATCTCTTATCGCATCACCAAATCTCTTATCGTATCCTCAAATCTCTTATCTCATCACCAAATCTCGTATCGCATCACAAAATAACTTGTCGCATCACCAAATAACTTGTCGCATCACCAAATCTCTTATCGCATTACCAAATCTCTTATCGCATAACCAAATCTCTTATCTCATCACTAAATCTCTTATTGCATCACCAAATCTTATATCGTGTCACCAAATCTCTTGTTGCATCACCAAATCTCTTATCGCATCTCCAAATCTCTTATCGCATCACCAAATCTATTATCGCATCTCCAAATCTCTTATCGTATCACCAAATATCTTATCCCATCACCAAATCTCTTATCTCATTACCAATTCTCTTATTGCTTCACCAAATCTCATATCGCATCACCAAATCTCTAATCGCATCACCAAATCTCTTATCGCATCACCAAATCTCTTAACGCATCACCAAATTTTTTTATCGCATCACCAAATCTCTTATCTCATCAACAAATCTCTTATTGCATCACCAAATCTCTTATCTTATCACCAAATCTCTTATTGCATCACCAAATCTCTTATTGCATCATCAAATCTCTTATCGTATCTCCAAATCTCTTACTTCATCACCAAATCTCTTATCGCATCACCAAATATCTTATTGCATCATCAAATCTCTTATCTCATCACCAATTCTCTTATTGCATCACCAAATCTCTTAATGCATCATCAAATCTCTTATCGTATCTCCAAATCTCTTACTTCATCACCAAATCTCTTATCGCATCGCCAAATCTCTTATCTTATCACCAAATCTCTAATCGCATCACCAAATCTCTTATCTTATCACCAAATCTCTTATCTCATCACCAATTCTCTTATTGCATCGTCAAATCTCTTATCGCATCACCAAATCTCTTATCTCATCACCAAATCTCTTATTGAATCATCAAATCTCTCATGGCATCACCAAATCTCTTATCGCATCACCAAATCTCTTATCGCATCACCAAATCACTTACCGCCTCACCAAATATCTTATCGCATCACCAAATCTCTTATAGCATCACCAAATCTCTCATTGAATCACCAAATCTCTTACCGCCTCACCAAATCTCTTATCGCATCACCAAATATCTTATCTCATCACCAAATCTGTTATTGCATCACCAAATCATTTATTGAATCACTAAATCTCTTATCGCATCACCGAATCTAAAATTGAATCACCAAATCTCTCATCTTATCACCAAATCTCTTATCTCATCACCAATTCTCTTATTGCATCACCAAATCTCTTATCACATCACCAAATCTATAATCGCATCACCAAATCTCTTATCGCATCACCAAATCTTTAATCGCATCACCAAATCTCATATCGCATCACCAAATCTCTTATCGCATCACCAAATCTCTTTTCTCATCACCAAATCTCTTATCGCATCACCAAATCTCTTATAGCATCACCAAATCTCTTATCGCATCACCAAATCTCTTATCTCATCACCAAATCTCTTAATGAATCACCAAATCTCTTATCGCATCACCAAATCTCCAATCGCATCTCCAAATCTCTAATCGCATCACCAATCTCTTATTGCATCACCGAATCTCTAATTGCATTACCAATCTCTTATTGCATCACCAAATCTCTTATCGCATCACCAAATCTCCAATCGCATCTCCAAATCTCTAATCGCATCACCAATCTCTTATTGCATCACCAAATCTCTAATTGCATTACCAATCTCTTATTGCATCACCAAATCTCTTATCTCATCACCAAATCTCTTATCGCATCATCAAATCTCTTATTGCATCATCAAATCTCTTATCTCATCACCAATTCTCTTATTGCATCACCAAATCTCTAATTGCATCACCAAATCTCTTATCGCATCACCAAATCTCTTATCTCATCACCAAATCTCTAATTGAATCACCAAATCTTTTATCTCATCACCAAATCTCTTATTGAATCACCAAATCTCTAATCGCATCACCAAATCTCTTATCTTATCACCAAATCTTTAATTGCATCACCAAATCTCTTATCTTATCACCAAATCTCTTTTCTCATCACCAAATCTCTTATCGCATCACCAAATCACTTATCGCATCACCAAATCTCTTATCGCATCACCAATCTCTTATTGCATCACCAAATCTCTAATTGCAATACCAATCTCTTATTGCATCACCAAATCTCTTGTCTCATCACCAAATCTCTTATCGCATCATCAAATTTCTTATCGCATCACCAAATCTCTTATCTCATCAACAAATCTCTTATCGCATCACCAAATATCTTATTGCATCACCAAATCTCTTATCGCATCACCAAATATCTTATTGCATCATCAAATCTCTTATCTCATCACCAATTCTCTTATTGCATCACCAAATCTCTTATTGCGTCACCAAATCTCTTATTGCATCACCAAATCTCTTATCGCATCACCAAATCTCTTATCTCATCAACAAATCTTTTATCGCATCACCAAATCTCTTATCTCATCACCAAATCTCTTATTGAATCACCAAATCTCTTATCGCATCACCAAATCTCCAATCGCATCTCCAAATTTCTAATCGCATCACCAAATCTTTTATCTTATCACCAAATCTCTTATCTCATCACCAATTCTCTTATTGCATCGTCAAATCTCTTATCGCATCACCAAATCTCTTCTCTCATCACCAAATCTCATATTGAATCACCAATTCTTTCATTGTATCACCAAATCTCTTATCGAATAACCAAATCTCTAATCGCATCACCAATTCTCTTATAGCATCACCAAATCTCTTATTGAATCACCAAATCTCATATCGCATCACCAAATCTCTTATCACATCACCAAATCTCTTATCGCATCACCAAATCTCTTATCGCATCACCAAATCTCTTTTCTCATCACCAAATCTTTTATCGCATCACCAAATCTCTTATCGCATCACCAAATCTCTTATCGCATCACCAAATCTCTTTTCTCATCACCAAATCTCTTATCGCATCACCAAATCTCTTATCGCATCACCAAATCTCTTATCGCATCACCAAATCTCTTTTCTGATCACCAAATCTCTTATCGCATCACCAAATCTCTTATCGCATCACCAAATCTTTTATTGCATCACCAAATCTCTTATCTCATCACCAAATCTCTTATTGTATCACCAAATCTCTTATCGCATCACCAAATCTCCAATCGCATCTCCAAATCTCTAATCGCATCACCAATCTCTTATTGCATCACCGAATATCTTATCTCATCACCAAATCTCTTATCGCATCATCAAATCTCTTATTGCATCACCAAATCTCCAATCGCATCACCAAATCTCTTATCATATCACCAAATCTTTTATCTCATCACAAATTCTCTTATTGCATCGTCAAATCTCTTATCGCTTCACCAAATCTCTTATCTCATCACCAAATCTCTTATCGCATCACCAAATCTCTTATCGCATCATCAAATTTCTTATCGCATCACCAAATCACTTACCGCCTCACCAAATCTCTTATTGAATCACCAAATCTTTAATTGAATCACCAAATCTCTTTCCGCCTCGCCAAATCTCTTATCGTATCACCAAATCTCTTATCTCATCACCAAATCTCTTATCGCATCACCAAATCTCTTATCGTATCCTCAAATCTCTTATCTCATCACCAAATCTCGTATCGCATCACCAAATAACTTGTCGCATCACCAAATCTCTTATCGCATTACCAAATCTCTTATCGCATAACCAAATCTCTTATCTCATCACTAAATCTCTTATTGCATCACCAAATCTTTTATCGCGTCACCAAATCTCTAGTCGCATCACCGAATCTCTTATCGCATCTCCAAATCTCTTATCGCATCACCAAATCTATTATCGCATCTCCAAATCTCTTATCGTATCACCAAATATCTTATCCCATCACCAAATCTCTTATCTCATTACCAATTCTATTATTGCATCACCAAATCTCTTAACGCATCACCAAATCTCTAATCGCATCACCAAATCTCTTATCGCATCACCAAATCTGATATCGCATCACCAAATCTCTTATCGCATCACCAAATCTCTTTTCTCATCACCAAATCTCTTATCGCATCACCAAATCTCTTATCGCATCACCAAATCTCTTATCGTATCCTCAAATCTCTTATCTCATCACCAAATCTCGTATCGCATCACCAAATAACTTGTCGCATCACCAAATCTCTTATCGCATTACCAAATCACTTATCGCATAACCAAATCTCTTATCTCATCACTAAATCTCTTATTGCATCACCAAATCTTTTATCGTGTCACCAAATCTCTAGTTGCATCACCAAATCTCTTATCGCATCTCCAAATCTCTTATCGCATCACCAAATCTATTATCGCATCTCCAATTCTCTTATCGTATCACCAAATATCTTATCCCATCACCAAATCTCTTATCTCATTACCAATTCTCTTATTGCTTCACCAAATCTCTTATCGCATCACCAAATCTCTAATCGCATCACCAAATCTCTTATCGCATCACCAAATCTCTTAACGCATCACCAAATTTCTTATCGCATCACAAAATCTCTTATCTCATCAACAAATCTCTTATTGAATCACCAAATCTTTTATTGAATCACCAAATCTCTTTCCGCCTCGCCAAATCTCTTATCGTATCACCAAATCTCTTATCTCATCACCAAATCTCTTATCGCATCATCAAATCTCTTATCGTATCCTCAAATCTCTTATCTCATCACCAAATCTCGTATCGCATCACCAAATAACTTGTCGCATCACCAAATCTCTTATCGCATTACCAAATCTCTTATCGCATAACCAAATCTCTTATCTCATCACTAAATCTCTTATTGCATCACCAAATCTTTTATCGCGTCACCAAATCTCTAGTCGCATCACCGAATCTCTTATCGCATCACCAAATCACTTATCGCATCACCAAATCTCTTATCGCATCACCAATCTCTTATTGCATCACCAAATCTCTAATTGCAATACCAATCTCTTATTGCATCACCAAATCTCTTGTCTCATCACCAAATCTCTTATCGCATCATCAAATTTCTTATCGCATCACCAAATCTCTTATCTCATCAACAAATCTCTTATCGCATCACCAAATATCTTATTGCATCACCAAATCTCTTATCGCATCACCAAATATCTTATTGCATCATCAAATCTCTTATCTCATCACCAATTCTCTTATTGCATCACCAAATCTCTTATTGCGTCACCAAATCTCTTATTGCATCACCAAATCTCTTATCGCATCACCAAATCTCTTATCTCATCAACAAATCTTTTATCGCATCACCAAATCTCTTATCTCATCACCAAATCTCTTATTGAATCACCAAATCTCTTATCGCATCACCAAATCTCCAATCGCATCTCCAAATTTCTAATCGCATCACCAAATCTTTTATCTTATCACCAAATCTCTTATCTCATCACCAATTCTCTTATTGCATCGTCAAATCTCTTATCGCATCACCAAATCTCTTCTCTCATCACCAAATCTCATATTGAATCACCAATTCTTTCATTATATCACCAAATCTCTTATCGAATAACCAAATCTCTAATCGCATCACCAATTCTCTTATAGCATCACCAAATCTCTTATCGCATCACCAAATCTCTTATCTCATCACCAAATCACTTATCGCATCACCAAATCTCTTATCGCATCATCAAATCTCTTATCGCATAACCAAATCTCTTATCTCGTCACCAAACCTCTTATTGAATCACTAAATCTCATATCGCATCACCAAATCTCTTATCGCATCACCAAATCTCTTATCGCATCACCAAATCTCTTATCGCATCACCAAATTTCTTATCGCATCACCAAATCTCTTATCTCATCAACAAATCTCTTATCGCATCACCAAATATCTTATTGCATCATCAAATCTCTTATCGTATCTCCAAATCTCTTATTTCATCACCAAATCTCTTATCGCATCACCAAATATCTTATTGCATCATCAAATCTCTTATCTCATCACCAATTCTCTTATTGCATCACCAAATCTCTTATTGCGTCACCAAATCTCTTATTGCATCACCAAATCTCTTATCGCATCACCAAATCTCTTATCTCATCAACAAATCTTTTATCGCATCACCAAATCTCTTATCTCATCACCAAATCTCTTATTGAATCACCAAATCTCTTATCGCATCACCAAATCTCCAATCGCATCTCCAAATTTCTAATCGCATCACCAAATCTTTTATCTTATCACCAAATCTCTTATCTCATCACCAATTCTCTTATTGCATCGTCAAATCTCTTATCGCATCACCAAATCTCTTCTCTCATCACCAAATCTCATATTTAATCACCAATTCTTTCATTGTATCACCAAATCTCTTATCGAATAACCAAATCTCTAATCGCATCACCAATTCTCTTATAGCATCACCAAATCTCTTATTGAATCACCAAATCTCATATCGCATCACCAAATCTCTTATCACATCACCAAATCTCTTATCGCATCACCAAATCTCTTATCGCATCACCAAATCTCTTTTCTCATCACCAAATCTTTTATCGCATCACCAAATTTCTTATCGCATCACCAAATCTCTTATCGCATCACCAAATCTCTTTTCTCATCACCAAATCTCTTATCGCATCACCAAATCTCTTATCGCATCACCAAATCTCTTATCGCATCACCAAATCTCTTTTCTGATCACCAAATCTCTTATCGCATCACCAAATCTCTTATCGCATCACCAAATCTTTTATTGCATCACCAAATCTCTTATCTCATCACCAAATCTCTTATTGTATCACCAAATCTCTTATCGCATCACCAAATCTCCAATCGCATCTCCAAATCTCTAATCGCATCACCAATCTCTTATTGCATCACCGAATATCTTATCTCATCACCAAATCTCTTATCGCATCATCAAATCTCTTATTGCATCACCAAATCTCCAATCGCATCACCAAATCTCTTATCATATCACCAAATCTTTTATCTCATCACAAATTCTCTTATTGCATCGTCAAATCTCTTATCGCTTCACCAAATCTCTTATCTCATCACCAAATCTCTTATCGCATCACCAAATCTCTTATCGCATCATCAAATTTCTTATCGCATCACCAAATCACTTACCGCCTCACCAAATCTCTTATTGAATCACCAAATCTTTAATTGAATCACCAAATCTCTTTCCGCCTCGCCAAATCTCTTATCGTATCACCAAATCTCTTATCTCATCACCAAATCTCTTATCGCATCACCAAATCTCTTATCGTATCCTCAAATCTCTTATCTCATCACCAAATCTCGTATCGCATCACCAAATAACTTGTCGCATCACCAAATCTCTTATCGCATTACCAAATCTCTTATCGCATAACCAAATCTCTTATCTCATCACTAAATCTCTTATTGCATCACCAAATCTTTTATCGCGTCACCAAATCTCTAGTCGCATCACCGAATCTCTTATCGCATCTCCAAATCTCTTATCGCATCACCAAATCTATTATCGCATCTCCAAATCTCTTATCGTATCACCAAATATCTTATCCCATCACCAAATCTCTTATCTCATTACCAATTCTATTATTGCATCACCAAATCTCTTAACGCATCACCAAATCTCTAATCGCATCACCAAATCTCTTATCGCATCACCAAATCTGATATCGCATCACCAAATCTCTTATCGCATCACCAAATCTCTTTTCTCATCACCAAATCTCTTATCGCATCACCAAATCTCTTATCGCATCACCAAATCTCTTATCGTATCCTCAAATCTCTTATCTCATCACCAAATCTCGTATCGCATCACCAAATAACTTGTCGCATCACCAAATCTCTTATCGCATTACCAAATCTCTTATCGCATAACCAAATCTCTTATCTCATCACTAAATCTCTTATTGCATCACCAAATCTTTTATCGTGTCACCAAATCTCTAGTTGCATCACCAAATCTCTTATCGCATCTCCAAATCTCTTATCGCATCACCAAATCTATTATCGCATCTCCAATTCTCTTATCGTATCACCAAATATCTTATCCCATCACCAAATCTCTTATCTCATTACCAATTCTCTTATTGCTTCACCAAATCTCTTATCGCATCACCAAATCTCTAATCGCATCACCAAATCTCTTATCGCATCACCAAATCTCTTAACGCATCACCAAATTTCTTATCGCATCACAAAATCTCTTATCTCATCAACAAATCTCTTATTGAATCACCAAATCTTTTATTGAATCACCAAATCTCTTTCCGCCTCGCCAAATCTCTTATCGTATCACCAAATCTCTTATCTCATCACCAAATCTCTTATCGCATCATCAAATCTCTTATCGTATCCTCAAATCTCTTATCTCATCACCAAATCTCGTATCGCATCACCAAATAACTTGTCGCATCACCAAATCTCTTATCGCATTACCAAATCTCTTATCGCATAACCAAATCTCTTATCTCATCACTAAATCTCTTATTGCATCACCAAATCTTTTATCGCGTCACCAAATCTCTAGTCGCATCACCGAATCTCTTATCGCATCTCCAAATCTCTTATCGCATCACCAAATCTATTATCGCATCTCCAAATCTCTTATCGTATCACCAAATATCTTATCCCATCACCAAATCTCTTATCTCATTACCAATTCTATTATTGCATCACCAAATCTCTTAACGCATCACCAAATCTCTAATCGCATCACCAAATCTCTTATCGCATCACCAAATCTGATATCGCATCACCAAATCTCTTATCGCATCACCAAATCTCTTTTCTCATCACCAAATCTCTTATCGCATCACCAAATCTCTTATCGCATCACCAAATCTCTTATCGTATCCTCAAATCTCTTATCTCATCACCAAATCTCGTATCGCATCACCAAATAACTTGTCGCATCACCAATTCTCTTATTGCTCCACCAAATCTCTTATCGCATCACCAAATCTCTAATCGCATCACCAAATCTCTTATCGCATCACCAAATCTCTTAACGCATCACCAAATTTCTTATCGCATCACAAAATCTCTTATCTCATCAACAAATATCTTATCGCATCACCAAATCTCTTATCTTATCACCAAATCTCTTATTGCATCACCAAATCTCTTATTGCATCATCAAATCTCTTATCGTATCTCCAAATCTCTTACTTCATCACCAAATCTCTTATCGCATCACCAAATATCTTATAGCATCATCAAATCTCTTATCTCATCACCAATTCCCTTATTGCATCACCAAATCTCTTATTGCATCACCAAATCTCTTATTGCATCATCAAATCTCTTATCGTATCTCCAAATCTCTTACTTCATCACCAAATCTCTTATCGCATCACCAAATCTCTTATCTTATCACCAAATCTCTAATCGCATCACCAAATCTCTTATCTTATCACCAAATCTCTTATCTCATCACCAATTCTCTTATTGCATCGTCAAATCTCTTATCGCATCACCAAATCTCTTATCTCATCACCAAATCTCTTATTGAATCACCAAATCTCTTATCGCATCACCATATCTCCAATCGCATCTCCAAATCTCTAATCGCATCACCAATCTCTTATTGCATCACCAAATCTCTTATTGCATCACCAAATCTCTTATCTCATCAACAAATCTCTTATTGAATCACCAATTCTTTCATTGCATCACCAAATCTCTTATCGAATAACCAAATCTCTAATCGCATCACCAATTCTCTTATAGCATCACCAAATCTCTTATCTCATCACCAAATCTCTTATCGCATCACCAAATCTCTTATCGCATCACCAAATCTCTTTTCTCATCACCAAATCTCTTATCGCATCACCAAATCTCTTATCGCATCACCAAATCTCTTTTCTCATCACCAAATCTCTTATCGCATCACCAAATCTCTTATCGCATCACCAAATCTCTAATCGCATCACCAAATCTCTTATCGCATCACCAAATCTCTTAACGCATCACCAAATTTCTTATCGCATCACCAAATCTCTAATCGCATCACCAAATCTCTTATATTATCACCAAATCTCTTATTGCATCACCAAATCTCTTATTGCATCATCAAATCTCTTATTGCATCACCAAATCTCTTATCATATCACAAAATCTCTTATCTCATCACCAATTCTCTTATTGCATCGTCAAATCTCTTATTGCATCACCAAATCTCTTATCTCATCACCAAATCTCTTATCTCATCACCAAATCTCTTATCGCATCACCAAATCTCTTATCGCATCATCAAATCTCTTATCGCATCACCAAATCACTTATCGTATCCTCAAATCTCTTATCTCATCACCAAATCTCGTATCACATCACCAAATAACTTTTCGCATCACCAAATCTCTAATCGCATTACCAAATCTCTTATCGCATAACCAAATCTCTTATCTCATCACTAAATCTCTTATTGCATCCGCAAATTTTTTATCGCGTCACCAAATCTCTAGTCGCATCACCAAATCTCTTATCGTATCACCAAATCTCTTAATGCATCACCAAATTTCTTATCGCATCACCAAATCTCTTATCTCATCAACAAATCTCTTATCGCATCACCAAATCTCTTATCGCATCACCGAATCTCTTATTGCATCACCAAATCTCTTATTGCATCATCAAATCTCTTATCGTATCTCCAAATCTCTTATTTCATCACCAAATCTCTTATCGCATCACCAAATATCTTATTGCATCATCAAATCTCTTATCTCATCACCAATTCTCTTATTGCATCACCAAATCTCTAATTGCATCACCAAATCTCTAATTGCATCACCAAATCTCTTATCGCATCACCAAATCTCTTATCTCATCACCAAATCTCTTATTGAATCACCAAATCTTTTATCTCATCACCAAATCTCTTATTGAATCACCAAATCTCTAATCGCATCACCAAATCTCTTATCTTATCACCTAATCTTTAATTGCATCACCAAATCTCTTATCTTATCACCAAATCTCTTTTCTCATCACCAAATCTCTTATCGCATCACCAAATCACTTATCGCATCACCAAATCTCTTATCGCATCACCAATCTCTTATTGCATCACCAAATCTCTAATTGCAATACCAATCTCTTATTGCATCACCAAATCTCTTGTCTCATCACCAAATCTCTTATCGCATCATCAAATTTCTTATCGCATCACCAAATCTCTTATCTCATCAACAAATCTCTTATCGCATCACCAAATATCTTATTGCATCACCAAATCTCTTATCGCATCACCAAATATCTTATTGCATCATCAAATCTCTTATCTCATCACCAATTCTCTTATTGCATCACCAAATCTCTTATTGCGTCACCAAATCTTTTATTGCATCACCAAATCTCTTATCGCATCACCAAATCTCTTATCTCATCAACAAATCTTTTATCGCATCACCAAATCTCTTATCTCATCACCAAATCTCTTATTGAATCACCAAATCTCTTATCGCATCACCAAATCTCCAATCGCATCTCCAAATTTCTAATCGCATCACCAAATCTTTTATCTTATCACCAAATCTCTTATCTCATCACCAATTCTCTTATTGCATCGTCAAATCTCTTATCGCATCACCAAATCTCTTCTCTCATCACCAAATCTCATATTGAATCACCAATTCTTTCATTATATCACCAAATCTCTTATCGAATAACCAAATCTCTAATCGCATCACCAATTCTCTTATAGCATCACCAAATCTCTTATCGCATCACCAAATCTCTTATCTCATCACCAAATCACTTATCGCATCACCAAATCTCTTATCGCATCATCAAATCTCTTATCGCATAACCAAATCTCTTATCTCGTCACCAAACCTCTTATTGAATCACCAAATCTCATATCGCATCACCAAATCTCTTATCGCATCACCAAATCTCTTATCGCATCACCAAATCTCTTATCGCATCACCAAATTTCTTATCGCATCACCAAATCTCTTATCTCATCAACAAATCTCTTATCGCATCACCAAATATCTTATTGCATCATCAAATCTCTTATCGTATCTCCAAATCTCAAATTTCATCACCAAATCTCTTATCGCATCACCAAATATCTTATTGCATCATCAAATCTCTTATCTCATCACCAATTCTCTTATTGCATCACCAAATCTCTTATTGCGTCACCAAATCTCTTATTGCATCACCAAATCTCTTATCGCATTACCAAATCTCTTATCTCATCAACAAATCTTTTATCGCATCACCAAATCTCTTATCTCATCACCAAATCTCTTATTGAATCACCAAATCTCTTATCGCATCACCAAATCTCCAATCGCATCTCCAAATTTCTAATCGCATCACCAAATCTTTTATCTTATCACCAAATCTCTTATCTCATCACCAATTCTCTTATTGCATCGTCAAATCTCTTATCGCATCACCAAATCTCTTCTCTCATCACCAAATCTCATATTTAATCACCAATTCTTTCATTGTATCACCAAATCTCTTATCGAATAACCAAATCTCTAATCGCATCACCAATTCTCTTATAGCATCACCAAATCTCTTATCGCATCACCAAATCTCTTATCTCATCACCAAATCACTTATCGCATCACCAAATCTCTTATCGCATCATCAAATCTCTTATCGCATAACCAAATCTCTTATCTCGTCACCAAACCTCTTATTGAATCACCAAATCTCATATCGCATCACCAAATCTCTTATCACATCACCAAATCTCTTATCGCATCACCAAATCTCTTATCGCATCACCAAATCTCTTTTCTCATCACCAAATCTTTTATCGCATCACCAAATCTCTTATCGCATCACCAAATCTCTTATCGCATCACCAAATCTCTTTTCTCATCACCAAATCTCTTATCGCATCACCAAATCTCTTATCGCATCACCAAATCTCTTATCGCATCACCAAATCTCTTTTCTGATCACCAAATCTCTTATCGCATCACCAAATCTCTTATCGCATCACCAAATCTTTTATTGCATCACCAAATCTCTTATCTCATCACCAAATCTCTTATTGTATCACCAAATCTCTTATCGCATCACCAAATCTCCAATCGCATCTCCAAATCTCTAATCGCATCACCAATCTCTTATTGCATCACCGAATATCTTATCTCATCACCAAATCTCTTATTGCATCATCAAATCTCTTATTGCATCACCAAATCTCCAATCGCATCACCAAATCTCTTATCATATCACCAAATCTTTTATCTCATCACAAATTCTCTTATTGCATCGTCAAATCTCTTATCGCTTCACCAAATCTCTTATCTCATCACCAAATCTCTTATCGCATCACCAAATCTCTTATCGCATCATCAAATTTCTTATCGCATCACCAAATCACTTACCGCCTCACCAAATCTCTTATTGAATCACCAAATCTTTAATTGAATCACCAAATCTCTTTCCGCCTCGCCAAATCTCTTATCGTATCACCAAATCTCTTATCTCATCACCAAATCTCTTATCGCATCACCAAATCTCTTATCGTATCCTCAAATCTCTTATCTCATCACCAAATCTCGTATCGCATCACCAAATAACTTGTCGCATCACCAAATCTCTTATCGCATTACCAAATCTCTTATCGCATAACCAAATCTCTTATCTCATCACTAAATCTCTTATTGCATCACCAAATCTTTTATCGCGTCACCAAATCTCTAGTCGCATCACCGAATCTCTTATCGCATCTCCAAATCTCTTATCGCATCACCAAATCTATTATCGCATCTCCAAATCTCTTATCGTATCACCAAATATCTTATCCCATCACCAAATCTCTTATCTCATTACCAATTCTATTATTGCATCACCAAATCTCTTAACGCATCACCAAATCTCTAATCGCATCACCAAATCTCTTATCGCATCACCAAATCTGATATCGCATCACCAAATCTCTTATCGCATCACCAAATCTCTTTTCTCATCACCAAATCTCTTATCGCATCACCAAATCTCTTATCGCATCACCAAATCTCTTATCGTATCCTCAAATCTTTTATCTCATCACCAAATCTCGTATCGCATCACCAAATAACTTGTCGCATCACCAAATCTCTTATCGCATTACCAAATCTCTTATCGCATAACCAAATCTCTTATCTCATCACTAAATCTCTTATTGCATCACCAAATCTTTCATCGTGTCACCAAATCTCTAGTTGCATCACCAAATCTCTTATCGCATCTCCAAATCTCTTATCGCATCACCAAATCTATTATCGCATCTCCAAATCTCTTATCGTATCACCAAATATCTTATCCCATCACCAAATCTCTTATCTCATTACCAATTCTCTTATTGCTTCACCAAATCTCTTATCGCATCACCAAATCTCTAATCGCATCACCAAATCTCTTATCGCATCACCAAATCTCTTAACGCATCACCAAATTTCTTATCGCATCACAAAATCTCTTATCTCATCAACAAATCTCTTATTGAATCACCAAATCTTTTATTGAATCACCAAATCTCTTTCCGCCCAGCCAAATCTCTTATCGTATCACCAAATCTCTTATCTCATCACCAAATCTCTTATCGCATCACCAAATCTCTTATCGTATCCTCAAATCTCTCATCTCATCACCAAATCTCGTATCGCATCACCAAATAACTTGTCGCATCACCAAATCTCTTATCGCATTACCAAATCTCTTATCGCATAACCAAATCTCTTATCTCATCACTAAATCTCTTATTGCATCACCAAATCTTTTATCGCGTCACCAAATCTCTAGTCGCATCACCGAATCTCTTATCGCATCTCCAAATCTCTTATCGCATCACCAAATCTATTATCGCATCTCCAAATCTCTTATCGTATCACCAAATATCTTATCCCATCACCAAATCTCTTATCTCATTACCAATTCTATTATTGCATCATCAAATCTCTTAACGCATCACCAAATCTCTAATCGCATCACCAAATCTCTTATCGCATCACCAAATCTGATATCGCATCACCAAATCTCTTATCGCATCACCAAATCTCTTTTCTCATCACCAAATCTCTTATCGCATCACCAAATCTCTTATCGCATCACCAAATCTCTTATCGTATCCTCAAATCTCTTATCTCATCACCAAATCTCGTATCGCATCACCAAATAACTTGTCGCATCACCAATTCTCTTATTGCTTCACCAAATCTCTTATCGCATCACCAAATCTCTAATCGCATCACCAAATCTCTTATCGCATCACCAAATCTCTTAACGCATCACCAAATTTCTTATCGCATCACAAAATCTCTTATCTCATCAACAAATATCTTATCGCATCACCAAATCTCTTATCTTATCACCAAATCTCTTATTGCATCACCAAATCTCTTATTGCATCATCAAATCTCTTATCGTATCTCCAAATCTCTTACTTCATCATCAAATCTCTTATCTCATCACCAATTCCCTTATTGCATCACCAAATCTCTTATTGCATCACCAAATCTCTTATTGCATCATCAAATCTCTTATCGTTTCTCCAAATCTCTTACTTCATCACCAAATCTCTTATCGCATCACCAAATCTCTTATCTTATCACCAAATCTCTAATCAAATCACCAAATCTCTTATCTTATCACCAAATCTCTTATCTCATCACCAATTCTCTTATTGCATCGTCAAATCTCTTATCGCATCACCAAATCTCTTATCTCATCACCAAATCTCTTATTGAATCACCAAATCTCTTATCGCATCACCATATCTCCAATCGCATCTCCAAATCTCTAATCGCATCACCAATCTCTTATTGCATCACCAAATCTCTTATCGCATCACCAAATCTCTTATCTCATCAACAAATCTCTTATTGAATCACCAATTCTTTCATTGCATCACCAAATCTCTTATCGAATAACCAAATCTCTAATCGCATCACCAATTCTCTTATAGCATCACCAAATCTCTTATCTCATCACCAAATCTCTTATCGCATCACCAAATCTCTTATCGCATCACCAAATCTCTTTTCTCATCACCAAATCTCTTATCGCATCACCAAATCTCTTATCGCATCACCAAATCTCTTTTCTCATCACCAAATCTCTTATCGCATCACCAAATCTCTTATCGCATCACCAAATCTCTAATCGCATCACCAAATCTCTTATCGCATCACCAAATCTCTTAACGCATCACCAAATTTCTTATCGCATCACCAAATCTCTAATCGCATCACCAAATCTCTTATATTATCACCAAATCTCTTATTGCATCACCAAATCTCTTATTGCATCATCAAATCTCTTATTGCATCACCAAATCTCTTATCATATCACAAAATCTCTTATCTCATCACCAATTCTCTTATTGCATCGTCAAATCTCTTATTGCATCACCAAATCTCTTATCTCATCACCAAATCTCTTATCTCATCACCAAATCTCTTATCGCATCACCAAATCTCTTATCGCATCATCAAATCTCTTATCGCATCACCAAATCACTTATCGTATCCTCAAATCTCTTATCTCATCACCAAATCTCGTATCACATCACCAAATAACTTTTCGCATCACCAAATCTCTTATCGCATTACCAAATCTCTTATCGCATAACCAAATCTCTTATCTCATCACTAAATCTCTTATTGCATCCGCAAATCTTTTATCGCGTCACCAAATCTCTAGTCGCATCACCAAATCTCTTATCGTATCACCAAATCTCTTATCTCGTCACCAAATCTCTTATCGCATCACCAAATCTCTTATCGTATCCTCAAATCTCTTATCTCATCACCAAATCTCGTATCGCATCACCAAATAACTTTTCGCATCACCAAATCTCTTATCGCATTACCAAATCTCTTATCGCATAACCAAATCTCTTATTTCATCACTAAATCTCTTATTGCATCCCCAAATCTTTTATCGCGTCACCAAATCTCTAGTCGCATCACCAAATCTCTTATCGCATCTCCAAATCACTTATCGCATCACCAAATCTCTTATCGCATCTCCAAATCTCTTATCGTATCACCAAATATCTTATCCCATCACCAAATCTCTTATCTCATTACCAATTCTCTTATTGCATCACCAAATCTCTTGTTGCATCACCAAATCTCTAATCGCATCCCCAAATCTCTTATCGCATCACCAAATCTCTTAATGCATCACCAAATTTCTTATCGCATCACCAAATCTCTTATCTCATCAACAAATCTCTTATCGCATCACCAAATCTCTTATCGCATCACCGAATCTCTTATTGCATCACCAAATCTCTTATTGCATCATCAAATCTCTTATCGTATCTCCAAATCTCTTATTTCATCACCAAATCTCTTATCGCATCACCAAATATCTTATTGCATCATCAAATCTCTTATCTCATCACCAATTCTCTTATTGCATCACCAATTCTCTAATTGCATCACCAAATCTCTTATCGCATCACCAAATCTCTTATCTCATCACCAAATCTCTTATTGAATCACCAAATCTTTTATCTCATCACCAAATCTCTTATTGAATCACCAAATCTCTAATCGCATCACCAAATCTCTTATCTTATCACCAAATCTTTAATTGCATCACCAAATCTCTTATCTTATCACCAAATCTCTTTTCTCATCACCAAATCTCTTATTGCATCACCAAATCACTTATCGCATCACCAAATCTCTTATCGCATCACCAATCTCTTATTGCATCACCAAATCTCTAATTGCAATACCAATCTCTTATTGCATCACCAAATCTCTTGTCTCATCACCAAATCTCTTATCGCATCATCAAATTTCTTATCGCATCACCAAATCTCTTATCTCATCAACAAATCTCTTATCGCATCACCAAAAATCTTATTGCATCACCAAATCTCTTATCGCATCACCAAATATCTTATTGCATCATCAAATCTCTTATCTCATCACCAATTCTCTTATTGCATCACCAAATCTCTTATTGCGTCACCAAATCTCTTATTGCATCACCAAATCTCTTATCGCATCACCAAATCTCTTATCTCATCAACAAATCTTTTATCGCATCACCAAATCTCTTATCTCATCACCAAATCTCTTATTGAATCACCAAATCTCTTATCGCATCACCAAATCTCCAATCGCATCTCCAAATTTCTAATCGCATCACCAAATCTTTTATCTTATCACCAAATCTCTTATCTCATCACCAATTCTCTTATTGCATCGTCAAATCTCTTATCGCATCACCAAATCTCTTCTCTCATCACCAAATCTCATATTGAATCACCAATTCTTTCATTATATCACCAAATCTCTTATCGAATAACCAAATCTCTAATCGCATCACCAATTCTCTTATAGCATCACCAAATCTCTTATCGCATCACCAAATCTCTTATCTCATCACCAAATCACTTATCGCATCACCAAATCTCTTATCGCATCATCAAATCTCTTATCGCATAACCAAATCTCTTATCTCGTCACCAAACCTCTTATTGAATCACCAAATCTCATATCGCATCACCAAATCTCTTATCGCATCACCAAATCTCTTATCGCATCACCAAATCTCTTATCGCATCACCAAATTTCTTATCGCATCACCAAATCTCTTATCTCATCAACAAATCTCTTATCGCATCACCAAATATCTTATTGCATCATCAAATCTCTTATCGTATCTCCAAATCTCTTATTTCATCACCAAATCTCTTATCGCATCACCAAATATCTTATTGCATCATCAAATCTCTTATCTCATCACCAATTCTCTTATTGCATCACCAAATCTCTTATTGCGTCACCAAATCTCTTATTGCATCACCAAATCTCTTATCGCATCACCAAATCTCTTATCTCATCAACAAATCTTTTATCGCATCACCAAATCTCTTATCTCATCACCAAATCTCTTATTGAATCACCAAATCTCTTATCGCATCACCAAATCTCCAATCGCATCTCCAAATTTCTAATTGCATCACCAAATCTTTTATCTTATCACCAAATCTCTTATCTCATCACCAATTCTCTTATTGCATCGTCAAATCTCTTATCGCATCACCAAATCTCTTATCGCATCACCAAATCTCTTATCGCATCACCAAATTTCTTATCGCATCACCAAATCTCTTATCTCATCAACAAATCTCTTATCGCATCACCAAATCTCTTATCGCATCACCAAATCTCTTATCGCATCACCAAATCTCTTTTCTCATCACCAAATCTCTTATCGCATCACCAAATCTCTTATCGCATCACCAAATCTCTTTTCTCATCACCAAATCTCTTATCGCATCACCAAATCTCTTATCGCATCACCAAATCTCTAATCGCATCACCAAATCTCTTATCGCATCACCAAATCTCTTAACGCATCACCAAATTTCTTATCGCATCACCAAATCTCTAATCGCATCACCAAATCTCTTATATTATCACCAAATCTCTTATTGCATCACCAAATCTCTTATTGCATCATCAAATCTCTTATCGTATCTCCAAATCTCTTACTTCATCACCAAATCTCTTATCGCATCACCAAATATCTTATTGCATCACCAAATCTCTTATCTCATCACCAAATCTCTTATCGCATCATCAAATCTCTTATTGCATCACCAAATCTCCAATCGCATCACCAAATCTCTAATAGCATCACCAATCTCTAGTTGCATCACCAAATCTCTTATCGTATCCTCAAATCTCTTATCTCATCACCAAATCTTGTATTGCATCACCAAATAACTTGTCGCATCACCAAATCTCTTATCGCATTAGCAAATCTCTTATCGCATAACCAAATCTCTTATCTCATCACTAAATCTCTTATTGCATCACCAAATCTTTTATCGCGTCACCAAATCTCTAGTCGCATCACCGAATCTCTTATCGCATCTCCAAATCTCTTATCGCATCACCAAATCTATTATCGCATCTCCAAATTTCTAATCGCACCACCAAATCTCTTATCTCATCACCAAATCTCTTATCTCATCACCAATTCTCTTATTGCATCGTCAAATCTCTTATCGCATCACCAAATCTCTTCTCTCATCACCAAATCTCATATTGAATCACCAATTCTTTCATTGCATCACCAAATCTCTTATCGAATAACCAAATCTCTAATCGCATCACCAATTCTCTTATAGCATCACCAAATCTCTTATCTCATCACCAAATCTCTTATCTCATCACCAAATCACTTATCGCATCACCAAATCTCTTATCGCATCATCAAATCTCTTATCGCATAACCAAATCTCTTATCTCGTCACCAAATCTCTTATTGAATCACCAAATCTCATATTGCATCACCAAATCTCTTATCGCATCACCAAATCTCTTATCGCATCACCAAATCTCTTATCGCATCACCAAATCTCTTTTCTCATCACCAAATCTCTTATCGCATCACCAAATCTCTTATCGCATCACCAAATCTCTTATCGCATCACCAAATCTCTTTTCTCATCACCAAATCTCTTATCGCATCAACAATCTCTTATCGCATCACCAAATCTCTTATCGCATCACCAAATCTCTTTTCTGATCACCAAATCTCTTATCGCATCACCAAATCTCTTATCGCATCACCAAATCTTTTAATGCATCACCAAATCTCTAATCTCATCACCAAATCTCTTATTGAATCACCAAATCTCTTATCGCATCACCAAATCTCCAATCGCATCTCCAAATCTCTAATCGCATCACCAATTCTCTTATTGCATCACCAAATCTCTTATTGCATCACCAAATCTCTTATTTCATCACCAAATCTCATATCGCATCACCAAATCTCTTATCGCATCACCAAATCTCTTTTCTCATCACCAAATCTCTTATCGCATCACCAAATCTCTTATCGCATCACCAAATCTCTTATTGCATCACCAAATCTCTAATTGCATTACCAATCTCTTATTGCATCACCAAATCTCTTAGCTCATCACCAAATCTCTTATCGCATCATCAAATCTCTTATTGCATCACCAAATCTCCAATCGCATCACCAAATCTCTAATAGCATCACCAATCTCTAGTTGCATCACCAAAACTCTTATCGCATCACCAATTCTCTTATAGCATCACCAAATCTCTTATCGCATCACCAAATCTCTTATCTCATCACCAAATCTCTTATCGCATCACCAAATCTCTTATCGCATCATCAAATCTCTTATCGCATAACCAAATCTCTTATCTCGTCACCAAATCTCTTATTGAATCACCAAATCTCTTATTGAATCACCAAATCTCTTTCCGTCTCCCCAAATCTCTTATCGTATCACCAAATCTCTTAACTCACCACCAAATCTCTTATCGCATCACCAAATCTCTTATCGTATCCTCAAATCTCTTATCTCATCACCAAATCTCGTATCGCATCACCAAATAACTTGTCGCATCACTAAATCTCTTATTGCATCACCAAATCTTTTATCGCGTCACCAAATCTCTAGTCGCATCACCGAATCTCTTATCGCATCTCCAAATCTCTTATCGCATCACCAAATCTATTATCGCATCTCCAAATCTCTTATAGCATCACCAAATCTTTTATCGCATCACCAAATCTCTTATCTCATCACCAAATCTCTTATTGAATCACCAAATCTCCTATCGCATCACCAAATCTCCAATCGCATCTCCAAATCTCTAATCGCATCACCAATCTCTTATTGCATCACCAAATCTCTAATTGCATTAACAATCTCTTATTGCATCACCAAATCTCTTATCTCATCACCAAATCTCTTTTCGCATCATCAAATTTCTTATTGCATCACCAAATCTCCAATCGCATCACCAAATCTCTTATCTCATCACCAAATCTCTTATTGAATCACCAAATCTTTTATCTCATCACCAAATCTCTTATTGAATCACCAAATCTCTAATCGCATCACCAAATCTCTTATCTTATCACCAAATCTTTAATTGCATCACCAAATCTCTTATCTTATCACCAAATCTCTTTTCTCATCACCAAATCTCCAATCGCATCACCAAATCTCTAATAGCATCACCAATCTCTAGTTGCATCACCAAATCTCTTATCGCATCACCAATTCTCTTATAGCATCACCAAATCTCTTATCGCATCACCAAATCTCTTATCTCATCACCAAATCTCTTATCGCATCACCAAATCTCTTATCGCATCATCAAATCTCTTATCGCATAACCAAATCTCTTATCTCGTCACCAAATCTCTTATTGAATCACCAAATCTCTTATTGAATCACTAAATCTCTTTCCGCCTCCCCAAATCTCTTATCGTATCACCAAATCTCTTAACTCACCACCAAATCTCTTATCGCATCACCAAATCTCTTATCGTATCCTCAAATCTCTTATCTCATCACCAAATCTCGTATCGCATCACCAAATAACTTGTCGCATCACCAAATCTCTTATTGCATCACCAAATCTTTTATCGCGTCACTAAATCTCTAGTCGCATCACCGAATCTCTTATCGCATCTCCAAATCTCTTATCGCATCACCAAATCTATTATCGCATCTCCAAATCTCTTATCGCATCACCAATTCTTTTATCGCATCACCAAATCTCTTATCTCATCACCAAATCTCTTATTGAATCACCAAATCTCCTATCGCATCACCAAATCTCCAATCGCATCTCCAAATCTCTAATCGCATCACCAATCTCTTATTGCATCACCAAATCTCTAATTGCATTAACAATCTCTTATTGCATCACCAAATCTCTAATCTCATCACCAAATCTCTTTTCGCATCATCAAATCTCTTATTGCATCACCAAATCTCCAATCGCATCACCAAATCTCTTATCTCATCACCAAATCTCTTATTGAATCACCAAATCTTTTATCTCATCACCAAATCTCTTATTGAATCACCAAATCTCTAATCGCATCACCAAATCTCTTATCTTATCACCAAATCTTTAATCGCATCACCAAATCTCTTATCTTATCACCAAATCTCTATTCTCATCACCAAATCTCTTATCGCATCACCAAATCTCTTATCGCATCACCAAATCTCTTATCGCATCACCAATCTCTTATTGCATCACCAAATCTCTAATTGCCTTACCAATCTCTTATTGCATCACCAAATCTCTTATCTCATCACCAAATCTCTTATCGCATCACCAAATTTCTTATCGCATCACCAAATCTCTTATCTCATCAACAAATCTCTTATCGCATCACCAAATATCTTATCTCATCATCAAATCTCTTATTGCATCACCAAATCTCTTATTGCATCATCAAATCTCTTATCGTATCTCCAAATCTCTTATTTCATCACCAAATCTCTTATCGCATCACCAAATATCTTATTGCATCATCAAATCTCTTATCGCATCACCAATTCTCTTATTGCATCACCAAATCTCTTATTGCATCACCAAATCTCTTATTGCATCACCAAATCTCTTATCGCATCACCAAATCTCTCATCTCATCAACAAATCTTTTATCGCATCACCAAATCTCTTATCTCATCACCAAATCTCTTATTGATTCACCAAATCTCTTATCGCATCACCAAATCTCCAATCGCATCTCCAAATTTCTAATCGCATCACCAAATCTCTTATCTTATCACCAAATCTCTTATCTCATCACCAATTCTCTTATTGCATCGTCAAATCTCTTATCGCATCACCAAATCTCTTCTCTCATCACCAAATCTCATATTGAATCACCAATTCTTTCATTGCATCACCAAATCTCTTATCGAATAACCAAATCTCTAATCGCATCACCAATTCTCTTATAGCATCACCAAATCTCTTATCTCATCACCAAATCTCTTATCTCATCACCAAATCACTTATCGCATCACCAAATCTCTTATCGCATCATCAAATCTCTTATCGCATAACCAAATCTCTTATCTCGTCACCAAATCTCTTATTGAATCACCAAATCTCATATCGCATCACCAAATCTCTTATCGCATCACCAAATCTCTAATTGCATCACCAAATCTCTTATCGCATCACCAAATCTCTTTTCTCATCACTAAATCTCTTATCGCATCACCAAATCTCTTATCGCATCACCAAATCTCTTTTCTCATCACCAAATCTCTTATCGCATCAACAAATCTCTTATCGCATCACCAAATCTCTTATCGCATCACCAAATCTCTTTTCTGATCACCAAATCTCTTATCGCATCACCAAATCTCTTATCGCATCACCAAATCTTTTATTGCATCACCAAATCTCTAATCTCATCACCAAATCTCTTATTGAATCACCAAATCTCTTATCGCATCACCAAATCTCCAATCGCATCTCCAAATCTCTAATCGCATCACCAATCTCTTATTGCATCACCAAACCTCTAATTGCATTAACAATCTCTTATTGCATCACCAAATCTCTTATCTCATCACCAAATATCTTATCGCATCATCAAATCTCTTATTGCATCACCAAATCTCCAATCGCATCACCAAATCTCTTATCATATCACCAAATCTCTTATCTCATCACCAATTCTCTTATTGCATCGTCAAATCTCTTATCGCTTCACCAAATCTCTTATCTCATCACCAAATCTCTTATCGCATCACCAAATCTCTTATCGCATCACCAAATCTCTTATCGTATCCTCAAATCTCTTATCTCATCACCAAATCTCGTATCGCATCACCAAATAACTTGTCGCATCACCAAATCTCTTATCGCATTACCAAATCTCTTATCGCATAACCAAATCTCTTATCTCTTCACTAAATCTCTTATTGCATCACCAAATCTTTTATCGTGTCACCAAATCTCTAGTTGCATCACCAAATCTCTTATCGCATCTCCAAATCTCTTATCGCATCACCAAATCTATTATCGCATCTCCAAATCTCTTATCGTATCACCAAATATCTTATCCCATCACCAAATCTCTTATCTCATTACCAATTCTCTTATTGCTTCACCAAATCTCTTATCGCATCACCAAATCTCTAATCGCATCACCAAATCTCTTATCGCATCACCAAATCTCTTAACGCATCACCAAATTTCTTATCGCATCACAAAATCTCTTATCTCATCAACAAATCTCTTATCGCATCACCAAATCTCTTATCTTATCACCAAATCTCTTATTGCATCACCAAATCTCTTATTGCATCATCAAATCTCTTATCGTATCTCCAAATCTCTTACTTCATCACCAAATCTCTTATCGCATCACCAAATATCTTATAGCATCATCAAATCTCTTATCTCATCACCAATTCTCTTATTGCATCACCAAATCTCTTATTGCATCACCAAATCTCTTATTGCATCATCAAATCTCTTATCGTATCTCCAAATCTCTTACTTCATCACCAAATCTCTTATCGCATCACCAAATCTCTTATCTTATCACCAAATCTCTAATCGCATCACCAAATCTCTTATCTTATCACCAAATCTCTTATCTCATCACCAATTCTCTTATTGCATCGTCAAATCTCTTATCGCATCACCAAATCTCTTATCTCATCACCAAATCTCTTATTGAATCATCAAATCTCCCATGGCATCACCAAATCTCTTATCGCATCACCAAATCTCTTATCGCATCACCAAATCACTTACCGCCTCACCAAATATCTTATCGCATCACCAAATCTCTTATAGCATCACCAAATCTCTCATTGAATCACCAAATCTCTTACCGCCTCACCAAATCTCTTATCGCATCACCAAATATCTTATCTCATCACCAAATCTGTTATTGCATCACCAAATCATTTATTGAATCACTAAATCTCTTATCGCATCACCGAATCTGTAATTGAATCACAAAATCTCTCATCTTATCACCAAATCTCTTATCTCATCACCAATTCTCTTATTGCATCACCAAATCTCTTATCACATCGCCAAATCTCTAATCGCATCACCAAATCTCTTATCGCATCACCAAATCTCTTATCGCATCACCAAATCTCTTATCGCATCACCAAATCTTTAATTGTATCACCAAATCTCATATCGCATCACCAAATCTCTTATCGCATCCCCAAATCTCTTTTCTCATCACCAAATCTCTTATCGCATCACCAAATCTCTTATCGCATCACCAAATCTCTTATCTCATCACCAAATCTCTTATTGAATCACCAAATCTTTTATCGCATCACCAAATCTCCAATCGCATCTCCAAATCTCTAATCGCATCACCAATCTCTTATTGCATCACCAAATCTCTTATCGCATCACCAAATCTCTTATCTCATCAACAAATCTCTTATTGAATCACCAATTCTTTCATTGCATCACCAAATCTCTTATCGAATAACCAAATCTCTAATCGCATCACCAATTCTCTTATAGCATCACCAAATCTCTCATCTCATCACCAAATCTCTTATCGCATCACCAAATCTCTTATCGCATCACCAAATCTCTTCTCTCATCACCAAATCTCTTATCGCATCACCAAATCTCTTATCGCATCACCAAATCTCTTTTCTCATCACCAAATCTCTTATCGCATCACCAAATCTCTTATCGCATCACCAAATCTCTAATCGCATCACCAAATCTCTTATCGCATCACCAAATCTCTTATCGCATCACCAAATCTTTTATTGCATCACCAAATCTCTAATCTCATCACCAAATCTCTTATTGAATCACCAAATCTCTTATCGCATCACCAAATCTCCAATCGCATCTCCAAATCTCTAATCGCATCACCAATTCTCTTATTGCATCACCAAATCTCTTATTGCATCACCAAATCTCTTATTTCATCACCAAATCTCATATCGCATCACCAAATCTCTTATCGCATCACCAAATCTCTTTTCTCATCACCAAATCTCTTATCGCATCACCAAATCTCTTATCGCATCACCAAATCTCTTATCGCATCACCAAATCTCTTATCTCATCACCAAATCTCTTATTGAATCACCAAATCTCTCATCGCATCACCAATTCTCCAATCGCATCTCCAAATCTCTAATCGCATCACCAATCTCTTATTGCATCACCAAATCTCTAATTGCATTACCAATCTCTTATTGCATCACCAAATCTCTTAGCTCATCACCAAATCTCTTATCGCATCATCAAATCTCTTATTGCATCACCAAATCTCCAATCGCATCACCAAATCTCTAATAGCATCACCAATCTCTAGTTGCATCACCAAATCTCTTATCGCATCACCAATTCTCTTATAGCATCACCAAATCTCTTATCGCATCACCAAATCTCTTATCTCATCACCAAATCTCTTATCGCATCACCAAATCTCTTATCGCATCATCAAATCTCTTATCGCATAACCACATCTCTTATCTCGTCACCAAATCTCTTATTGAATCACCAAATCACTTATTGAATCACCAAATCTCTTTCCGTCTCCCCAAATCTCTTATCGTATCACCAAATCTCTTAACTCACCACCAAATCTCTTATCGCATCACCAATTCTCTTATAGCATCACCAAATCTCTTATCGCATCACCAAATCTCTTATCTCATCACCAAATCTCTTATCGCATCACCAAATCTCTTATCGCATCATCAAATCTCTTATCGCATAACCAAATCTCTTATCTCGTCACCAAATCTCTTATTGAATCACCAAATCTCTTATTGAATCACCAAATCTCTTTCCGTCTCCCCAAATCTCTTATCGTATCACCAAATCTCTTAACTCACCACCAAATCTCTTATCTCATCACCAAATCTCGTATCGCATCACCAAATAACTTGTCGCATCACCAAATCTCTTATTGCATCACCAAATCTTTTATCGCGTCACCAAATCTCTAGTTGCATCACCGAATCTCTTATCGCATCTCCAAATCTCTTATCGCATCACCAAATCTATTATCGCATCTCCAAATCTCTTATAGCATCACCAAATCTTTTATCGCATCACCAAATCTCTTATCTCATCACCAAATCTCTTATTGAATCACCAAATCTCCTATCGCATCACCAAATCTCCAATCGCATCTCCAAATCTCTAATCGCATCACCAATCTCTTATTGCATCACCAAATCTCTAATTGCATTAACAATCTCTTATTGCATCACCAAATCTCTTATCTCATCACCAAATCTCTTTTCGCATCATCAAATTTCTTATTGCATCACCAAATCTCCAATCGCATCACCAAATCTCTTATCTCATCACCAAATCTCTTATTGAATCACCAAATCTTTTATCTCATCACCAAATCTCTTATTGAATCACCAAATCTCTAATCGCGTCACCAAATCTCTTATCTTATCACCAAATCTTTAATTGCATCACCAAATCTCTTATCTTATCACCAAATCTCTTTTCTCATCACCAAATCTCCAATCGCATCACCAAATCTCTAATAGCATCACCAATCTCTAGTTGCATCACCAAATCTCTTATCGCATCACCAATTCTCTTATAGCATCACCAAATCTCTTATCGCATCACCAAATCTCTTATCTCATCACCAAATCTCTTATCGCATCACCAAATCTCTTATCGCATCATCAAATCTCTTATCGCATAACCAAATCTCTTATCTCGTCACCAAATCTCTTATTGAATCACCAAATCTCTTATTGAATCACCAAATCTCTTTCCGCCTCCCCAAATCTCTTATCGTATCACCAAATCTCTTAACTCACCACCAAATCTCTTATCGCATCACCAAATCTCTTATCGTATCCTCAAATCTCTTATCTCATCACCAAATCTCGTATCGCATCACCAAATAGCTTGTCGCATCACCAAATCTCTTATTGCATCACCAAATCTTTTATCGCGTCACCAAATCTCTAGTCGCATCACCGAATCTCTTATCGCATCTCCAAATCTCTTATCGCATCACCAAATCAATTATCGCATCTCCAAATCTCTTATCGCATCACCAATTCTTTTATCGCATCACCAAATCTCTTATCTCATCACCAAATCTCTTATTGAATCACCAAATCTCCTATCGCATCACCAAATCTCCAATCGCATCTCCAAATCTCTAATCGCATCACCAATCTCTTATTGCATCACCAAATCTCTAATTGCATTAACAATCTCTTATTGCATCACCAAATCTCTTATCTCATCACCAAATCTCTTTTCGCATCATCAAATCTCTTATTGCATCACCAAATCTCCAATCGCATCACCAAATCTCTTATCTCATCACCAAATCTCTTATTGAATCACCAAATCTTTTATCTCATCACCAAATCTCTTATTGAATCACCAAATCTCTAATCTCATCACCAAATCTCTTATCTTATCACCAAATCTTTAATCGCATCACCAAATCTCTTATCTTATCACCAAATCTCTTTTCTCATCACCAAATCTCTTATCGCATCACCAAATCTCTTATCGCATCACCAAATCTCTTATCGCATCACCAATCTCTTATTGCATCACCAAATCTCTAATTGCCTTACCAATCTCTTATTGCATCACCAAATCTCTTATCTCATCACCAAATCTCTTATCGCATCACCAAATTTCTTATCGCATCACCAAATCTCTTATCTCATCAACAAATCTCTTATTGCATCACCAAATCTCTTATTGCATCATCAAATCTCTTATCGTATCTCCAAATCTCTTATTTCATCACCAAATCTCTTATCGCATCACCAAATATCTTATTGCATCATCAAATCTCTTATCGCATCACCAATTCTCTTATTGCATCACCAAATCTCTTATTGCATCACCAAATCTCTTATCGCATCACCAAATCTCTCATCTCATCAACAAATCTTTTATCGCATCACCAAATCTCTTATCTCATCACCAAATCTCTTATTGATTCACCAAATCTCTTATCGCATCACCAAATCTCCAATCGCATCTCCAAATTTCTAATCGCATCACCAAATCTCTTATCTTATCACCAAATCTCTTATCTCATCACCAATTCTCTTATTGCATCGTCAAATCTCTTATCGCATCACCAAATCTCTTCTCTCATCACCAAATCTCATATTGAATCACCAATTCTTTCATTGCATCACCAAATCTCTTATCGAATAACCAAATCTCTAATCGCATCACCAATTCTCTTATAGCATCACCAAATCTCTTATCACATCACCAAATCTCTTATCTCATCACCAAATCACTTATCGCATCACCAAATCTCTTATCGCATCATCAAATCTCTCATCGCATAACCAAATCTCTTATCTCGTCACCAAATCTCTTATTGAATCACCAAATCTCATATCGCATCACCAAATCTCTTATCGCATCACCAAATCTCTAATCGCATCACCAAATCTCTTATCGCATCACCAAATCTCTTTTCTCATCACCAAATCTCTTATCGCATCACCAAATCTCTTATCGCATCACCAAATCTCTTTTCTCATCACCAAATCTCTTATCGCATCAACAAATCTCTTATCGCATCACCAAATCTCTTATCGCATCACCAAATCTCTTTTCTGATCACCAAATCTCTTATCGCATCACCAAATCTCTTATCGCATCACCAAATCTTTTATTGCATCACCAAATCTCTAATCTCATCACCAAATCTCTTATTGAATCACCAAATCTCTTATCGCATCACAAAATCTCCAATCGCATCTCCAAATCTCTAATCGCATCACCAATCTCTTATTGCATCACCAAATCTCTAATTGCATTAACAATCTCTTATTGCATCACCAAATCTCTTATCTCATCACCAAATATCTTATCGCATCATCAAATCTCTTATTGCATCACCAAATCTCCAATCGCATCACCAAATCTCTTATCATATCACCAAATCTCTTATCTCATCACCAATTCTCTTATTGCATCGTCAAATCTCTTATCGCTTCACCAAATCTCTTATCTCATCACCAAATCTCTTATCGCATCACCAAATCTCTTATCGCATCACCAAATCTCTTATCGTATCCTCAAATCTCTTATCTCATCACCAAATCTCGTATCGCATCACCAAATAACTTGTCGCATCACCAAATCTCTTATCGCATTACCAAATCTCTTATCGCATAACCAAATCTCTTATCTCATCACTAAATCTCTTATTGCATCACCAAATCTTTTATCGTGTCACCAAATCTCTAGTTGCATCACCAAATCTCTTATCGCATCTCCAAATCTCTTATCGCATCACCAAATCTATTATCGCATCTCCAAATCTCTTATCGTATCACCAAATATCTTATCCCATCACCAAATCTCTTATCTCATTACCAATTCTCTTATTGCTTCACCAAATCTCTTATCGCATCACCAAATCTCTAATCGCATCACCAAATCTCTTATCGCATCACCAAATCTCTTAACGCATCACCAAATTTCTTATCGCATCACAAAATCTCTTATCTCATCAACAAATCTCTTATCGCATCACCAAATCTCTTATCTTATCACCAAATCTCTTATTGCATCACCAAATCTCTTATTGCATCATCAAATCTCTTATCGTATCTCCAAATCTCTTACTTCATCACCAAATCTCTTATCGCATCACCAAATATCTTATAGCATCATCAAATCTCTTATCTCATCACCAATTCTCTTATTGCATCACCAAATCTCTTATTGCATCACCAAATCTCTTATTGCATCATCAAATCTCTTATCGTATCTCCAAATCTCTTACTTCATCACCAAATCTCTTATCGCATCACCAAATCTCTTATCTTATCACCAAATCTCTAATCGCATCACCAAATCTCTTATCTTATCACCAAATCTCTTATCTCATCACCAATTCTCTTATTGCATCGTCAAATCTCTTATCGCATCACCAAATCTCTTATCTCATCACCAAATCTCTTATTGAATCATCAAATCTCCCATGGCATCACCAAATCTCTTATCGCATCACCAAATCTCTTATCGCATCACCAAATCACTTACCGCCTCACCAAATATCTTATCGCATCACCAAATCTCTTATAGCATCACCAAATCTCTCATTGAATCACCAAATCTCTTACCGCCTCACCAAATCTCTTATCGCATCACCAAATATCTTATCTCATCACCAAATCTGTTATTGCATCACCAAATCATTTATTGAATCACTAAATCTCTTATCGCATCACCGAATCTAAAATTGAATCACAAAATCTCTCATCTTATCACCAAATCTGTTATTGCATCACCAAATCATTTATTGAATCACTAAATCTCTTATCGCATCACCGAATCTGTAATTGAATCACAAAATCTCTCATCTTATCACCAAATCTCTTATCTCATCACCAATTCTCTTATTGCATCACCAAATCTCTTATCACATCGCCAAATCTCTAATCGCATCACCAAATCTCTTATCGCATCACCAAATCTCTTATCGCATCACCAAATCTCTTATCGCATCACCAAATCTTTAATTGCATCACCAAATCTCATATCGCATCACCAAATCTCTTATCGCATCCCCAAATCTCTTTTCTCATCACCAAATCTCTTATCGCATCACCAAATCTCTTATCGCATCACCAAATCTCTTATCTCATCACCAAATCTCTTATTGAATCACCCAATCTCTTATCGCATCACCAAATCTCCAATCGCATCTCCAAATCTCTAATCGCATCACCAATCTCTTATTGCATCACCAAATCTCTTATCGCATCACCAAATCTCTTATCTCATCAACAAATCTCTTATTGAATCACCAATTCTTTCATTGCATCACCAAATCTCATATCGAATAACCAAATCTCTAATCGCATCACCAATTCTCTTATAGCATCACCAAATCTCTTATCTCATCACCAAATCTCTTATCGCATCACCAAATCTCTTATCGCATCACCAAATCTCTTTTCTCATCACCAAATCTCTTATCGCATCACCAAATCTCTTATCGCATCACCAAATCTCTTTTCTCATCACCAAATCTCTTATCGCATCACCAAATCTCTTATCGCATCACCAAATCTCTAATCGCATCACCAAATCTCATATCGCATCACCAAATCTCTTAACGCATCACCAAATTTCTTATCGCATCACCAAATCTCTAATCGCATCACCAAATCTCTTATATTATCACCAAATCTCTTATTGCATCACCAAATCTCTTATTGCATCATCAAATCTCTTATCGTATCTCCAAATCTCTTACTTCATCACCAAATCTCTTATCGCATCACCAAATATCTTATTGCATCACCAAATCTCTTATCTCATCACCAAATCTCTTATTGCATCATCAAATCTCTTATTGCATCACCAAATCTCCAATCGCATCACCAAATCTCTAATAGCATCACCAATCTCTAGTTCCATCACCAAATCTCTTATCGTATCCTCAAATCTCTTATCTCATCACCAAATCTCGTATCGCATCACCAAATAACTTGTCGCATCACCAAATCTCTTATCGCATTAGCAAATCTCTTATCGCATAACCAAATCTCTTATCTCATCACTAAATCTCTTATTGCATCACCAAATCTTTTATCGCGTCACCAAATCTCTAGTCGCATCACCGAATCTCTTATCGCATCACCAAATCTATTATCGCATCACCAAATCTCTTATCTTATCACCAAATCTCTTATCTCATCACCAATTCTCTTATTGCATCGTCAAATCTCTTATCGCATCACCAAATCTCTTCTCTCATCACCAAATCTCATATTGAATCACCAATTCTTTCATTGCATCACCAAATCTCTTATCGAATAACCAAATCTCTAATCGCATCACCAATTCTCTTATAGCATCACCAAATCTCTTATCTCATCACCAAATCTCTTATCTCATCACCAAATCACTTATCGCATCACCAAATCTCTTATCGCATCATCAAATCTCTTATCTTATAACCAAATCTCTTATCTCGTCACCAAATCTCTTATTGAATCACCAAATCTCATATCGCATCACCAAATCTCTTATCGCATCACCAAATCTCTTATCGCATCACCAAATCTCTTATCGCATCACCAAATCTCTTTTCTCATCACCAAATCTCTTATCGCATCACCAAATCTCTTATCGCATCACCAAATCTCTTATCGCATCACCAAATCTCTTTTCTCATCACCAAATCTCTTATCGCATCAACAAATCTCTTATAGCATCACCAAATCTCTTATCGCATCACCAAATCTCTTTTCTGATCACCAAATCTCTTATCGCATCACTAAATCTCTTATCGCATCACCAAATCTTTTATTGCATCACCAAATCTCTAATCTCATCACCAAATCTCTTATTGAATCACCAAATCTCTTATCGCATCACCAAATCTCCAATCGCATCTCCAAATCTCTAATCGCATCACCAATTCTCTTATTGCATCACCAAATCTCTTATTGCATCACCAAATCTCTTATTTCATCACCAAATCTCATATCGCATCACCAAATCTCTTATCGCATCACCAAATCTCTTTTCTCATCACCAAATCTCTTATCGCATCACCAAATCTCTTATCGCATCACCAAATCTCTTATCGCATCACCAAATCTCTTATCTCATCACCAAATCTCTTATTGAATCACCAAATCTCTCATCGCATCACCAATTCTCCAATCGCATCTCCAAATCTCTAATCGCATCACCAATCTCTTATTGCATCACCAAATCTCTAATTGCATTACCAATCTCTTATTGCATCACCAAATCTCTTAGCTCATCACCAAATCTCTTATCGCATCATCAAATCTCTTATTGCATCACCAAATCTCCAATCGCATCACCAAATCTCTAATAGCATCACCAATCTCTAGTTGCATCACCAAATCTCTTATCGCATCACCAATTCTCTTATAGCATCACCAAATCTCTTATCGCATCACCAAATCTCTTATCTCATCACCAAATCTCTTATCGCATCACCAAATCTCTTATCGCATCATCAAATCTCTTATCGCATAACCAAATCTCTTATCTCGTCACCAAATCTCTTATTGAATCACCAAATCTCTTATTGAATCACCAAATCTCTTTCCGTCTCCCCAAATCTCTTATCGTATCACCAAATCTCTTAACTCACCACCAAATCTCTTATCGCATCACCAAATCTCTTATCGTATCCTCAAATCTCTTATCTCATCACCAAATCTCGTATCGCATCACCAAATAACTTGTCGCATCACCAAATCTCTTATTGCATCACCAAATCTTTTATCGCGTCACCAAATCTCTAGTCGCATCACCGAATCTCTTATCGCATCTCCAAATCTCTTATCGCATCACCAAATCTATTATCGCATCTCCAAATCTCTTATAGCATCACCAAATCTTTTATCGCATCACCAAATCTCTTATCTCATCACCAAATCTCTTATTGAATCACCAAATCTCGTATCGCATCACCAAATCTCCAATCGCATCTCCAAATCTCTAATCGCATCACCAATCTCTTATTGCATCACCAAATCTCTAATTGCATTAACAATCTCTTATTGCATCACCAAATCTCTTATCTCATCACCAAATCTCTTTTCGCATCATCAAATTTCTTATTGCATCACCAAATCTCCAATTGCATCACCAAATCTCTTATCTCATCACCAAATCTCTTATTGAATCACCAAATCTTTTATCTCATCACCAAATCTCTTATTGAATCACCAAATCTCTAATCGCATCACCAAATCTCTTATCTTATCACCAAATCTTTAATCGCATCACCAAATCTCTTATCTTATCACCAAATCTCTTTTCTCATCACCAAATCTCCAATCGCATCACCAAATCTCTAATAGCATCACCAATCTCTAGTTGCATCACCAAATCTCTTATCGCATCACCAATTCTCTTATAGCATCACCAAATCTCTTATCGCATCACCAAATCTCTTATCTCATCACCAAATCTCTTATCGCATCACCAAATCTCTTATCGCATCATCAAATCTCTTATTGCATAACCAAATCTCTTATCTCGTCACCAAATCTCTTATTGAATCACCAAATCTCTTATTGAATCACCAAATCTCTTTCCGCTTCCCCAAATCTCTTATCGTATCACCAAATCTCTTAACTCACCACCAAATCTCTTATCGCATCACCAAATCTCTTATCGTATCCCCAAATCTCTTATCTCATCACCAAATCTCGTATCGCATCACCAAATAACTTGTCGCATCACCAAATCTCTTATTGCATCACCAAATCTTTTATCGCGTCACCAAATCTCTAGTCGCATCACCGAATCTCTTATCGCATCTCCAAATCTCTTATCGCATCACCAAATCTATTATCGCATCTCCAAATCTCTTATCGCATCACCAAATCTTTTATCGCATCACCAAATCTCTTATCTCATCACCAAATCTCTTATTGAATCACCAAATCTCCTATCGCATCACCAAATCTCCAATCGCATCTCCAAATCTCTAATCGCATCACCAATCTCTTATTGCATCACCAAATCTCTAATTGCATTAACAATCTCTTATTGCATCACCAAATCTCTTATCTCATCACCAAATCTCTTTTCGCATCATCAAATCTCTTATTGCATCACCAAATCTCCAATCGCATCACCAAATCTCTTATCTCATCACCAAATCTCTTATTGAATCACCAAAACTTTTATCTCATCACCAAATCTCTTATTGAATCACCAAATCTCTAATCGCATCACCAAATCTCTTATCTTATCACCAAATCTTTAATCGCATCACCAAATCTCTTATCTTATCACCAAATCTCTTTTCTCATCACCAAATCTCTTATCGCATCACCAAATCTCTTATCGCATCACCAAATCTCTTATCGCATCACCAATCTCTTATTGCATCACCAAATCTCTAATTGCCTTACCAATCTCTTATTGCATCACCAAATCTCTTATCTCATCACCAAATCTCTTATCGCATCACCAAATTTCTTATCGCATCACCAAATCTCTTATCTCATCAACAAATCTCTTATCGCATCACCAAATATCTTATCTCATCATCAAATCTCTTATTGCATCACCAAATCTCTTATTGCATCATCAAATCTCTTATCGTATCTCCAAATCTCTTATTTCATCACCAAATCTCTTATCGCATCACCAAATATCTTATTGCATCATCAAATCTCTTATCGCATCACCAATTCTCTTATTGCATCACCAAATCTCTTATTGCATCACCAAATCTCTTATTGCATCACCAAATCTCTTATCGCATCACCAAATCTCTCATCTCATCAACAAATCTTTTATCGCATCACCAAATCTCTTATCTCATCACCAAATCTCTTATTGATTCACCAAATCTCTTATCGCATCACCAAATCTCCAATCGCATCTCCAAATTTCTAATCGCATCACCAAATCTCTTATCTTATCACCAAATCTCTTATCTCATCACCAATTCTCTTATTGCATCGTCAAATCTCTTATCGCATCACCAAATCTCTTCTCTCATCACCAAATCTCATATTGAATCACCAATTCTTTCATTGCATCACCAAATCTCTTATCGAATAACCAAATCTCTAATCGCATCACCAATTCTCTTATAGCATCACCAAATCTCTTATCTCATCACCAAATCTCTTATCTCATCACCAAATCACTTATCGCATCACCAAATCTCTTATCGCATCATCAAATCTCTTATCGCATAACCAAATCTCTTATCTCGTCACCAAATCTCTTATTGAATCACCAAATCTCATATCGCATCACCAAATCTCTTATCGCATCACCAAATCTCTTATCGCATCGCCAAATCTCTTATCGCATCACCAAATCTCTTTTCTCATCACCAAATCTCTCATCGCATCACCAAATCTCTTATCGCATCACCAAATCTCTTTTCTCATCACCAAATCTCTTATCGCATCAACAAATCTCTTATCGCATCACCAAATCTCTTATCGCATCACCAAATCTCTTTTCTGATCACCAAATCTCTTATCGCATCACCAAATCTCTTATCGCATCACCAAATCTTTTATTGCATCACCAAATCTCTAATCTCATCACCAAATCTCTAATCTCATCACCAAATCTCTTATTGAATCACCAAATCTCTTATCGCATCACCAAATCTCCAATCGCATCTCCAAATCTCTAATCGCATCACCAATCTCTTATTGCATCACCAAATCTCTAATTGCATTAACAATCTCTTATTGCATCACCAAATCTCTTATCTCATCACCAAATATCTTATCGCATCATCAAATCTCTTATTGCATCACCAAATCTCCAATCGCATCACCAAATCTCTTATCATATCACCAAATCTCTTATCTCATCACCAATTCTCTTATTGCATCGTCAAATCTCTTATCGCTTCACCAAATCTCTTATCTCATCACCAAATCTCTTATCGCATCACCAAATCTCTTATCGCATCATCAAATCTCTTATCGCATCACCAAATCACTTACCGCCTCACCAAATCTCTTATTGAATCACCAAATCTTTTATTGAATCACCAAATCTCTTTCCGCCTCGCCAAATCTCTTATCGTATCACCAAATCTCTTATCTCATCACAAAATCTCTTATCGCATCACCAAATCTCTTATCGTATCCTCAAATCTCTTATCTCATCACCAAATCTCGTATCGCATCACCAAATAACTTGTCGCATCACCAGATCTCTTATCGCATTACCAAATCTCTTATCGCATAACCAAATCTCTTATCTCATCACCAAATCTCTTATCGCATTACCAAATCTTTCATCGCGTCACCAAATCTCTAGTCGCATCACCAAATATCTTATCCCATCACCAAATCTCATATCTCATTACCGATTCTATTATTGCATCACCAAATCTCTTAACGCATCACCAAATCTCTAATCGCATCACCAAATCTCTTATCGCATCGCCAAATCTGATATCGCATCACCAAATCTCTTATCGCATCACCAAATCTCTTTTCTCATCACCAAATCTCTTATCGCATCACCAAATCTCTTATCGCATCACCAAATCTCTTATCGCATCCTCAAATCTCTTATCTCATCACAAAATCTCGTATCGCATCACCAAATAACTTGTCGCATCACCAAATAACTTGTCGCATCACCAAATCTCTTATCGCATTACCAAATCTCTTATCGCATAACCAAATCTCTTATCTCATCACTAAATCTCTTATTGCATCACCAAATCTTATATCGTGTCACCAAATCTCTAGTTGCATCACCAAATCTCTTATCGCATCTCCAAATCTCTTATCGCATCACCAAATCTATTATCGCATCTCCAAATCTCTTATCGTATCACCAAATATCTTATCCCATCACCAAATCTCTTATCTCATTACCAATTCTCTTATTGCTTCACCAAATCTCTTATCGCATCACCAAATCTCTAATCGCATCACCAAATCTCTTATCGCATCACCAAATCTCTTATCGCATCACTAAATCTCTTATCGCATCACCAAATCTCTTATCTCATCACCAAATCTCTTATTGAATCACCAAATCTCTTATCGCATCACCAATTCTCCAATCGCATCTCCAAATCTCTAATCGCATCACCAATCTCTTATTGCATCACCAAATCTCTAATTGCATTACCAATCTCTTATTGCATCACCAAATCTCTTAGCTCATCACCATATCTCTTATCGCATCATCAAATCTCTTATTGCATCACCAAATCTCCAATCGCATCACCAAATCTCTAATAGCATCACCAATCTCTAGTTGCATCACCAAATCTCTTATCGCATCACCAATTCTCTTATAGCATCACCAAATCTCTTATCGCATCACCAAATCTCTTATCTCATCACCAAATCTCTTATCGCATCACCAAATCTCGTATCGCATCATCAAATCTCTTATCGCATAACCAAATCTCTTATCTCGTCACCAAATCTCTTATTGAATCACCAAATCTCTTTCCGCCTCCCCAAATCTCTTATCGTATCACCAAATCTCTTAACACACCACCAAATCTCTTATCGCATCACCAAATCTCTTATCGTATCCTCAAATCTCTTATCTCATCACCAAATCTCGTATCGCATCACCAAATAACTTGTCGCATCACCAAATCTCTTATTGCATCACCAAATCTTTTATCGCGTCACCAAATCTCTAGTCGCATCACCGAATCTCTTATCGCATCTCCAAATCTCTTATCGCATCACCAAATCTATTATCGCATCTCCAAATCTCTTATCGCATCACCAAATCTTTTATCGCATCACCAAATCTCTTATCTCATCACCAAATCTCTTATTGAATCACCAAATCTCCTATCGCATCACCAAATCTCCAATCGCATCTCCAAATCTCTAATCGCATCACCAATCTCTTATTGCATCACCAAATCTCTAATTGCATTAACAATCTCTCATTGCATCACCAAATCTCTTATCTCATCACCAAATCTCTTTTCGCATCATCAAATCTCTTATTGCATCACCAAATCTCCAATCGCATCACCAAATCTCTTATCTCATCACCAAATCTCTTATTGAATCACCAAATCTTTTATCTCATCACCAAATCTCTTATTGAATCACCAAATCTCTAATCGCATCACCAAATCTCTTATCTTATCACCAAATCTTTAATCGCATCACCAAATCTCTTATCTTATCACCAAATCTCTAATTGCCTTACCAATCTCTTATTGCATCACCAAATCTCTTATCTCATCACCAAATCTCTTATCGTATCTCCAAATCTCTTATTTCATCACCAAATCTCTTATCGCATCACCAAATATCATATTGCATCATCAAATCTCTTATCGCATCACCAATTCTCTTATTGCATCACCAAATCTCTTATTGCATCACCAAATCTCTTATTGCATCACCAAATCTCTTATCGCATCACCAAATCTCTCATCTCATCAACAAATCTTTTATCGCATCACCAAATCTCTTATCTCATCACCAAATCTCTTATTGATTCACCAAATCTCTTATCGCATCACCAAATCTCCAATCGCATCTCCAAATTTCTAATCGCATCACCAAATCTCTTATCTTATCACCAAATCTCTTATCTCATCACCAATTCTCTTATTGCATCGTCAAATCTCTTATCGCATCACCAAATCTCTTCTCTCATCACCAAATCTCATATTGAATCACCAATTCTTTCATTGCATCACCAAATCTCTTATCGAATAACCAAATCTCTAATCGCATCACCAATTCTCTTATAGCATCACCAAATCTCTTATCTCATCACCAAATCTCTTTTCTCATCACCAAATCACTTATCGCATCACCAAATCTCTTATCGCATCATCAAATCTCTTATCGCATAACCAAATCTCTTATCTCGTCACCAAATCTCTTATTGAATCACCAAATCTCTTATCGCATCACCAAATCTCTTTTCTCATCACCAAATCTCTTATCGCATCAACAAATCTCTTATCGCATCACCAAATCTCTTATCGCATCACCAAATCTCTTTTCTGATCACGAAATCTCTTATCGCATCACCAAATCTCTTATCGCATCACCAAATCTTTTATTGCATCACCAAATCTCTAATCTCATCACCAAATCTCTTATTGAATCACCAAATCTCTTATCGCATCACCAAATCTCCAATCGCATCTCCAAATCTCTAATCGCATCACCAATCTCTTATTGCATCACCAAATCTCTAATTGCATTAACAATCTCTTATTGCATCACCAAATCTCTTATCTCATCACCAAATATCTTATCGCATCATCAAATCTCTTATTGCATCACCAAATCTCCAATCGCATCACCAAATCTCTTATCATATCACCAAATCTCTTATCTCATCACCAATTCTCTTATTGCATCGTCAAATCTCTTATCGCTTCACCAAATCTCTTATCTCATCACCAAATCTCTTATCGCATCACCAAATCTCTTATCGCATCATCAAATCTCTTATCGCATCACCAAATCACTTACCGCCTCACCAAATCTCTTATTGAATCACCAAATCTTTTATTGAATCACCAAATCTCTTTCCGCCTCGCCAAATCTCTTATCGTATCACCAAATCTCTTATCTCATCACAAAATCTCTTATCGCATCACCAAATCTCTTATCGTATCCTCAAATCTCTTATCTCATCACCAAATCTCGTATCGCATCACCAAATAACTTGTCGCATCACCAAATCTCTTATCGCATTACCAAATCTCTTATCGCATAACCAAATCTCTTATCTCATCACTAAATCTCTTATTGCATCACCAAATCTTTCATCGCGTCACCAAATCTCTAGTCGCATCACCAAATATCTTATCCCATCACCAAATCTCTTATCTCATTACCAATTCTATTATCGCATCGCCAAATCTGATATCGCATCACCAAATCTCTTATCGCATCACCAAATCTCTTTTCTCATCACCAAATCTCTTATCGCATCACCAAATCTCTTATCGCATCACCAAATCTCCTATCGTATCCTCAAATCTCTTATCTCATCACCAAATCTCGTATCGCATCACCAAATAACTTGTCGCATCACCAAATAACTTGTCGCATCACCAAATCTCTTATCACATTACCAAATCTCTTATCGCATAACCAAATCTCTTATCTCATCACTAAATCTCTTATTGCATCACCAAATCTTATATCGTGTCACCAAATCTCTAGTTGCATCACCAAATCTCTTATCGCATCTCCAAATCTCTTATCGCATCACCAAATCTATTATCGCATCTCCAAATCTCTTATCGTATCACCAAATATCTTATCCCATCACCAAATCTCTTATCTCATTACCAATTCTCTTATTGCTTCACCAAATCTCTTATCGCATCACCAAATCTCTAATCGCATCACCAAATCTATTATCGCATCACCAAATCTCTTAACGCATCACCAAATTTCTTATCGCATCACTAAATCTCTTATCTCATCAACAAATCTCTTATTGCATCACCAAATCTCTTATCTTATCACCAAATCTCTTATTGCATCACCAAATCTCTTATTGCATCATCAAATCTCTTATCGTATCTCCAAATCTCTTACTTCATCACCAAATCTCTTATCGCATCACCAAATATCTTATTGCATCATCAAATCTCTTATCTCATCACCAATTCTCTTATTGCATCACCAAATCTCTTATTGCATCATCAAATCTCTTATCGTATCTCCAAATCTCTTACTTCATCACCAAATCTCTTATCGCATCGCCAAATCTCTTATCTTATCACCAAATCTCTAATCGCATCACCAAATCTCTTATCTTATCACCAAATCTCTTATCTCATCACCAATTCTCTTATTGCATCGTCAAATCTCTTATCGCATCACCAAATCTCTTATCTCATCACCAAATCTCTTATTGAATCATCAAATCTCTCATGGCATCACCAAATCTCTTTTCGCATCACCAAATCTCTTATCGCATCACCAAATCACTTACCGCCTCACCAAATATCTTATCGCATCACCAAATCTCTTATAGCATCACCAAATCTCTCATTGAATCACCAAATCTCTTACCGCCTCACCAAATCTCTTATCGCATCACCAAATTTCTTATCTCATCACCAAATTTGTTATTGCATCACCAAATCATTTATTGAATCACTAAATCTCTTATCGCATCACCGAATCTAAAATTGAATCACCAAATCTCTCATCTTATCACCAAATCTCTTATCTCATCACCAATTCTCTTATTGCATCACCAAATCTCTTATCACATCACCAAATCTCTAATCGCATCACCAAATCTCTTATCGCACCACCAAATCTTTAATCGCATCACCAAATCTCATATCGCATCACCAAATCTCTTATCGCATCACCAAATCTCTTTTCTCATCACCAAATCTCTTATCGCATCACCAAATCTCTTATAGCATCACCAAATCTCTTATCGCATCACCAAATCTCTTATCTCATCACCAAATCTCTTAATGAATCACCAAATCTCTTATTGCATCACCAAATCTCCAATCGCATCTCCAAATCTCTAATCGCATCACCAATCTCTTATTGCATCACCAAATCTCTAATTGCATTACCAATCTCTTATTGCATCACCAAATCTCTTATCGCATAACCAAATCTCTTATCTCATCATTAAATCTCTTATTGCATCACCAAATCTTTCATCGCGTCACCAAATCTCTAGTCGCATCACCAAATATCTTATCCCATCACCAAATCTCTTATCTCATTACCAATTCTATTATTGCATCACCAAATCTCTTAACGCATCACCAAATCTCTAATCGCATCACCAAATCTCTTATCGCATCGCCAAATCTGATATCGCATCACCAAATCTCTTATCGCATCACCAAATCTCTTTTCTCATCACCAAATCTCTTATCGCATCACCAAATCTCTTATCGCATCACCAAATCTCTTATCGTATCCTCAAATCTCTTATCTCATCACCAAATCTCGTATCGCATCACCAAATAACTTGTCGCATCACCAAATAACTTGTCGCATCACCAAATCTCTTATCACATTACCAAATCTCTTATCGCATAACCAAATCTCTTATCTCATCATTAAATCTCTTATTGCATCACCAAATCTTATATCGTGTCACCAAATCTCTAGTTGCATCACCAAATCTCTTATCGCATCTCCAAATCTCTTATCGCATCACCAAATCTATTATCGCATCTCCAAATCTCTTATCGTATCACCAAATATCTTATCCCATCACCAAATCTCTTATCTCATTACCAATTCTCTTATTGCTTCACCAAATCTCTTATCGCATCACCAAATCTCTAATCGCATCACCAAATCTCTTATCGCATCACCAAATCTCTTAACGCATCACCAAATTTCTTATCGCATCACCAAATCTCTTATCTCATCAACAAATCTCTTATTGCATCACCAAATCTCTTATCTTATCACCAAATCTCTTATTGCATCACCAAATCTCTTATTGCATCATCAAATCTCTTATCGTATCTCCAAATCTCTTACTTCATCACCAAATCTCTTATCGCATCACCAAATATCTTATTGCATCATCAAACCTCTTATCTCATCACCAATTCTCTTATTGCATCACCAAATCTCTTATTGCATCATCAAATCTCATATCGTATCTCCAAATCTCTTACTTCATCACCAAATCTCTTATCGCATCGCCAAATCTCTTATCTTATCACCAAATCTCTTATCTCATCACCAATTCTCTTATTGCATCGTCAAATCTCTTATCGCATCACCAAATCTCTTATCTCATCACCAAATCTCTTATTGAATCATCAAATCTCTCATGGCATCACCAAATCTCTTTTCGCATCACCAAATCTCTTATCGCATCACCAAATCACTTACCGCCTCACCAAATATCTTATCGCATCACCAAATCTCTTATAGCATCACCAAATCTCTCATTGAATCACCAAATCTCTTACCGCCTCACCAAATCTCTTATCGCATCACCAAATTTCTTATCTCATCACCAAATCTGTTATTGCATCACCAAATCATTTATTGAATCACTAAATCTCTTATCGCATCACCGTACCTAAAATTGAATCACCAAATCTCTCATCTTATCACCAAATCTCTTATCTCATCACCAATTCTCTTATTGCATCACCAAATCTCTTATCACATCACCAAATCTCTAATCGCATCACCAAATCTTTTATCGCATCACCAAATCTTTAATCGCATCACCAAATCTCATATCGCATCACCAAATCTCTTATCGCATCACCAAATCTCTTTTCTCATCACCAAATCTCTTATCGCATCACCAAATCTCTTATAGCATCACCAAATCTCTTATCGCATCACCAAATCTCTTATCTCATCACCAAATCTCTTAATGAATCACCAAATCTCTTATCGCATCACCAAATCTCCAATCGCATCTCCAAATCTCTAATCGCATCACCAATCTCTTATTGCATCACCAAATCTCTAATTGCATTACCAATCTCTTATTGCATCACCAAATCTCTTATCGCATCACCAAATCTCCAATCGCATCTCCAAATTTCTAAACGCATCACCAATCTCTTATTGCATCACCAAATCTCTAATTGCATTAACAATCTCTTATTGCATCACCAAATCTCTTATCTCATCACCAAATCTCTTATCGCATCATCAAATCTCTTATTGCATCACCAAATCTCTTATCATATCACAAAATCTCTTATCTCATCACCAATTCTCTTATTGCATCGTCAAATCTCTTATTGCATCACCAAATCTCTTATCTCATCACCAAATCTCTTATCTCATCACCAAATCTCTTATCGCATCACCAAATCTCTTATCGCATCATCAAATCTTTTATCGTATCTCCAAATCTCTTACTTCATCACCAAATCTCTTATCGCATCGCCAAATCTCTTATCTTATCACCAAATCTCTAATCGCATCACCAAATCTCTTATCTTATCACCAAATCTCTTATCTCATCACCAATTCTCTTATTGCATCGTCAAATCTCTTATCGCATCACCAAATCTCTTATCTCATCACCAAATCTCTTATTGAATCATCAAATCTCTCATGGCATCACCAAATCTCTTTTCGCATCACCAAATCTCTTATCGCATCACCAAATCACTTACCGCCTCACCAAATATCTTATCGCATCACCAAATCTCTTATAGCATCACCAAATCTCTCATTGAATCACCAAATCTCTTACCGCCTCACCAAATCTCTTATCGCATCACCAAATTTCTTATCTCATCACCAAATCTGTTATTGCATCACCAAATCATTTATTGAATCACTAAATCTCTTATCGCATCACCGAATCTAAAATTGAATCACCAAATCTCTCATCTTATCACCAAATCTCTTATCTCATCACCAATTCTCTTATTGCATCACCAAATCTCTTATCACATCACCAAATCTCTAATCGCATCACCAAATCTCTTATCGCATCACCAAATCTTTAATCGCATCACCAAATCTCATATCGCATCACCAAATCTCTTATCGCATCACCAAATCTCTTTTCTCATCACCAAATCTCTTATCGCATCACCAAATCTCTTATAGCATCACCAAATCTCTTATCGCATCACCAAATCTCTTATCTCATCACCAAATCTCTTAATGAATCACCAAATCTCTTATTGCATCACCAAATCTCCAATCGCATCTCCAAATCTCTAATCGCATCACCAATCTCTTATTGCATCACCAAATCTCTAATTGCATTACCAATCTCTTATTGCATCACCAAATCTCTTATCGCATAACCAAATCTCTTATCTCATCATTAAATCTCTTATTGCATCACCAAATCTTTCATCGCGTCACCAAATCTCTAGTCGCATCACCAAATATCTTATCCCATCACCAAATCTCTTATCTCATTACCAATTCTATTATTGCATCACCAAATCTCTTAACGCATCACCAAATCTCTAATCGCATCACCAAATCTCTTATCGCATCGCCAAATCTGATATCGCATCACCAAATCTCTTATCGCATCACCAAATCTCTTTTCTCATCACCAAATCTCTTATCGCATCACCAAATCTCTTATCGCATCACCAAATCTCTTATCGTATCCTCAAATCTCTTATCTCATCACCAAATCTCGTATCGCATCACCAAATAACTTGTCGCATCACCAAATAACTTGTCGCATCACCAAATCTCTTATCACATTACCAAATCTCTTATCGCATAACCAAATCTCTTATCTCATCATTAAATCTCTTATTGCATCACCAAATCTTATATCGTGTCACCAAATCTCTAGTTGCATCACCAAATCTCTTATCGCATCTCCAAATCTCTTATCGCATCACCAAATCTATTATCGCATCTCCAAATCTCTTATCGTATCACCAAATATCTTATCCCATCACCAAATCTCTTATCTCATTACCAATTCTCTTATTGCTTCACCAAATCTCTTATCGCATCACCAAATCTCTAATCGCATCACCAAATCTCTTATCGCATCACCAAATCTCTTAACGCATCACCAAATTTCTTATCGCATCACCAAATCTCTTATCTCATCAACAAATCTCTTATTGCATCACCAAATCTCTTATCTTATCACCAAATCTCTTATTGCATCACCAAATCTCTTATTGCATCATCAAATCTCTTATCGTATCTCCAAATCTCTTACTTCATCACCAAATCTCTTATCGCATCACCAAATATCTTATTGCATCATCAAACCTCTTATCTCATCACCAATTCTCTTATTGCATCACCAAATCTCTTATTGCATCATCAAATCTCATATCGTATCTCCAAATCTCTTACTTCATCACCAAATCTCTTATCGCATCGCCAAATCTCTTATCTTATCACCAAATCTCTTATCTCATCACCAATTCTCTTATTGCATCGTCAAATCTCTTATCGCATCACCAAATCTCTTATCTCATCACCAAATCTCTTATTGAATCATCAAATCTCTCATGGCATCACCAAATCTCTTTTCGCATCACCAAATCTCTTATCGCATCACCAAATCACTTACCGCCTCACCAAATATCTTATCGCATCACCAAATCTCTTATAGCATCACCAAATCTCTCATTGAATCACCAAATCTCTTACCGCCTCACCAAATCTCTTATCGCATCACCAAATTTCTTATCTCATCACCAAATCTGTTATTGCATCACCAAATCATTTATTGAATCACTAAATCTCTTATCGCATCACCGTACCTAAAATTGAATCACCAAATCTCTCATCTTATCACCAAATCTCTTATCTCATCACCAATTCTCTTATTGCATCACCAAATCTCTTATCACATCACCAAATCTCTAATCGCATCACCAAATCTTTTATCGCATCACCAAATCTTTAATCGCATCACCAAATCTCATATCGCATCACCAAATCTCTTATCGCATCACCAAATCTCTTTTCTCATCACCAAATCTCTTATCGCATCACCAAATCTCTTATAGCATCACCAAATCTCTTATCGCATCACCAAATCTCTTATCTCATCACCAAATCTCTTAATGAATCACCAAATCTCTTATCGCATCACCAAATCTCCAATCGCATCTCCAAATCTCTAATCGCATCACCAATCTCTTATTGCATCACCAAATCTCTAATTGCATTACCAATCTCTTATTGCATCACCAAATCTCTTATCGCATCACCAAATCTCCAATCGCATCTCCAAATTTCTAAACGCATCACCAATCTCTTATTGCATCACCAAATCTCTAATTGCATTAACAATCTCTTATTGCATCACCAAATCTCTTATCTCATCACCAAATCTCTTATCGCATCATCAAATCTCTTATTGCATCACCAAATCTCTTATCATATCACAAAATCTCTTATCTCATCACCAATTCTCTTATTGCATCGTCAAATCTCTTATTGCATCACCAAATCTCTTATCTCATCACCAAATCTCTTATCTCATCACCAAATCTCTTATCGCATCACCAAATCTCTTATCGCATCATCAAATCTCTTATCGCATCACCAAATCACTTATCGTATCCTCAAATCTCTTATCTCATCACCAAATCTCGTATCGCATCACCAAATAACTTTTCGCATCACCAAATCTCTTATCGCATTACCAAATCTCTTATCGCATAACCAAATCTCTTATCTCATCACTAAATCTCTTATTGCATCCGCAAATCTTTTATCGCGTCACCAAATCTCTAGTCGCATCACCAAATCTCTTATCGTATCACCAAATCTCTTATCTCGTCACCAAATCTATTATCGCATCACCAAATCTCTTATCGTATCCTCAAATCTCTTATCTCATCACCAAATCTCGTATCGCATCACCAAATAACTTTTCGCATCACCAAATCTCTTATCGCATTACCAAATCTCTTATCGCATAACCAAATCTCTTATCTCATCACTAAATCTCTTATTGCATCCCCAAATCTTTTATCGCGTCACCAAATCTCTAGTCGCATCACCAAATCTCTTATCGCATCTCCAAATCACTTATCGCATCACCAAATCTCTTATCGCATCTCCAAATCTCTTATCGTATCACCAAATATCTTATCCCATCACCAAATCTCTTATCTCATTACCAATTCTCTTATTGCATCACCAAATCTCTTATTGCATCACCAAATCTCTAATCGCATCACCAAATCTCTTATCGCATCACCAAATCTCTTAATGCATCACCAAATTTCTTATCGCATCACCAAATCTCTTATCTCATCAACAAATCTCTTATCGCATCACCAAATCTCTTATCGCATCACCAAATCTCTTATTGCATCAACAAATCTCTTATTGCATCATCAAATCTCTTATCGTATCTCCAAATCTCTTATTTCATCACCAAATCTCTTATCGCATCACCAAATATATTATTGCATCATCAAATCTCTTATCTCATCACCAATTCTCTTATTGCATCACCAAATCTCTTATTGCATCACCAAATCTCTTATCGCATCACCAAATCTCTTATCTCATCACCAAATCTCTTATTGAATCACCAAATCTTTTATCTCATCACCAAATCTCTTATTGAATCACCAAATCTCTAATCGCATCACCAAATCTCTTATCTTATCACCAAATCTTTAATTGCATCACCAAATCTCTTATCTTATCACCAAATCTCTTTTCTCATCACCAAATCTCTTATCGCATCACCAAATCTCTTATCGCATCACCAAATCTCTTATCGCATCACCAATCTCTTATTGCATCACCAAATCTCTAATTGCAATACCAATCTCTTATTGCATCACCAAATCTCTTATCTCATCACCAAATCTCTTATCGCATCACCAAATTTTTTATCGCATCACCAAATCTCTTATCTCATCAACAAATCTCTTATCGCATCACCAAATATCTTATTGCATCATCAAATCTCTTATCGTATCTCCAAATCTCTTATTTCATCACCAAATCTCTTATCGCATCACCAAATATCTTATTGCATCATCAAATCTCTTATCTCATCACCAATTCTCTTATTGTATCACCAAATCTCTTATTGCGTCACCAAATCTCTTATTGCATCACCAAATCTCTTATCGCATCCCCAAATCTCTTATCTCATCAACAAATCTTTTATCGCATCACCAAATCTCTTATCTCATCACCAAATCTCTTATTGAATCACCAAATCTCGTATCGCATCACCAAATCTCCAATCGCATCTCCAAATTTCTAATCGCACCACCAAATCTTTTATCTTATCACCAAATCTCTTATCTCATCACCAATTCTCTTATTGCAACGTCAAATCTCTTATCGTATCACCAAATCTCTTCTCTCATCACCAAATCTCATATTGAATCACCAATTCTTTCATTGTATCACCAAATCTCTTATCGAATAACCAAATCTCTAATCGCATCACCAATTCTCTTATAGCATCACCAAATCTCTTATCGCATCACCAAATCTCTTATCTCATCACCAAATCACTTATCGCATCACCAAATCTCTTATCGCATCATCAAATCTCTTATCGCATAACCAAATCTCTTATCTCGTCACCAAACCTCTTATTGAATCACCAAATCTCATATCGCATCACCAAATCTCTTATCGCATCACCAAATCTCTTATCGCATCACCAAATCTCTTATCGCATCACCAAATCTCTTTTCTCATCACCAAATCTCTTATCGCATCACCAAATCTCTTATCGCATCACCAAATCTCTTATCGCATCACCAAATCTCTTTTCTCATCACCAAATCTCTTATCGCATCACCAAATCTCTTATCGCATCACCAAATCTCTTATCGCATCACCAAATCTCTTTTCTGATCACCAAATCTCTTATCGCATCACCAAATCTCTTATCGCATCACCAAATCTTTTATTGCATCACCAAATCTCTTATCTCATCACCAAATCTCTTATTGAATCACCAAATCTCTTATCGCATCACCAAATCTCCAATCGCATCTCCAAATCTCTAATCGCATCACCAATCTCTTATTGCATCACCGAATCTCTTATCTCATCACCAAATCTCTTATCGCATCATCAAATCTCTTATTGCATCACCAAATCTCCAATCGCATCACCAAATCTCTTATCATATCACCAAATCTCTTATCTCATCACCAAATCTCTTATCGTATCACCAAATCTCTTATCTCATCACAAAATCTCTTATCGCATCACCAAATCTCTTATCGTATCCTCAAATCTCTTATCTCATCACCAAATCTCGTATCGCATCACCAAATAACTTGTCGCATCACCAAATCTCTTATCGCATTACCAAATCTCTTATCGCATAACCAAATCTCTTATCTCATCACTAAATCTCTTATTGCATCACCAAATCTTTCATCGCGTCACCAAATCTCTAGTCGCATCACCAAATATCTTATCCCATCACCAAATCTCTTATCTCATTACCAATTCTATTATTGCATCACCAAATCTCTTAACGCATCACCAAATCTCTAATCGCATCACCAAATCTCTTATCGCATCGCCAAATCTGATATCGCATCACCAAATCTCTTATCGCATCACCAAATCTCTTTTCTCATCACCAAATCTCTTATCGCATCACCAAATCTCCTATCGCATCACCAAATCTCTTATCGTATCCTCAAATCTATTATCTCATCACCAAATCTCGTATCACATCACCAAATAACCTGTCGCATCACCAAATAACTTGTTGCATCACCAAATCTCTTATCACATTACCAAATCTCTTATCGCATAACCAAATCTCTTATCTCATCACTAAATCTCTTATTGCATCACCAAATCTTATATCGTGTCACCAAATCTCTAGTTGCATCACCAAATCTCTTATCGCATCTCCAAATCTCTTATCGCATCACCAAATCTATTATCGCATCTCCAAATCTCTTATCGTATCACCAAATATCTTATCCAATCACCAAATCTCTTATATCATTACCAATTCTCTTATTGCTTCACCAAATCTCTTATCGCATCACCAAATCTCTAATCGCATCACCAAATCTCTTATCGCATCACCAAATCTCTTAACGCATCACCAAATTTCTTATCACATCACCAAATCTCTTATCTCATCAACAAATCTCTTATTGCATCACCAAATCTCTTATCTTATCACCAAATCTCTTATTGCATCACCAAATCTCTTATTGCATCATCAAATCTCTTATCGTATCTCCAAATCTCTTACTTCATCACCAAATCTCTTATCGCATCACCAAATATCTTATTGCATCATCAAATCTCTTATTGTATCTCCAAATCTCTTACTTCATCACCAAATCTCTTATCGCATCGCCAAATCTCTTATCTTATCACCAAATCTCTAATCGCATCACCAAATCTCTTATCTTATCACCAAATCTCTTATCTCATCACCAATTCTCTTATTGCATCGTCAAATCTCTTATCGCATCACCAAATCTCTTATCTCATCACCAAATCTCTTATTGAATCATCAAATCTCTCATGGCATCACCAAATCTCTTTTCGCATCACCAAATCTCTTATCGTATCACCAAATCTCTTATAGCATCACCAAATCTCTCATTGAATCACCAAATCTCTTACCGCCTCACCAAATCTCTTATCGCATCACCAAATTTCTTATCTCATCACCAAATCTGTTATTGCATCACCAAATCATTTATTGAATCACTAAATCTCTTATCGCATCACCGAATCTAAAATTGAATCACCAAATCTCTCATCTTATCACCAAATCTCTTATCTCATCACCAATTCTCTTATTGCATCACCAAATCTCTTATCACATCACCAAATCTCTAATCGCATCACCAAATCTCTTATCGCATCACCAAATCTTTAATCGCATCACCAAATCTCATATCGCATCACCAAATCTCTTATCGCATCACCAAATCTCTTTTCTCATCACCAAATCTCTTATCGCATCACCAAATCTCTTATAGCATCACCAAATCTCTTATCGCATCACCAAATCTCTTATCTCATCACCAAATCTCTTAACGATTCACCAAATCTCTTATCGCATCACCAAATCTCCAATTGCATCTCCAAATCTCTAATCGCATCACCAATCTCTTATTGCATCACCAAATCTCTAATTGCATTACCAATCTCTTATTGCATCACCAAATCTCTTATCGCATCACCTAATCTCCAATCGCATCTCCAAATTTCCAATCGCATCACCAATCTCTTATTGCATCACCAAATCTCTAATTGCATTAACAATCTCTTATTGCATCACCAAATCTCTTATCTCATCACCAAATCTCTTATCGCATCATCAAATCTCTTATTGCATCACCAAATCTCTTATCATATCACAAAATCTCTTATCTCATCACCAATTCTCTTATTGCATCGTCAAATCTCTTATTGCATCACCAAATCTCTTATCTCATCACCAAATCTCTTACCTCATCACCAAATCTCTTATCGCATCACCAAATCTCTTATCGCATCATTAAATCTCTTATCGCATCACCAAATCACTAATCGTATCCTCAAATCTCTTATCTCATCACCAAATCTCGTATCGCATCACCAAATAATTTTTCGCATCACCAAATCTCTTATCGCATTACCAAATCTCTTATCGCATAACCAAATCTCTTATCTCATCACTAAATCTCTTATTGCATCCGCAAATCTTTTATCGCGTCACCAAATCTCTAGTCGCATCACCAAATCTCTTATCGTATCACCAAATCTCTTATCTCGTCACCAAATCTCTTATCGCATCACCAAATCTCTTATCGTATCCTGAAATCTCTTATCTCATCACCAAATCTCGTATCGCATCACCAAATAACTTTTCGCATCACCAAATCTCTTATCGCATTACCAAATCTCTTATCGCATAACCAAATCTCTTATCTCATCACTAAATCTCTTATTGCATCCCCAAATCTTTTATCGCGTCACCAAATCTCTAGTCGCATCACCAAATCTCTTATCGCATCTCCAAATCACTTATCGCATCACCAAATCTCTTATCGCATCTCCAAATCTCTTATCGTATCACCAAATATCTTATCCCATCACCAAATCTCTTATCTCATTACCAATTCTCTTATTGCATCACCAAATCTCTTATTGCATCACCAAATCTCTAATCGCATCACCAAATCTCTTATCGCATCACCAAATCTCTTATCTCATCAACAAATCTCTTATCGCATCACCAAATCTCTTATCGCATCACCAAATCTCTTATTGCATCACCAAATCTCTTATTGCATCATCAAATCTCTTATCGTATCTCCAAATCTCTTATTTCATCACCAAATCTCTTATCGCATCACCAAATATATTATTGCATCATCAAATCTCTTATCTCATCACCAATTCTCTTATTGCATCACCAAATCTCTTATTGCATCACCAAATCTCTTATCGCATCACCAAATCTCTTATCTCATCACCAAATCTCTTATTGAATCACCAAATCTTTTATCTCATCACCAAATCTCTTATTGAATCACCAAATCTCTAATCGCATCACCAAATCTCTTATCTTATCACCAAATCTTTAATTGCATCACAAAATCTCTTATCTTATCACCAAATCTCTTTTCTCATCACCAAATCTCTTATCGCATCACCAAATCTCTTATCGCATCACCAAATCTCTTATCGCATCACCAATCTCTTATTGCATCACCAAATCTCTTATCTCATCACCAAATCTCTTATCGCATCACCAAATTTCTTATCGCATCACCAAATCTCTTATCTCATCAACAAATCTCTTATCGCATCACCAAATATCTTATTGCATCATCAAATCTCTTATCGTATCTCCAAATCTCTTATTTCATCACCAAATCTCTTATCGCATCACCAAATATCTTATTGCATCATCAAATCTCTTATCTCATCACCAATTCTCTTATTGCATCACCAAATCTCTTATTGCGTCACCAAATCTCTTATTGCATCACCAAATGTCTTATCGCATCACCAAATCTCTTATCTCATCAACAAATCTTTTATCGCATCACCAAATCTCTTATCTCATCACCAAATCTCTTATTGAATCACCAAATCTCTTATCGCATCACCAAATCTCCAATCGCATCTCCAAATTTCTAATCGCATCACCAAATCTTTTATCTTATCACCAAATCTCTTATCTCATCACCAATTCTCTTATTGCAACGTCAAATCTCTTATCGCATCACCAAATCTCTTCTCTCATCACCAAATCTCATATTGAATCACCAATTCTTTCATTGTATCACCAAATCTCTTATCGAATAACCAAATCTCTAATCGCATCACCAATTCTCTTATAGCATCACCAAATCTCTTATCGCATCACCAAATCTCTTATCTCATCACCAAATCACTTATCGCATCACCAAATCTCTTATCGCATCATCAAATCTCTTATCGCATAACCAAATCTCTTATCTCGTCACCAAACCTCTTATTGAATCACCAAATCTCATATTGCATCACCAAATCTCTTATCGCATCACCAAATCTCTTATCGCATCACCAAATCTCTTATCTCATTACCAATTCTCTTATTGCATCACCAAATCTCTTATTGCATCACCAAATCTCTAATCGCATCACCAAATCTCTTATCGCATCACCAAATCTCTTATCTCATCAACAAATCTCTTATCGCATCACCAAATCTCTTATCGCATCACCAAATCTCTTATTGCATCACCAAATCTCTTATTGCATCATCAAATCTCTTATCGTATCTCCAAATCTCTTATTTCATCACCAAATCTCTTATCGCATCACCAAATATATTATTGCATCATCAAATCTCTTATCTCATCACCAATTCTCTTATTGCATCACCAAATCTCTTATTGCATCACCAAATCTCTTATCGCATCACCAAATCTCTTATCTCATCACCAAATCTCTTATTGAATCACCAAATCTTTTATCTCATCACCAAATCTCTTATTGAATCACCAAATCTCTAATCGCATCACCAAATCTCTTATCTTATCACCAAATCTTTAATTGCATCACAAAATCTCTTATCTTATCACCAAATCTCTTTTCTCATCACCAAATCTCTTATCGCATCACCAAATCTCTTATCGCATCACCAAATCTCTTATCGCATCACCAAATCTCTTATCTCATCAACAAATCTCTTATCGCATCACCAAATATCTTATTGCATCATCAAATCTCTTATCGTATCTCCAAATCTCTTATTTCATCACCAAATCTCTTATCGCATCACCAAATATCTTATTGCATCATCAAATCTCTTATCTCATCACCAATTCTCTTATTGCATCACCAAATCTCTTATTGCGTCACCAAATCTCTTATTGCATCACCAAATCTCTTATCGCATCACCAAATCTCTTATCTCATCAACAAATCTTTTATCGCATCACCAAATCTCTTATCTCATCACCAAATCTCTTATTGAATCACCAAATCTCTTATCGCATCACCAAATCTCCAATCGCATCTCCAAATTTCTAATCGCATCACCAAATCTTTTATCTTATCACCAAATCTCTTATCTCATCACCAATTCTCTTATTGCAACGTCAAATCTCTTATCGCATCACCAAATCTCTTCTCTCATCACCAAATCTCATATTGAATCACCAATTCTTTCATTGTATCACCAAATCTCTTATCGAATAACCAAATCTCTAATCGCATCACCAATTCTCTTATAGCATCACCAAATCTCTTATCGCATCACCAAATCTCTTATCTCATCACCAAATCACTTATCGCATCACCAAATCTCTTATCGCATCATCAAATCTCTTATCGCATAACCAAATCTCTTATCTCGTCACCAAACCTCTTATTGAATCACCAAATCTCATATTGCATCACCAAATCTCTTATCGCATCACCAAATCTCTTATCGCATCACCAAATCTCTTTTCTCATCACTAAATCTCTTATCGCATCACCAAATCTCTTATCGCATCACCAAATCTCTTATCGCATCACCAAATCTCTTTTCTGATCACCAAATCTCTTATCGCATCACCAAATCTCTTATCGCATCACCAAATCTTTTATTGCATCACCAAATCTCTTATCTCATCACCAAATCTCTTATTGAATCACCAAATCTCTTATCGCATCACCAAATCTCCAATCGCATCTCCAAATCTCTAATCGCATCACCAATCTCTTATTGCATCACCGAATCTCTTATCTCATCACCAAATCTCTTATCGCATCATCAAATCTCTAATTGCATCACCAAATCTCCAATCGCATCACCAAATCTCTTATCATATCACCAAATCTCTTATCTCATCACCAATTCTCTTATTGCATCGTCAAATCTCTTATCGCTTCACCAAATCTCTTATCTCATCACCAAATCTTTTATCGCATCACCAAATCTCTTATCGCATCATCAAATTTCTTATCGCATCACCAAATCACTTACCGCCTCACCAAATCTCTTATTGAATCACCAAATCTTTCATTGAATCACCAAATCTCTTTCCGCCTCGCCAAATCTCTTATCGTATCACCAAATCTCTTATCTCATCACCAAATCTCTTATCGCATCACCAAATCTCTTATCGTATCCTCAAATCTCTTATCTCATCACCAAATCTCGTATCGCATCACCAAATAACTTGTCGCATCACCAAATCTCTTATCGCATTACCAAATCTCTTATCGCATAACCAAATCTCTTATCTCATCACTAAATCTCTTATTGCATCACCAAATCTTTTATCGCGTCACCAAATCTCTAGTCGCATCACCGAATCTCTTATCGCATCTCCAAATCTCTTATCGCATCACCAAATCTATTATCGCATCTCCAAATCTCTTATCGTATCACCAAATATCTTATCCCATCACCAAATCTCTTATCTCATTACCAATTCTATTATTGCATCACCAAATCTCCTAACGCATCACCAAATCTCTAATCGCATCACCAAATCTCTTATCGCATCACCAAATCTGATATCGCATCACCAAATCTCTTATCGCATCACCAAATCTCTTTTCTCATCACCAAATCTCTTATCGCATCACCAAATCTCTTATCGCATCACCAAATCTCTTATCGTATTCTCAAATCTCTTATCTCATCACCAAATCTCGTATCGCATCACCAAATAACTTGTCGCATCACCAAATCTCTTATCGCATTACCAAATCTCTTATCGCATAACCAAATCTCTTATCTCATCACTAAATCTCTTATTGCATCACCAAATCTTTTGTCGTGTCACCAAATCTCTAGTTGCATCACCAAATCTCTTATCGCATCTCCAAATCTCTTATCGCATCACCAAATCTATTATCGCATCTCCAAATCTCTTATCGTATCACCAAATATCTTATCCCATCACCAAATCTCTTATCTCATTACCAATTCTCTTATTGCTTCACCAAATCTCTTATCGCATCACCAAATCTCTAATCGCATCACCAAATCTCTTATCGCATCACCAAATCTCTTAACGCATCACCAAATTTCTTATCGCATCACAAAATCTCTTATCTCATCAACAAATCTCTTATCGCATCACCAAATCTCTTATCTTATCACCAAATCTCTTATTGCATCACCAAATCTCTTATTGCATCATCAAATCTCTTATCGTATCTCCAAATCTCTTACTTCATCACCAAATCTCTTATCGCATCACCAAATATCTTATAGCATCATCAAATCTCTTATCTCATCACCAATTCTCTTATTGCATCACCAAATCTCTTATTGCATCATCAAATCTCTTATCGTATCTCCAAATCTCTTACTTCATCACCAATTCTCTTATCGCATCACCAAATCTCTTATCTTATCACCAAATCTCTAATCGCATCACCAAATCTCTTATCTTATCACCAAATCTCTTATCTCATCACCAATTCTCTTATTGCATCGTCAAATCTCTTATCGCATCACCAAATCTCTTATCTCATCACCAAATCTCTTATTGAATCATCAAATCTCCCATGGCATCACCAAATCTCTTATCGCATCACCAAATCTCTTATCGCATCACCAAATCACTTACCGCCTCACCAAATATTTTATCGCATCACCAAATCTCTTATAGCATCACCAAATCTCTCATTGAATCACCAAATCTCTAACCGCCTCACCAAATCTCTTATCGCATCACCAAATATCTTATCTCATCACCAAATCTGTTATTGCATCACCAAATCATTTATTGAATCACTAAATCTCTTATCGCATCACCGAATCTGTAATTGAATCACAAAATCTCTCATCTTATCACCAAATCTCTTATCTCATGACCAATTCTCTTATTGCATCACCAAATCTCTTATCACATCACCAAATCTCTAATCGCATCTTCAAATCACTTATCGCATCACCAAATCTCTTATCGCATCACCAAATCTCTTATCGCATCACCAAATCTTTAATCGCATCACCAAATCTCATATCGCATCACCAAATCTCTAAAGGCATCATCAAATCTCTTTTCTCATCACCAAATCTCTTATCGCATCACCAAATCTCTTATCGCATCACCAAATCTCTTATCGCATCACCAAATCTCTTATCTCATCACCAAATCTCTTATTGAATCACCAAATCTCTTATCGCATCACCAAATCTCCAATCGCATCTCCAAATCTCTAATCGCATCACCAATCTCTTATTGCATCACCAAATCTCTTATCGCATCACCAAATCTCTTATCTCATCAACAAATCTTTTATCGCATCACCAAATCTCTTATCTCATCACCAAATCTCTTATTGAATCACCAAATCTCTTATCGCATCACCAAATCTCCAATCGCATCTCCAAATTTCTAATCGCATCACCAAATCTCTTATCTTATCACCAAATCCCTTATCTCATCACCAATTCTCTTATTGCATCGTCAAATATCTTATTGCATCACCAAATCTCTTCTCTCATCACCAAATCTCTTATTGAATCACCAATTCTTTCATTGCATCACCAAATCTCTTATCGAATAACCAAATCTCTAATCGCATCACCAATTCTCTTATAGCATCACCAAATCTCTTATCGCATCACCAAATCTCTTATCTCATCACCAAATCTCTTATCGCATCACCAAATCTCTTATCGCATCACCAAATCTCTTTTCTCATCACCAAATCTCTTATCGCATCACCAAATCTCTTATCGCATCACCAAATCTCTTTTCTCATCACCAAATCTCTTATCGCATCACCAAATCTCTTATCGCATCACCAAATCTCTAATCGCATCACCAAATCTCTTATCGCATCACTAAATCTCTTAACGCATCACCAAATTTCTTATCGCATCACCAAATCTCTAATCGCATCACCAAATCTCTTATCTTATCACCAAATCTCTTATTGCATCACCAAATCTCTTATTGCATCATCAAATCTCTTATCGTATCTCCAAATCTCTTACTTCATCACCAAATCTCTTATCGCATCACCAAATATCTTATTGCATCACCAAATCTCTTATCTCATCACCAAATCTCTTATCGCATCATCAAATCTCTTATTGCATCACCAAATCTCCAATCGCATCACCAAATCTCTAATAGCATCACCAATCTCTAGTTGCATCACCAAATCTCTTATCGTATCCTCAAATCTCTTATCTCATCACCAAATCTCGTATTGCATCACCAAATAACTTGTCGCATCACCAAATCTCTTATCGCATTACCAAATCTCTTATCGCATAACCAAATCTCTTATCTCATCACTAAATCTCTTATTGCATCACCAAATCTTTTATCGCGTCACCAAATCTCTAGTCGCATCACCGAATCTCTTATCGCATCTCCAAATCTCTTATCGCATCACCAAATCTATTATCGCATCTCCAAATCTCTTATCGTATCACCAAATATCTTATCCCATCACCAAATCTCTTATCTCATTACCAATTCTCTTATTGCATCACCAAATCTCTTATCGCATCACCAAATCTCTAATTGCATCACCAAATCTCTTATCGCATCACCAAATCTCATATCGCATCACCAAATCTCTTATCGCATCACCAAATCTCTTTTCTCATCACCAAATCTCTTATCGCATCACCAAATCTCTTATCGCATCACCAAATCTCTTATCGCATCACCAAATCTCTTATCTCATCACCAAATCTCTTATTGAATCACCAAATCTCTTAACGCATCACCAAATCTCCAATCGCATCTCCAAATCTCTAATCGCATCTCCAATCTCTTATTGCATCACCAAATCTCTAATTGCATTACCAATCTCTTATTGCATCACCAAATCTCTTAGCTCATCACCAAATCTCTTATCGCGTCATCAAATCTCTTATTGCATCACCAAATCTCCAATCGGATCACTAAATCTCTAATAGCATCACCAAATCTCTTATCGCATCACCAAATCTCTTATCGCATCACCAAATCTCTTATCGCATCACCAAATCTTTAATCGCATCACCAAATCTCATATCGCATCACCAAATCTCTTATCGCATCACCAAATCTCTTTTCTCATCACCAAATCTCTTATCGCATCACCAAATCTCTTATCGCATCACCAAATCTCTTATCTCATCACCAATTCTCCAATCGCATCTCCAAATCTCTAATCGCATCACCAATCTCTTATTGCATCACCAAATCTCTAATTGCATTACCAATCTCTTATTGCATCACCAAATCTCTTAGCTCATCACCAAATCTCTTATCGCATCATCAAATCTCTTATTGCATCACCAAATCTCCAATCGCATCACCAAATCTCTAATAGCATCACCAATCTCTAGTTGCATCACCAAATCTCTTATCGCATCACCAATTCTCTTATAGCATCACCAAATCTCTTATCGCATCACCAAATCTCTTATCTCATCACCAAATCTCTTATCGCATCACCAAATCTCTTATCGCATCATCAAATCTCTTATCGCATAACCAAATCTCTTATCTCGTCACCAAATCTCTTATTGAATCACCAAATCTCTTATTGAATCACCAAATCTCTTTCCGCCTCCCCAAATCTCTTATCGTATCACCAAATCTCTTAACTCACCACCAAATCTCTTATCGCATCACCAAATCTCTTATCGTATCCTCAAATATCTTATCTCATCACCAAATCTCGTATCGCATCACCAAATAACTTGTCGCATCACCAAATCTCTTATTGCATCACCAAATCTTTTATCGCGTCACCAAATCTCTAGTCGCATCACCGAATCTCTTATCGCATCTCCAAATCTCTTATCGCATCACCAAATCTATTATCGCATCTCCAAATCTCTTATCGCATCACCAAATCTTTTATCGCATCACCAAATCTCTTATCTCATCACCAAATCTCTTATTGAATCACCAAATCTCCTATCGCATCACCAAATCTCCAATCGCATCTCCAAATCTCTAATCGCATCACCAATCTCTTATTGCATCACCAAATCTCTAATTGCATTATTAATCTCTTATTGCATCACCAAATCACTTATCTCATCACCAAATCTCTTTGCGCATCATCAAATCTCTTATTGCATCACCAAATCTCCAATCGCATCACCAAATCTCTTATCATATCACCAAATTTCTTATCTCATCACCAATTCTCTTATTGCATCGTCAAATCTCTTATCGCATCACCAAATCTCTCATCTCATCACCAAATCTCTTATCTCATCACCAAATCTCTTATCGCATCACCAAATCTCTTATCGCATCATCAAATCTCTTATCGCATCACCAAATCACTTACCGCCTCACCAAATCTCTTATTGAATCACCAAATCTTTTCTTGAATCACCAAATCTCTTTCCGCCTCGCCAAATCTCTTATCGTATCACCAAATCTCTTATCTCATCACCAAATCTCTTATCGCATCACCAAATCTCTTATCGTATCCTCAAATCTCTTATCTCATCACCAAATCTCGTATCGCATCACCAAATAACTTGTCGCATCACCAAATCTCTTATCGCATTACCAAATCTCTTATCGCATATCAAATCTCTTATCTCATCACTAAATCTCTTATTGCATCACCAAATCTTTTATCGCGTCACCAAATCTCTAGTCGCATCACCGAATCTCTTATCGCATCTCCAAATCTCTTATCGCATCACCAAATCTATTATCGCATCTCCAAATCTCTTATCGTATCACCAAATATCTTATCCCATCACCAAATAACTTATCTCATTACCAATTCTAAGATTGCATCACCAAATCTCTTATCGCATCACCAAATCTCTAATCGCATCACCAAATCTCTTATCGCATCACCAAATCTGATATCGCATCACCAAATCTCTTATCGCATCACCAAATCTCTTTTCTCATCACCAAATCTCTTATCGCATCACCAAATCTCTTATCGCATCACCAAATCTCTTATCGTATCCTCAAATCTCTTATCTCATCACCAAATCTCTTATCGCATAACCAAATCTCTTATCTCATCACTAAATCTCTTATTGCATCCCCAAATCTTTTATCGCGTCACCAAATCTCTACTCGCATCACCAAATCTCTTATCGCATCTCCAAATCTCTTATCTCATCACCAAATCTCTTATTGAATCACCAAATCTCTTATCGCATCACCAAATCTCCAATCGCATCTCCAAATCTCTAATCGCATCACCAATCTCTTATTGCATCACCAAATCTCTAATTGAATTACCAATCTCTTATTGCATCACCAAATCTCTTAGCTCATCACCAAATCTCTTATCGCATCATCAAATCTCTTATTGCATCACCAAATCTCCAATCGCATCACCAAATCTCTAATAGCATCACCAATCTCTAGTTGCATCACCAAATCTCTTATCGCATCACCAATTCTCTTATAGCATCACCAAATCTCTTATCGCATCACCAAATCTCTTATCTCATCACCAAATCTCTTATTGCATCACCAAATCTCTTATCGCATCATCAAATCTCTTATCGCATAACCAAATCTCTTATCTCGTCACCAAATCTCTTATTGAATCACCAAATCTCTTATTGAATCACCAAATCTCTTTCCGCCTCGCCAAATCTCTTATCGTATCACCAAATCTCTTAACTCACCACCAAATCTCTTATCGCATCACAAAATCTCTTATTGTATCCTCAAATCTCTTATCTCATCACCAAATCTCGTATCGCATCACCAAATAACTTGTCGCATCACCAAATCTCTTATTGCATCACCAAATCTTTTATCGCGTCACCAAATCTCTAGTCGCATCACCGAATCTCTTATCGCATCTCCAAATCTCTTATCGCATCACCAAATCTATTATCGCATCTCCAAATCTCTTATCGCATCACCAAATCTTTTATCGCATCACCAAATCTCTTATCTCATCACCAAATCTCTTATTGAATCACCAAATCTCTTATCGCATCATCAAATCTCTAATCGCATCACCAAATCTCTTATCGCATCACCAAATCTCTTAAGTCATCACCAAATTTCTAATCGCATCACCAAATCTCTTATCGCATCACCAAATCTCTTATCGTATCCTCAAAGCTCTTATCTCATCACCAAATCTCGTATCGCATCACCAAATAACTTGTCGCATCACCAAATCTCTTATCGCATTACCAAATCTCTTATCGCATAACCAAATCTCTTATCTCATCACTAAATCTCTTATTGCATCCCCAAATCTTTTATCGCGTCACCAAATCTCAACTCGCATCACCAAATCTCTTATCGCATCTCCAAATCTCTTATCGCATCACCAAATCTATTATCGCATCTCCAAATCTCTTATCGTATCACCAAATATCTTATCCCATCACCAAATCTCTTATCTCATTACCAATTCTCTTATTGCATCACCAAATCTCTTATCGCATCATCAAATCTCTAATCGCATCACCAAATCTCTTATCGCATCACCAAATCTCTTAACGCATCACCAAATTCCTTATCGCATCACCAAATCTCTTATGGCATCACCAAATCTCTTATCGCATCACCAAATTTCTTATCGCATCACCAAATCTCTTATCTCATCAACAAATCTCTTATCGCATCACCAAATCTCTTATCTTATCACCAAATCTCTTATTGCATCACCAAATCTCTTATTGCATCATCAAATCTCTTATCGTATCTCCAAATCTCTTATTTCATCACCAAATCTCTTATCGCATCACCAAATATCTTATTGCATCATCAAATCTCTTATCTCATCACCAATTCTCTTATTGCATCACCAAATCTCTTATTTCATCACCAAATCTCTTATCGCATCACCAAATCTCTTATCTCATCACCAAATCTCTTATTGAATCACCAAATCTTTTATCTCATCACCAAATCTCTTATTGAATCACCAAATCTCTAATCGCATCACCAAATCTCTTATCTTATCACCAAATCTCTAATCGCATCACCAAATCTCTTATCTTATCACCAAATCTCTTTTCTCATCACCAAATCTCTTATCGCATCACCAAATCTCTTATCGCATCACCAAATCTCTTATCGCATCACCAAATCTCTTATCTCATCACCAAATCTCTTATTGAATCACCAAATCTCTTATCGCATCACCAAATCTCCAATCGCATCTCCAAATCTCTAATCGCATCACCAATCTCTTATTGCATCACCAAATCTCTAATTGCATTACCAATCTCTTATTGCATCACCAAATCTCTTATCTCATCACCAAATCTCTTATCGCATCACCAAATTTCTTATCGCATCACCAAATCTCTTATCTCATCAACAAATCTCTTATTGCATCACCAAATATCTTATCTCATCACCAAATCTCTTATTGCATCACCAAATCTCTTATTGCATCATCAAATCTCTTATCGTATCTCCAAATCTCTTATTTCATCACCAAATCTCTTATCGCATGACCAAATATCTTATTGCATCATCAAATCTCTTATCGCATCACCAAATCTCTTATCTCATCAACAAATCTTTTATCGCATCACCAAATCTCTTATCTCATCACCAAATCTCTTATCTCATCACCAAATCTCTTATCGCATCACCAAATCTCCAATCGCATCTCCAAATTTCTAATCGCATCACCAAATCTCTTATCTTATCACCAAATCTCTTATCTCATCACCAATTCTCTTATTGCATCGTCAAATCTCTTATCGCATCACCAAATCTCTTATCTCATCACCAAATCTCTTATTGAATCACCAATTCTTTCATTGCATCACCAAATCTCTTATCGAATAACCAAATCTCTAATCGCATCACCAATTCTCTTATAGCATCACCAAATCTCTTATCGTATCACCAAATCTCTTATCTCATCAACAAATCTCTTATCGCATCACCAAATCTCTTATCGCATCATCAAATCTCTTATCGCATAACCAAATCTCTTATCTCGTCACCAAATCTCTTATTGAATCACCTAATCTCATATCGCATCACCAAATCTCTTATCGCATCACCAAATCTCTTATCGCATCACCAAATCTCTTATCGCATCAACAAATCTCATATCGCATCACCAAATCTCTTATCGCATCACCAAATCTCTTATCGCATCACCAAATCTCTTATCGCATCACCAAATCTCTTTTCTCATCACCAAATCTCTTATCGCATCACCAAATCTCTTATCGCATCACCAAATCTCTTATCGCATCACCAAATCTCTTATCGCATCACCAAATCTTTTATCGCATCACCAAATCTCTTATCTCATCAACAAATCTCTTATTGAATCACCAAATCTCTTATCGCATCACCAAATCTCCAATCGCATCTCCAAATCTCTAATCGCATCACCAATCTCTTATTGCATCACCAAATCTCTAATTGCATTAACAATCTCTTATTGCATCACCAAATCTCCTATCTCATCACCAAATCTCTTATCGCATCATCAAATCTCTTATTGAATCACCAAATCTCCAATCGCATCACCAAATTTCTTATCATATCACCAAATCTCTTATCTCATCACAAATTCTCTTATTGCTTCGTCAAATCACTTATCGCATCACCAAATCTCTTATCTCATCACCAAATCTCTTATCTCATCACCAAATCTCTTATCGCATCACCAAATCTCTTATCGTATCCTCAAGTCTCTTATCTCATCACCAAATCTCGTATCGCATCACCAAATAACTTGTCGCATCACCAAATCTCTTATCGCTTAACCAAATCTCTAGTCGCATCACCGAATCTCTTATCGCATCTCCAAATCTCTTATCGCATCAGCAAATCTATTATCGCATCTCCAAATCTCTTATCGTATCACCAAATATCTTATCCCATCACCAAATCTCTTATCTCTTTAATAATTCTATTATTGCATCACCAAATCTCTTATCGCATCACCAAATCTCTTATCGCATCACCAAATATCTTATTGCATCATTAAATCTCTTATCTCATCACCAATTCTCTTATTGCATCACCAAATCTCTTATTGCATCACCAAATCTCTTATCGCATCACCAAATCTCTTATCTCATCACCAAATCTCTTATTGAATCACCAAATCTTTTATCTCATCACCAAATCTCTTATTGAATCACCAAATCTCTAATCGCATCACCAAATCTCTTATCTTATCACCAAATCTCTAATCGCATCACCAAATCTCTTATCTTATCACCAAATCTCTTTTCTCATCACCAAATCTCTTATCGCATCACCAAATCTCTTATCGCATCACCAAATCTCTTATCGCATCACCGAATCTCTTATCTCATCACAAAATCTCTTATTGAATCACCAAATCTCTTATCGCATCACCAAATCTCCAATCGCATCTCCAAATCTCTAATCGCATCACCAATCTCTTATTGCATCACCAAATCTCTAATTGCATTACCAGTCTCTTATTGCATCACCAAATCTCTTATCTCATCACCAAATCTCTTATCGCATCACCAAATTTCTTATCGCATCACCAAATCTCTTATCTCATCAACAAATCTCTTATCGCATCACCAAATATCTTATCTCATCACCAAATCTCTTATTGCATCACCAAATCTCTTATTGCATCATCAAATCTCTTATCGTATCTCCAAATCTCTTATTTCATCACCAAATCTCTTATCGCATCACCAAATATCTTATTGCATCATCAAATCTCTTATCTCAACACCAATTCTCTTATTGCATCACCAAATCTCTTATTGCATCACCAAATCTCTTATTGCATCACCAAATATCTTATCGCATCACCAAATCTCTTATCTCATCAACAAATCTTTTATCGCATCACCAAATCTCTTATCTCATCACCAAATCTCTTATTGAATCACCAAATCTCTTATCGCATCACCAAATCTCCAATCGCATCTCCAAATTTCTAATCGCATCACCAAATCTCTTATCTTATCATCAAATCTCTTATCTCATCACCAATTCTCTTATTGCATCGTCAAATCTCTTATCGCATCACCAAATCTCTTATTTCATCACCAAATCTCTTATTGAATCACCAATTCTTTCATTGCATCACCAAATCTCTCATCGAATAACCAAATCTCTAATCGCATCACCAAATCTCTTATCGCATCACCAAATCTCTCATCTCATCAACAAATCTCTTATCGCATCACCAAATCTCTTATCGCATCATCAAATCTCTTATCGCATAACTAAATCTCTTATCTCGTCACCAAATCTCTTATTGAATCACCAAATCTCATATCGCATCACCAAATCTCTTATCGCATCACCAAATCTCTTATCGCATCACCAAATCTCTTATCGCATCACCAAATCTCTTATCGCATTACCAAATTTTTTATCGCATCACCAAATCTCTTATCTCATCACCAAATCTCTTATTGAATCACCAAATCTCTTATCGCATCACCAAATCTCCAATCACATCTCCAAATCTCTAATCGCATCACCAATCTCTTATTGCATCACCAAATCTCTAATTGCATTAACAATCTCTTATTGCATCACCAAACCTCTTATCTCATCACCAAATCTCTTATCGCATCATCAAATCTCTTATTGCAGCACCAAATCTCCAATCACATCACCAAATCTCTTATCATATCACCAAATCTCTTATCTCATCACCAATTCTCTTATTGCATCGTCAAATCACTTATCGCATCACCAAATCTCTTATCTCATCACCAAATCTCTTATCTCATCACCAAATCTCTTATCGCATCACCAAATCTCTTATCGCATCATCAAATCTCTTGTCGCATCACCAAATCACTTACCGCCTCACCAAATCTCTTATTGAATCACCAAATCTTTTATTGAATCACCAAATCTCTTTCCGCCTCGCCAAATCTCTTATCGTATCACAAAATCTCTTATCTCATCACCAAATCTCTTATCGCATCACCAAATCTCTTATCGTATCCTCAAATCTCTTATCTCATCACCAAATCTCGTATCGCATCACCAAATAACTTGTCACATCACCATATCTCTTATCGCATTACAAAATCTCTTATCGCATAACCAAATCTCTTATCTCATCACTAAATCTCTTATTGCATCACCAAATCTTTTATCGCGTCACCAAATCTCTAGTCGCATCACCGAATCTCTTATCGCATCTCCAAATCTCTTATCGCATCACCAAATCTATTATCGCATCTCCAAATCTCTTATCGTATCACCAAATATCTTATCCCATCACCAAATCTCTTATCTCATTACCAATTCTATTATTGCATCACCAAATCTCTTATCGCATCACCAAATCTCTAATCGCATCACCAAATCTCTTATCGCATCACCAAATCTGATATCGCATCACCAAATCTCTTATCGCATCACCAAATCTCTTTTCTCATCACCAAATCTCTTATCGCATCACCAAATCTCTTATCGCATCACCAAATCTCTTATCGTATCCTCAAATCTCTTATCTCATCACCAAATCTCGTATCGCATCACCAAATAACTTGTCGCATCACCAAATCTCTAATTGCATTACCAAATCTCTTATCGCATAACCAAATCTCTTATCTCATCACTAAATCTCTTATTGCATCACCAAATCTTTTATCGCGTCACCAAATCTCTAGTCGCATCACCAAATCTCTTATCGCATCTCCAAATCTCTTATCGCATCACCAAATCTATTATCGCATCTCCAAATCTCTTATCGTATCACCAAATATCTTATCCCATCACCAAATCTCTTATCTCATTACAAATTCTCTTATTGCATCACCAAATCTCTTATCACATCACCAAATCTCTAATCGCATCACCAAATCTCATCACCAAATCTGTTATTGCATCACCAAATCATTTATTGAATCACTAAATCTCTTATCGCATCACCAAATCTCTAATTGAATCACCAAATCTCTCATCTTATCACCAAATCTCTTATCTCATCACCAATTCTCTTATTGCATCACCAAATCTCTTATTGAATCACCAAATCTCTCATCTTATCACCAAATCTCTTATCTCATCACCAATTCTCTTATTGCATCACCAAATCTCTTATCACATCACCAAATCTCTAATCGCATCACCAAATCTCTTATCGCATCACCAAATCTCTTATTGCATCACCAAATCTCTTATCGCATCACCAAATCTCTTATTGAATCACCAAATCTCTTATCGCATCACCAAATCTCCAATCGCATCTCCAAATCTCTAATCGCATCACCAATCTCTTATTGAATCACCAAATCTCTAATTGCATTAACAATCTCTTATTGCATCACCAAATCTCTTATCTCATCACCAAATCTCTTATCGCATCATCAAATCTCTTATTGCAGCACCAAATCTCCAATCGCATCACCAAATCTCTTATCATATCACCAAATCTCTTATCTCATCACCAATTCTCTTATTGCATCGTCAAATCACTTATCGCATCACAAAATCTCTTATCTCATCACCAAATCTCTTATCTCATCACCAAATCTCTTATCGCATCACCAAATCTCTTATCGCATCATCAAATCTCTTATCGCATCACCAAATCACTTACCGCCTCACCAAATCTCTAATTGAATCACCAAATCTTTTATTGAATCACCAAATCTCTTTCCGCCTCGCCAAATCTCCTATCGTATCACCAAATCTCTTATCTCATCACCAAATATCTTATCGCATCACCAAATCTCTTATCGTATCCTCAAATCTCTTATCTCATCACCAAATCTCGTATCGCATCACCAAATAACTTGTCGCATCACCAAATCTCTTATCGCATTACCAAATCTCTTATCGCATTACCAAATCTCTTATCTCATCACTAAATCTCTTATTGCATCACCAAATCTTTTATCGCGTCACCAAATCTCTAGTCGCATCACCGAATCTCTTATCGCATCTCCAAATCTCTTATCGCATCACCAAATCTATTATCGCATCTCCAAATCTCTTATCGTATCACCAAATATCTTATCCCATCACCAAATCTCTTATCTCATTACCAATTCTATTATTGCATCACCAAATCTCTTATCGCATCACCAAATCTCTAATCGCATCACCAAATCTCTTATCGCATCACCAAATCTGATATTGCATCACCAAATCTCTTATCGCATCACCAAATCTCTTTTCTCATCACCAAATCTCTTATAGCATCACCAAATCTCTTATCGCATCACCAAATCTCTTATCGTATCCTCAAATCTCTTATCTCATCACCAAATCTCGTATCGCATCACCAAATAACTTGTCGCATCACCAAATCTCTTATCGCATTACCAAATCTCTTATCGCATAACCAAATCTCTTATCTCATCACTAAATCTCTTATTGCATCACCAAATCTTTTATCGCGTCACCAAATCTCTAGTCGCATCACCAAATCTCTTATCGCATCTCCAAATCTCTTATCGCATCACCAAGTCTATTATCGCATCTCCAAATCTCTTATTATATCACCAAATATCTTATCCCATCACCAAATCTCTTATCTCATTACCAATTCTCTTATTGCATCACCAAATCTCTTATCGCATCACCAAATCTCTAATCGCATCACCAAATCTCTTATCGCATCACCAAATCTCTTAACGCATCACCAAATTTCTTATCGCATCACCAAATCTCTTATCTCATCAACAAATCTTTTATCGCATCACCAAATCTCTTATCTTATCACCAAATCTCTTATTGCATCACCAAATCTCTTATTGCATCATCAAATCTCTTATCGTATCTCCAAATCTCTTACCTCATCACCAAATCTCTTATCGCATCACCAAATATCTTATTGCATCATCAAATCTCTTATCTCATCACCAATTCTCTTATTGCATCACCAAATCTCTTACTGCATCACCAAATCTCTTATCGCATCACCAAATCTCTTATCTCATCACCAAATCTCTTATTGAATCACCAAATCTTTTATCTCATCACCAAATCTCTTATTGATTCACCAAATCTCTAATCGCATCACCAAATCTCTTATCTTATCACCAAATCTCTAATCGCATCACCTAATCTCTTATCTTATCACCAAATCTCTTATCTCATCACCAATTCTCTTATTGCATCGTCAAATCTCTCATCGCATCACCAAATCTTTTATCTCATCACCAAATCTCTTATTGAATCATCAAATCTCTCATGTCATCACCAAATCTCTTATCGCATCACCAAATCTCTTATCGCATCACCAAATCACTTACCGCCTCACCAAATCTCTTATCGCATCACCAAATCTCTTATAGCATCACCAAATCTCTCATTGAATCACCAAATCTCTTACCGCCTCACCAAATCTCTTATCGCATCACCAAATATCTCATCTCATCACCAAATCTGTTATTGCATCACCAAATCATTTATTGAAACACTAAATCTCTTATCGCATCACCAAATCTCTAATTGAATCACCAAATCTCTCATCTTATCACCAAATCTCTTATCTCATCACCAATTCTCTTATTGCATCACCAAATCTCTTATCACATCACCAAATCTCTAATCGCATCACCAAATCTCTTATCGCATCACCAAATCTCTTATTGCATCACCAAATCTCTTATCGCATCACCAAATCTTTAATCGCATCACCAAATCTCATATCGCATCACCAAATCTCTTATCGCATCACCAAATCTCTTCTCTCATCACCAAATCTCTTATCGCATCACCAAATCTCTTATCGCATCACCAAATCTCTTATCGCATCACCAAATCTCTTATCTCATCACCAAATCTCTTATTGAATCACCAAATCTCTTATCGCATCACCAAATCTCCAATCGCATCTCCAAATCTCTAATCGCATCACCAATCTCTTATTGCATCACCAAATCTCTAATTGCATTAGCAATCTCTTATTGCATCACCAAATCTCTTATCGCATCACCAAATCTCTTATCGCATCATCAAATCTCTTATTGCATCACCAAATCTCCAATCGCATCACCAAATCTCTAATAGCATCACCAATCTCTAGTTGCATCACCAAATCTCTTATTGCATCACCAATTCTCTTATAGCATCAACAAATCTCTTATTGCATCACCAAATCTCTTATCTCATCACCAAATCTCTTATCGCATCACCAAATCTCTTATCGCATCACCAAATCTCTTATTGAATCACCAAATATCTTATTGCATCATCAAATCTCTTATCGTATCTCCAAATCTCTTATTCCATCACCAAATCTCTCATCGCATCACCAAATATCTTATTGCATCATCAAATCTCTTATCTCATCACCAATTCTCTTATTGCATCACCAAATCTCTTATTTCATCACCAAATCTCTTATCGCATCACCAAATCTCTTATCTCATCACCAAATCTCTTATTGAATCACCAAATCTTTTATCTCATCACCAAATCTCTTATTGAATCACCAAATCTCTAATCGCATCACCAAATCTCTTATCTTATCACCAAATCTCTAATCGCATCACCAAATCTCTTATCTTATCACCAAATCTCTTTTCTCATCACCAAATCTCTTATCGCATCACCAAATCTCTTATCGCATCACCAAATCTCTTATCTCAATCACCAAATCTCTTATTGAATCACCAAATCTCTTATCGCATCACCAAATCTCCAATCGCATCTCCAAATCTCTAATCGCATCATCAATCTCTTATTGCATCACCAAATCTCTAATTGCATTACCAATCTCTTATTGCATCACCAAATCTCTTATCTCATCACCAAATCTCTTATCGCATCACCAAATTTCTTATCGCATCACCAAATCTCTTATCTCATCAACAAATCTCTTATTGCATCACCAAATATCTTATCTCATCACCAAATCTCTTATTGCATCACCAAATCTCTTATTGCATCATCAAATCTCTTATCGTATCTCCAAATCTCTTATTTCATCACCAAATCTCTTATCGCATCACCAAATATCTTATTGCATCATCAAATCTCTTATCGCATCACCAAATCTCTTATCTCATCAACAATCTTTTATCGCATCACCAAATCTCTTATCTCATCACCAAATCTCTTATTGAATCACCAAATCTGTTATCGCATCACCAAATCTCCAATCGCATCTCCAAATTTCTAATCGCATCACCAAATCTCTTATCTTATCACCAAATCTCTTATCTCATCACCAATTCTCTTATTGCATCGTCAAATCTCTTATCGCATCACCAAATCTCTTATCTCATCACCAAATCTCTTATTGAATCACCAATTCTTTCATTGCATCACCAAATCTCTTATCGAATAACCAAATCTCTAATCGCATCACCAATTCTCTTATAGCATCACCAAATCTCTTATCGTATCACCAAATCTCTTATCTCATCAACAAATCTCTTATCGCATCACCAAATCTCTTATCGCATCATCAAATCTCTTATCGCATAACCAAATCTCTTATCTCGTCACCAAATCTCTTATTGAATCACCTAATCTCATATCGCATCACCAAATCTCTTATCACATCACCAAATCTCTTATCGCATCACCAAATCTCTTATCGCATCACCAAATCTCATATCGCATCACCAAATCTCTTATCGCATCACCAAATCTCTTATCGCATCACCAAATCTCTTATCGCATCACCAAATCTCTTTTCTCATCACCAAATCTCTTATCGCATCACCAATCTCTTATCGCATCACCAAATCTCTTATTGCATCACCAAATCTCTTTTCTGATCCCCAAATCTCTCATCGCATCACCAAATCTCTTATCGCATCACCAAATCTTTTATCGCATCACCAAATCTCTTATCTCATCAACAAATCTCTTATTGAATCACCAAATCTCTTATCGCATCACCAAATCTCCAATCGCATCTCCAAATCTCTAATCGCATCACCAATCTCTTATTGCATCACCAAATCTCTAATTGCATTAACAATCTCTTATTGCATCACCAAATCTCTTATCTCATCACCAAATCTCTTATCGCATCATCAAATCTCTTATTGAATCACCAAATCTCCAATCGCATCACCAAATTTCTTATCATATCACCAAATCTCTTATCTCATCACCAATTCTCTTATTGCTTCGTCAAATCACTTATCGCATCACCAAATCTCTTATCTCATCACCAAATCTCTTATCTCATCACCAAATCTCATATCGCATCACCAAATCTCTTATCGTATCCTCAAGTCTCTTATCTCATCACCAAATCTCGTATCGCATCACCAAATAACTTGTCGCATCACCAAATCTCTTATCGCATAACCAAATCTCTAGTCGCATCACCGAATCTCTTATCGCATCTCCAAATCTCTTATCGCATCAGCAAATCTATTATCGCATCTCCAAATCTCTTATCGTATCACCAAATATCTTATCCCATCACCAAATCTCTTATCTCATTACCAATTCTATTATTGCATCACCAAATCTCTTATCGCATCACCAAATCTCTTATGGCATTCCCAAATATCTTATTGCATCATCAAATCTCTTATCTCATCACCAATTCTCTTATTGCATCACCAAATCTCTTATTGCATCACCAAATCTCTTATCGCATCACCAAATCTCTTATCTCATCACCAAATCTCTTATTGAATCACCAAATCTTTTATCTCATCACCAAATCTCTTATTGAATCACCAAATCTCTAATCGCATCACCAAATCTCTTATCTTATCACCAAATCTCTAATCGCATCACCAAATCTCTTATCTTATCACCAAATCTCTTTTCTCATCACCAAATCTCTTATCGCATCACCAAATCTCTTATCGCATCACCAAATCTCTTATTGAATCACCAAATCTCTTATCGCATCACCAAATCTCCAATCGCATCTCCAAATCTCTAATCGCATCACCAATCTCTTATTGCATCACCAAATCTCTAATTGCATTACCAGTCTCTTATTGCATCACCAAATCTCTTATCTCATCACCAAATCTCTTATCGCATCACCAAATTTCTTATCGCATCACCAAATCTCTTATCTCATCAACAAATCTCTTATCGCATCACCAAATATCTTATCTCATCACCAAATCTCTTATTGCATCACCAAATCTCTTATTGCATCATCAAATCTCTTATCGTATCTCCAAATCTCTTATTTCATCACCAAATCTCTTATCGCATCACCAAATATCTTATTTCATCATCAAATCTCTTATCTCAACACCAATTCTCTTATTGCATCATCAAATCTCTTATCGTATCTCCAAATCTCTTATTTCATCACCAAATCTCTTATCGCATCACCAAATATCTTATCTCATCAACAAATCTTTTATTGCATCACCAAATCTCTTATCTCATCACCAAATCTCTTATTGAATCACCAAATCTCTTATCGCATCACCAAATCTCTTATCGCATCACCAAATCTCTTATCTCATCAACAAATCTTTTATTGCATCAATAAATCTCTTATCTCATCACCAAATCTCTTATTGAATCACCAAATTTCTAATCGCATCACCAAATCTCTTATATTATCATCAAATCTCTTATCTCATCATCAATTCTCTTATTGCATCGTCAAATCTCTTTATCGCATCACCAAATCTCTTATCTCATCACCAAATCTCTTATTGAATCACCAATTCTTTCATTGCATCACCAAATCTCTTATCGAATAACCAAATCTCTAATCGCATCACCAAATCTCTTATCGCATCACCAAATCTCTCATCTCATCAACAAATCTCTTATCGCATCACCAAATCTCTTATCGCATCATCAAATCTCTTATCGCATAACCAAATCTCTTATCTCGTCACCAAATCTCTTATTGAATCACCAAATCTCATATCGCATCACCAAATCTCTTATCGCATCACCAAATCTCTTATCGCATCACCAAATCTCTTATCGCATCACCAAATCTCTTTTCTCATCACCAAATCTCTTATCGCATCACCATATCTCTTATCGCATCACCAAATCTCTTATCGCATCACCAAATCTCTTTTCTCATCACCAAATCTCTTATCGCATCACCAAATCTCTTATTGCATTACCAAATCTTTTATCGCATCACCAAATCTCTTATCTCATCACCAAATCTCTTATTGAATCACCAAATCTCTTATCGCATCACCAAATCTCCAATCGCATCTCCAAATCTCTAATCGCATCACCAATCTCTTATTGCATCACCAAATCTCTAATTGCATTAACAATCTCTTATTGCATCACCGAACCTCTTATCTCATCACCAAATCTCTTATTGCAGCACCAAATCTCCAATCGCATCACCAAATCTCTTATCATATCACCAAATCTCTTATCTCATCACCAATTCTCTTATTGCATCGTCAAATCACTTATCGCATCACCAAATCTCTTATCTCATCACCAAATCTCTTATCTCATCACCAAATATCTTATCGCATCACCAAATCTCTTATCGCATCATCAAATCTCTTATCGCATCACCAAATCTCTTTCCGCCTCGCCAAATCTCTTATCGTATCACCAAATCTCTTATATCATCACCAAATCTCTTATCGCATCACCAAATCTCTTATCGTATCCTCAAATCTCTTATCTCATCACCAAATCTCGTATCGCATCACCAAATAACTTGTCACATCACCATATCTCTTATCGCATTACAAAATCTCTTATCGCATAACCAAATCTCTTATCTCATCACTAAATCTCTTATTGCATCACCAAATCTTTTATCGCGTCACCAAATCTCTAGTCGCATCACCGAATCTCTTATCACATCTCCAAATCTCTTATCGCATCACCAAATCTATTATCGCATCTCCAAATCTCTTATCGTATCACCAAATATCTTATCCCATCACCAAATCTCTTATCTCATTACCAATTCTATTATTGCATCACCAAATCTCTTATCGCATCACCAAATCTCTAATCGCATCACCAAATCTCTTATCGCATCACCAAATCTGATATCGCATCACCAAATCTCTTATCGCATCACCAAATCTCTTTTCTCATCACCAAATCTCTTATCGCATCACCAAATCTCTTATCGCATCACCAAATCTCTTATCGTATCCTCAAATCTCTTATCTCATCACCAAATCTCGTATCGCATCACCAAATAACTTGTCGCATCACCAAATCTCTTATCGCATTACCAAATCTCTTATCGCATAACCAAATCTCTTATCTCATCACTAAATCTCTTATTGCATCACCAAATCTTTTATCGCGTCACCAAATCTCTAGTCGCATCACCAAATCTCTTATCGCATCTCCAAATCTCTTATCGCATCACCAAATCTATTATCGCATCTCCAAATCTCTTATCGTATCACCAAATATCTTATCCCATCACCAAATCTCTTATCTCATTACCAATTCTCTTATTGCATCACCAAATCTCTTATTGCATCACCAAATCTCTAATCGCATCACCAAATCTCATCACCAAATCTGTTATTGCATCACCAAATCATTTATTGAATCACTAAATCTCTTATCGCATCACCAAATCTCTAATTGAATCACCAAATCTCTCATCTTATCACCAAATCTCTTATTCATCACCAATTCTCTTATTGCATCACCAAATCTCTTATTGAATCACCAAATCTCTCATCTTATCACCAAATCTCTTATCTCATCACCAATTCTCTTATTGCATCACCAAATCTCTTATCACATCACCAAATCTCTAATCGCATCACCAAATCTCTTATTGCATCACCAAATCTCTTATTGCATCACCAAATCTCTTATCGCATCACCAAATCTCTTATTGAATCACCAAATCTCTTATCGCATCACCAAATCTCCAATCGCATCTCCAAATCTCTAATCGCATCACCAATCTCTTATTGCATCACCAAATCTCTAATTGCATTAACAATCTCTTATTTCATCACCAAATCTCTTATCTCATCACCAAATCTCTTATCGCATCACCAAATCTCTTATCTCATCACCAAATCTCTTATCATATCACCAAATCTCTTATCTCATCACCAATTCTCTTATTGCATCGTCAAATCACATATCGCATCACAAAATCTCTTATCTCATCACCAAATCTCTTATCTCATCACCAAATCTCTTATCGTATCACCAAATCTCTTATCGCATCATCAAATCTCTTATCGCATCACCAAATCACTTACCGCCTCACCAAATCTCTTATTGAATCACCAAATCTTTTATTGAATCACCAAATCTCTTTCCGCCTCGCCAAATCTCTTATAGTATCACCAAATCTCTTATCTCATCACCAAATCTCTTATCGCATCACCAAATCTCTTATCGTATCCTCAAATCTCTTATCTCATCACCAAATCTCGTATCGCATCACCAAATAACTTGTCGCATCAGCAAATCTCTTATCGCATTACCAAATCTCTTATCGCATTACCAAATCTCTTATCTCATCACTAAATCTCTTATTGCATCACCAAATCTTTTATCGCGTCACTAAATCTCTAGTCGCATCACCGAATCTCTTATCGCATCTCCAAATCTCTTATTGCATCACCAAATCTATTATCGCATCTCCAAATCTCTTATCGTATCACCAAATATCTTATCCCATCACCAAATCTCTTATCTCATTACCAATTCTATTATTGCATCACCAAATCTCTTATCGCATCACCAAATCTCTAATCGCATCACCAAATCTCTTATCGCATCACCAAATCTGATATCGCATCACCAAATCTCTTATCGCATCACCAAATCTCTTTTCTCATCACCAAATCTCTTATCGCATCACCAAATCTCTTATCGCATCACCAAATCTCTTATCGTATCCTCAAATCTCTTATCTCATCACCAAATCTCGTATCGCATCACCAAATAACTTGTCGCATCACCAAATCTCTTATCGCATTACCAAATCTCTTATCGCATAACTAAATCTCTTATCTCATCACTAAATCTCTTATTGCATCACCAAATCTTTTATCGCGTCACCAAATCTCTAGTCGCATCACCAAATCTCTTATCGCATCTCCAAATCTCTTATCGCATCACCAAATCTATTATCGCATCTCCAAATCTCTTATTATATCACCAAATATCTTATCCCATCACCAAATCTCTTATCTCATTACCAATTCTCTTATTGCATCACCAAATCTCTTATCGCATCATAAAATCTCTAATCGCATCACCAAATCTCTTATCTTATCACCAAATCACTTAACGCATCACCAAATTTCTTATCGCATCACCAAATCTCTTATCTCATCAACAAATCTCTTATCGCATCACCAAATCTCTTATCTTATCACCAAATCTCTTATTGCATCACCAAATCTCTTATTGCATCATCAAATCTCTTATCGTATCTCCAAATCTCTTACCTCATCACCAAATCTCTTATCGCATCACCAAATATCTTATTGCATCATCAAATCTCTTATCTCATCACCAATTCTCTTATTGCATCACCAAATCTCTTACTGCATCACCAAATCTCTTATCGCATCACCAAATCTCTTATCTCATCACCAAATCTCTTATTGAATCACCAAATCTTTTATCTCATCACCAAATCTCTTATTGATTCACCAAATCTCTAATCGCATCACCAAATCTCTTATCTTATCACCAAATCTCTAATCGCATCACCTAATCTCTTATCTTATCACCAAATCTCTTATCTCATCACCAAATCTCTTATTGAATCATCAAATCTCTCATGGCATCACCAAATCTCTTATCGCATCACCAAATCTCTTATCGCATCACCAAATCACTTACCGCCTCACCAAATCTCTTATCGCATCACCAAATCTCTTATAGCATCACCAAATCTCTCATTGAATCACCAAATCTCTTACCGCCTCACCAAATCTCTTATCGCATCACCAAATATCTCATCTCATCACCAAATCTGTTATTGCATCACCAAATCATTTATAGAATCACTAAATCTCTTATCGCATCACCAAATCTCTAATTGAATCACCAAATCTCTCATCTTATCACCAAATCTCTTATCTCATCACCAATTCTCTTATCGCATCACCAAATCTCTTATTGCATCACCAAATCTCTTATCGCATCACCAAATCTTTAATCGCATCACCAAATCTCATATCGCATCACCAAATCTCTTATCGCATCACCAAATCTGATATCGCATCACCAAATCTCTTATCGCATCACCAAATCTCTTTTCTCATCACCAAATCTCTTATCGCATCACCAAATCTCTTATCGCATCACCAAATCTCTTATCGTATCCTCAAATCTCTTATCTCATCACCAAATCTCGTATCGCATCACCAAATAACTTGTCGCATCACCAAATCTCTTATCGCATTACCAAATCTCTTATCGCATAACTAAATCTCTTATCTCATCACTAAATCTCTTATTGCATCACCAAATCTTTTATCGCGTCACCAAATCTCTAGTCGCATCACCAAATCTCTTATCGCATCTCCAAATCTCTTATCGCATCACTAAATCTATTATCGCATCTCCAAATCTCTTATTATATCACCAAATATCTTATCCCATCACTAAATCTCTTATCTCATTACCAATTCTCTTATTGCATCACCAAATCTCTTATCGCATCATAAAATCTCTAATCGCATCACCAAATCTCTTATCTTATCACCAAATCTCTTAACGCATCACCAAATTTCTTATCGCATCACCAAATCTCTTATCTCATCAACAAATCTCTTATCTTATCACCAAATCTCTTATCTTATCACCAAATCTCTTATTGCATCACCAAATCTCTTAT